>JAHREE010000527.1:662406-703873 GCA_033628505.1 Tringa tobata | reverse complement strand
CCCCCCCCCCCCGCTTCTGGCCTGCAGCCCTGCCATCGCGGGCAGGGCCCTGCCCAGGGACCCGGGGGAGAGCGGCGCCACTTCAGCGTCAGAGCTGCCACCACCACAGTGAAGCAGGAACGGCTGCCGCTGCAGTACCCGCCTGGAGACAACTTCACATCACAAAGGAAAAGCCACAGCAGAGCGAGACCCACCTTTGGCTCAGGTGGGAGGGATCCACAGATCCCACGGGGTGCACAGGGCTGGTGAATAAACCCAGGTCTGCTGCAGGTATGACTTCGGGCTGGCAGGAGAGGACAACCACTGAAAGGGACAGGAGACGTCTCCCAACCCGGCACGATGTGAGCAGTGGTCAGGGGAGGTCTGCAAGGCCCTCACTTCTCACGTGTAATCGCAGAGCTTGACAGGGCCAGAAATGGGGCTCACCCCGTTGTGGGGAGCAGAACATGGGGACACTCTTAGCCAGTGCGCAAGTTAGTACAGGAGCACTGCAAAGACACAGGTGAGTCACACCAGGTGTGGTTCCAGGAGGAGCAGAGCAGACGTCCATCACGGCACCAGGACGCCCTGCTCACGAGACACCGACGGCGGCTGCATGTGATGGCATCCCCAGAGACACCATCTCCACCCCATCAGCATGTCTATGCCAGGGATGGATGGGGCAAAGGCTTTCATCACCATTTTCAACCTCTTTGCAGAATGCTATGGGGTTGGAAGGGACCTCTGGAGATCATCCAGTCCAACCGCCTGCCAGAGCAGGTCCACCCAGGGCAGGTTGCACAGGAACATGTCCAGGGGGGTTTGGAATGTCTTTATCTCTGGAGACTCCACCACCTCCCTGGGCAGCCTCTGCCAGGGCTCTGCCACCCCCACAGCAAAGAAGTTCCTCCTCATGTTCAGATGGAACTTCTTATATTCAAGTTTGTGCCTGTTCCCTCTTGTCCTGTCCCTGGGCACCACTGAAAAAAGACTGGCCCCATCCTCCTGACACCCACCCTTGAAGTATTTATAGCTGTTGATCAGATCCCCCCTCAGCCTTCTCTTCTCCAGACTAAAAAGACCCAAGTCCCTCAGCCTTTCCTCATAAGGGAGATGCTCCAGGCCTCTCATCATCTTTGTAGCCCTCTGCTGTCCCCTCTCCAGCAGTTCCCTGTCCTTCTGGAACTGGGGAGCCCAGAAGTGGAAACTGAGCTCCATCCACATGGGGCCTCCCCAGGGCAGAGCAGAGGGGCAGGAAAGCTCTTGCTGGTTCCCCACCATGATGAGAGCAGTCCCTCTCATTTCCCTGGTTTCACAGCCCCTTCTCACTCCAGCAGAGAGGACACACTGAGCCCAGGGCTGGCAGAGGGAGGAGCCCTGAGAGCGGGGATGCCTGAGGAATTTAAAAACACACTTTTACACAGCTGAGAAAGAGAAGACACTGGAGCAGCTCGGGTCAGAGGGCAGATCCCAACTTTAAAGAAGAGGCAGTAACGCCACGAGCACCTACAGACTTGGGCAACTTCTCTATAGCCTTCCCACCTCCCTCTTTCCAAGCTCCTGCTTTTATCCAGCTCCAGCAAAAGCCACCTCCTTTCACCCACGGGGACCCGTCCCCACCCCTCGCTCCCTCCAGGCAGGAGCCCACCGAGACACACAGGAGCCCAGCTGCAAGAGTGCTGTTTTCAACGTGGGGGAAATAATTCAGTGTACAAAACCAAATTAGGGCATGGATTTTATCATCCTCTTCACTGGTGACACAATACGCGACCTTGGGTAAGTCCCTCCATCCATCTTTAACGGGTCTCTCAGAGGAGCGCCACAAGACTTTAATTAGCAGCCCTGAGAGTACTGGAGATAGTTTTGTTTCTTTTCCAAAATAACCAACTGCAGATGAATTGGAACAACCTTATTTCCAAATTCTGCAAGCGCCTGGGATCCAGGCTGCTCTCAGATCAGTCACTTCAACAACATAATCAAAGTTAAATGCGCCAGCTGTGCGTGGAGGATTTTAATACGCTGCACGGACTGGAAAATAGCTTGAAGAACCAGCGTTATTTTTCCCTGGCTGGTATGTCACCCTCCAGCAGCTGCCTTATAATCATCTGCAATATGCCTTTTTTTTTTATTTAAATCACTTTTTAGTCTTGGGGAAGAGGGCTCATTTTTATTTCTGTCCTACTTAGGAAAGCCCCTTGAATCCCGAGGCACCCGCTACCAAGAGATCGGGCAACTACCACAGCACCACAGACTGATGAGAACACCCTACACTGTCCACAGTCACACCCCAATGAGACTGACGGGTTCCCAAGCTTTAAAAGTTGTGACCAGACAGAACTGCTCACACCACCACCACCTCCAGAAACACTACCTGCATTTCCACAAATCCAGCAAAAACCCAGCACCACTTGCCCATTGTCACGTGTCCAAGATCTGGGATGGCTTTAGAGCCATGTCCCTTCTCAGGGACAACCTGAGCACAGCCCAGCATTCTTCTCTGCAAGGGCCACCTCCGCACAAGCAGACAGGTCACAGCTAAAGGTGAAGCAAGAGGGCAAGTTTCCAACTCCACACTTTACAAAAGGCCGAAACTCTCTTTGATATAAATCACAGATTGGTTTGGGTTGGAAGGGAGCTTAAAGCCCACCCAGTGCCAGCCCCTGCCCTGGGCAGGGACACCTCCCACCAGACCAGGTTGCTCCAAGCCCCCTCCAACCTGGCCTTGAAGCCCTCCAGGGATGGGGCAGCCACAGCTTCTCTGGGCAACCCAGGCCAGGGTCTCACCACGATTACACCACACGGAACAATCTTCATATTAAATATTTACAGATAAAATGCAACATTAAAATATGCACAGATTTGGGGGAAAATGACAATTAACAGCCTGACCACACAGATAAAGCTTTGCTCTTCTGCCTACCAAAGGGCTTTATAAACCTCTCCTCCCATGTCACTGCCCTGCAAGGTGGCAAGTATTTCACAAACGGGCCCACGCCATGAGGATGCTTTGCAAAACCACCTTCTGTCCCTCCTCCTGGAGCACTGGGATACAGCAAATCGCCAGAGGTTCCCAGTATTTTAAGGGACATTATGCAAGAGCGTTGGCATTAGCGAAGCGACAGTGATTGAGCTGACAGCAAGCACATACACATGCCAAAGATCCAGCTACTTCCACTGCTGTCGGAGCTGATCCAGAAGCAGAAAGGAGCCATGAAATTTCCCCTTGCAGACATAGCTTCCCCAAGCTCTCAAAAAAAAAAAAACCCCAACAAAAAACCCAAATAAATCTCCAGCAAAAATCTGATCAGGGATTTCCATTCCAGTGCCTTTCCCAGGCCAAACTATTCCTTTGCACTTCACCATAAATTCTTCAAGAGCTTCAGCCCAGGCTCAAAATCTTACGAAACACAGCTTCTTTGACAGCTTCCCAACTCATGGTAAAGGGGGCTTTTTGTTTTTACAGTGTCTCAGCGGCCACCACTCCTGATAAACCCAGGTGGCTGCCAGCTGAGGGAAGACACACACAGCTCCGGTGGTTCCACCCTGTAGGAAAATACCCTCCGAGCTCAGCACAAGGCTCTACCAACACTTTAACTCCTTCCTTGGCACGTTCTGCTGCTGAACTCTGAATAACCTGCTGCTGGTTACCAGATTTGCACTCCTAGCCCCGAGACGCATCTCAGCAGCTTTAAAACAGGAAGGTTCTGAAGTGGAAGAGATGAAGTTGAGTTTTCACAGCACGCGAGCAGCACCTGCTTTTCCCACCAACTCCACCTGTAGCCTCTACCCCTTTTAGCCACTACCCCGAGACAGTCGAAAACACTCTCAAGACAGAACAACGGAAGGAAAACTACCAACGCTAAAGCCTACTTTCTACTGTCAAGGAGAGAACAACACGCCAGGTTGCAGCTGAACTGGAATGGAGAAAATCACAGAGGTCCAGCCTTCTTGGTTTAAACTTTTCCTTCCCTCCCTGAAACAACAGCCTAAAACAAGGTGGTCAAAAACCGATGGCACGGCTGAGTACAGAGTACACAGGAGCACAGAGTAACAATTATCGGAGGCCACAGATGTTTGCTAAATCCCAAGATGTTATTCTTCTCCAGTTTCTTCCTTTTCCACTTAAGACAGACTTCAGCTTGTTTTTGCAGACCTGAAAGAAGCAGCTCCTTTTAAATCCAGTGACTAACATCCTTCCTCCCCACCTCTGCCAGAACTGAAGTGTCTTCAGCCTTGTTTTCAGCTTAACTGCATTGTTCATTCTTCAAGACGAGCACTCTAGAGTTCATTTGCTAAAGACGGGATGTTGCTGTACTGGTATGTAGGTTTTTTTTATCTCCTAGCCAACACATTTCCACTCGTTTTTTTTCCATCAGAAGTTTCTTAGCAGATATTAAAAAAACAGAACAAAAGGAAAACAAACTCAACAACCTACATCGCTGCCAGTTCAGCCAGCTTAGGGGCAGAACCTGGAGAAAATTACGAGATGAAAAACAGAAAGAATAAAAAAAAGGTGGTTTCTCTTTTCCTGTTTTTGTTAGTTTCCTGTCAAGGGAATTAATTCTACAATTGCTTGACCACTGCACAGTCGGTTTTTATTTTGGAAGATGACCATGGATTTCTGATGCTGGTGAAGCACGGGCAAGAATACACTTGATCATACAAACGCTCTGTGCACACGAACTGGGAACAGCAGCACCTACCAGACACCTGCCACCAGTAACTGGACTGGGAGCTGCATGGCAGTGGGCTCTTTTTAGGAAAGAGGAAAACTCCTTGGAACTTAAAAGGGGGGGGGGGGAAAATTCCAAGATGACAAGCAATGAGGATACCCAATTAAGAGAAGGGCAGGGAAGGGAAGAGGCAGAATACATATAGGTATCCAGACTCCAAGGCCCCACGCAGCCCTTTTACCCATGTCAGGAAGAGAAGCACTTCACTTGTTAATTCAGATTGTTAAACAATGCTCCTTATAGGAAACAAACTGAGACGTATTTTCTTCCCCACTTCCTAACGTTCAACTGTGGCACGCTATATTCAAAAATACAAGTTTGAGCAAAGCACACACAGCTTCTCAGATTCCTTCCACATCTGTATGTATCTGTGGCCCCACGCTGTCTCCCAAGCCCTTGTTGGGGAATGGCCCGTGTTCTCAGTGAGGAGGCTCTTGGGGTCATGGGCTCTACCTAGAAAAGGCAGGGCTGGACACCAGCCTCACCTCTCTGGTCCTGGTTTCCCACCAGAGTGAAGTGTCCATTCCCAGCCTGTGCCTTGTCCAGCACCTGTTCTGCCCACATCCTGCAGGGCTGTTTGTCTAACGACCACTCATCTCTGAGAAGATTCTCCTTCATGTGGTTGTGGAGCTGTTGCTGTTTCCTGAGCAAGCAAATATTTGTTTTGTCCTCTGTTTGGGATGCAGGACTGGGCCACTTCGATGGAGAGTTGTTGCTCCTCTTCTTTCACCTCTGCACGGACACCACCCGGGAGGACAGCACATCTTCCTTCCTTTTCTGAAGACTCGTGTCCAGCGCACTACAAGGTTTCTTCCCCTCTAATATTCTGATCCAAATTCAATTTATTCAGGGAAAATTCTCACTGCTTGAACTTGGACTATTTTATCGTTTCTGAGGCATAAGATTCCAAACAAGTGAATGAAAGTCATCAGTTTCCTGTAGTTAATTTGGCAGCCAACAGCATCACACCAAGAGAGCGGGTTTACACACTAACAAGGTCACTAGTTAAAAACTCAGCCCCTGCTCAGACACATCATCAAGTGAGTGTCTCTGGAACCAGGAAAGAAAATTAAATAACCATAAACTAGATAGAAGAGAGCTGTCTCCTCTTACCACCTACGACTTCAAAAATAGCATATTACATTCAACTTGATGCATGCAATCCTTTTAAAACAAGGTATGCAGAGTATATCTGACCTGCTGGAAATAAATTCCCTTTTAAGAGTCCATCATTAGGCACAGGAGATTTTGAAGGTGTGAATCCCTCTTTAGTATCATTCCAAGGTATTTCTGTGTTTTTTAAAAAACGTTTAACTGTACAGATGAATAAAAGTTACTCCCAAGAGAAGAATTAGGAGGCATTTATAGTAATGCCTTTTCCCACGTCACTTCATTCATGTAACACTGCGACAGAGATTTGCTGTTGCTGCGTTTTATTTCCTTCTCAAATTCCACTGGTGTGATTCCAATGGGCAAACTGCATCTTCCAGAGAGACAAGGCCACTGCTTCAGAGCGGACGGAAAAGATGTCTCACAGGCTGGCTGGTACTATAAATACCAGCAGGAACAGAGAAGTACAGGTTCACCAGCTAAGATCTGTTTTCCTGCCTCTCACACGCTGGCTCATCAACCGGAATCCCTAGGCTATGGGCAGCACCAGGCAAAGAGCTCGTTACCACGAGGCACAACTGCCACCTGCCATTAAAAGAAAGCTGTTAGAGGACGTTACGTGCGAACAACTGAAAACACACAACAATCAGAAGGGCTGCTTGCTGCTGGCACTGGTACTGCTTTAAAGGAAAAAAAAAAAATTACATGCAGGTGCTTCAGTCTTCTTTGTACGTTCTGCGAGATATAAAATTACCTTTGGATAAAACAGCAAGAGGAAGGGAGGAGAGGATAGCAGCTCGGGTAACCAAGGGTTTGGTAAATTGGAACCCAGTGCCTTTAATAGGGAGTAAGGAGGGGTGCCCCGCGCAGGCTGAACTGAGTGATGGGGCAGGTGCTCCAGGGTACAAACGTTCCGCAACTCTTAACCACGAGCTGTGCCAGAGGGTGTGTGGCTCAGGTTCAGCCGCAGCAGAGCTCCCCTACTCACTGCTTTTACAGAAATACTGGCAGCCTGCTGCTAACAGGCAACTGGAGGAACGTGATGCTGCCCGCCACAGACTCCTCAGATTAGCGCTTATTAAAAATTAATAAAATGGTTTATTTTATATATACATATGTTCCAAAAAATGTATACAGTTAAAATATCAAATTAGTGATCTGGTAACAATACTGTTCAAAATAATCTCTTTTGTATGAACATTAAAATACACGTTTTTAAAAGCGTTTCCTTTTAGTGCTTCCAAAGCACAGCGTGTGCCAAGGCCACCTGAAGAATCTCCGTCCTCCTCACAGGATGAAAGAGAACTGAAGTCGGGGACCTGGGAAGCCTCAGGTGCACTTTCATAATGTCTGCAGACAAAACAGAAGAGAGTCTGAGGTAGATTGTTTAGTGACCATCAGGTGGTAACAGTCACAGGGCTGTCTTTAGCTTTCATTAACACAATAGCAGTTTCTTTACTCTCAATCTACACTGAATCTCAAGTTTAAAGGCATGGCTAGCAGTTCTCGGGAACAAGACCCTCGTCTCTGTGGTGGCAACATGCAATTTTACCAGTGCAGGTGTTTCTGGGAGGGTATTTTTTTTTTTTTTTGGGAACACACGGGCTCTCTCCACGATGCAGACAGTGTGTGCATTCGACAGTGCCCCATTTTAGTGCAACCTGCTGCCTATAGCACGTAAATGTCTAATGACAGCGTTCAAATGAGCAAATTCTCATCACCTGCAGGAGGGGCAGCAATGGTTATTTTCTTCAGCCTGTTGAGCAAATAGCACCCTCCACAGGAAAAAAGCCACACCTTTCATAGCAAATCCTTAAGGTTATAGCCCAGCTTCTGCCGATAGAGGTTCTTAAAGTTAAAGCTCCACTGCTTCTTCTCAGACTGTGACAGTAAAATCACTTGACTGCCAAGATGGTGAGGGCAGCAGCTACGTCCTCTTCCACTCTTCTGCGGCACAGCAAACTCCTTCCTGGTCCATATTCGTCTGGCTGGTTCATTATTATCTACTGTTGACATGATTAACTCTGTTGGGTAGGCTGTTCAACTCTACTTCCTCTAGTATTCTCTCTAAGTGTTGTATTAAGACCCGTTTTTTAAACCTAAGAAAGAAAGGGAGAGCAATTTAGACTTTTTTCTAGCAAAAATACAGTTGAACAACTCAAGACTATTCAGCCACAATAAATCTCTGTTTCCAGTACGGAAGTTTGCTTTATTTCTGGCATTAGCATGGCCAGAAAATTCCAATTATAATAATTGAAATATGTCAAAAAGGAAAACAGAAAATACTAGTACTGGAGAAGTTTGTGATTTAATATTATGATTGAAATTAACATTTAATTTATATTTATACAAACCTTGCTGCTTCCTTGATAGCAAATTCAATGAAATACTTCTGAATTTCCATAGGTCCTTGCACCTCCTCAAGAAGAGTGAAAATTTTTTCATAATCTAAAAAAAAAAAAATAAATATATTAAAATCCAACCATATATTGAAAATTAATCTTGCAAACACATTTTTAATAAAGTTTAACAGCCAGAAGAAAAAGGAAAGCCCAGAGTTTCAAGCTTCTGTGCATGGCAGTAGATGCAAGGCAAGGAAAAAAAGCCCCCATCCACTCTATGCACAGAAAGCAGATGATACGAATAATTTGAAAAGTGATACTGATGACCTGGTATTGGAATTAGGTTCTCTTTAGGAGCAGCAGCTAAAAACAGCTGTCCTAAGAAAATGCAGGGTAGTTAGAGAAGCCTCATACCTCCAGGAACACAGTGCCATCATTAGCAGTTAATAGCCACCAAGGGCCACCAAGCCCTGTTTTAACCCAGAGCTGTCATTTCTGAAAGCAGAGGTTGCGATTAGTTCTCTTACAAAGATAAATTATTAGTGTAGGCACAATTGATAGGACTAGCTTACAGGTACAAATTAAATATACCCACTGCCAAAGAATTAACTGGACACATTAAATAGAAACAAAACATAGCATTTTTTGCAGTATTTTCTGTAGCTGAAGCCAGTGTGGAGATACTTATGGTGCTGTGACTAAGAGGCTGCTCAGAGTGAGGCAGCAGGCACAGGGAGGATATACGGTCAGAACTGGGAATATATGTACATATTTTAACCCACTACTATTTATCCTCTTTCTTTGATGACTGTCTGAACTCTGCAGCAAGACAGGTGACTCATACTGAACATAGTACTATTTTACTCTACATCACTATCCACCAGACATGAATTTGGTGGATGATCAGATGAGCCCACTTGGCAAAAACAGGAAGCAAAGACATACCCATTTAGGGAATTTTAAAACATCTTAAAAATAAAATACAGATGCAGTATAAAAATGGCTTCATCTCTCCACAGCCCCAATCTGCCACAATGATTATCTGCCTCAACAAAATACTAAGTTTTGGGAAAGCAATGCAAGATCAGAAAAACAGAAAAGTTAAGACTACTCCATTTACTAATTATTGACACTTGACAATGTATTTGAGAAATATTCAGTAGTTCAATTTGTAGAAATAATTCATTCAGACATGGACCACATTAGGGACATCTGCCATTCAAGAAAAAACAGAAATATTATGCCTATGGCAAACCCTACGGCATATAAGTTAGCTGGAGTTTCAGGTTAGTGTTTTGGGTTTGCTCATATTTGCATCCACGATCAAGACACGTGACTGAGGAGGCAAGTTACTCTTCCTCACAACATTTTAGATTTTTGGGGGTTATCAAAAAGAAAGGAGGTAATTTTTAGTATTCAGTTCTTAAGAGTTTATTTACATATTTACATTATCTCGCAAAATGAAAGAGTATCACTATTAAGATTCCCTTTGGAAGGTATTCCAAGATGCACCCTTGTAACTTGCCCTCCAAAGGAAGCTCTGGTGGACACAGAGCAACAGAGTACCCCAGGCACATGCAAGGAACTGCACAGCACAAGGCCCTGTCTATCCAGTAGCATTAGATCAAGGTAACACCTTTGTGGAGCTACACAAACAAAACAAAACCTCTGAAAGGTGCTTTCACAGGGTACCTCTCAGAGCAGTTAACCTGCCTTGAAGGGCAAAGAAGGTCACCTGGCACTCAACTTCCCAATCGCTGCTGTCTAAACTTTAACTCACCTCTCCAGCACACAAGAACTTTCTTCCTTTTTGTCCCTCCATTGCTCATTTGCAAGCAATCAGAAATTATCCAAAGGCTAAAGCTGTACATGTATTGGAAATAGTTTCTCATTTCAAGAACAAAAACCTCCTCTCTCTAGCGCCACGTATAATATACTAATAAAAACCCCCAACTTACTTCTTCCAGGTTTGCGAACCTCTTTCATCACTTTAATTTTGATATCAGCATTGCTTCCCTCCAACATCATAGGTGTTATTTTAAACGAATTTGGCACAGATTCAGAAGTAGACTCCATCGCCCGTTTTTGGTCATCTCCAGTCACGCTGTAATTTAGAGGCCCTCGAACAAGTGCGTTGGTACCAGGTTTGTGATCCAACCCGTCTTCACTTAAACAATTGAATTCAACAGGTAGAGAGTCCAAGTCATTGGGTAAGGTTTCATCCTCTCCCATGGCAGCTGGAACCGACGGAGCCATCTGCACAGGTAAGCCATCAATTTGCTTTTCCAGTGACTGACAGTTTTCTGCTTTCTTCTCTCCATTGCCATCTTGGACAACACTGTTACTGGTATCTACAAATTAAAAATACGTATCTTATTAGTACATAACTGCAGTATCAAAAAATCAAAAGGAAACAGTTCTTGTTCGAAGTACTGTGTAGTGATCTGACAATGCTCAACAACTCTCCAATACTTGTATTCAGTCTTTGATGTGACTAAGGGAATACTTCCCTTCGGACTGTTACCATCTCGTTAAACTATTGTTAAGTCACCATTTTCTGTATTCCTATTGCAGTGTTATGACTTCTAAGTAAGCTAATATTTTCCTTCCTTCCCCCAATTTCAGCCAATAGAATTTTATTCTTACTCCATTTGCTCCATTCTAACCCATTTGCAGGTGGGTAAGAAAATCAGTACCTGTGGGAAATTAAAACGTAACTATATTTTAGCTTTCCTTCCCTGCCACAGAATCCACAAATGAGAACTAAAAGCTGATCTGAAATCAAAGCACTTTGGGGAAAGGTTTCCATTTTAATTTTTAAAAACAGTTCATCAAAATTATTTTTTCTTCCAGACTTAATCAACTGTAACAGCAGACTGTTTATCCAGGCCAACAAAAGAAACTCGGTCCTAATTAACACTAAAGCCCAGGGTGATACACTCTTTTGAATCAACTCAAGAGAGCGGTGACCGTGCAGGGTGCTCTACAACAACTCCACATACCTTTATTCGCTGCGACACCTTTGAGGTTCAGGTATGATGGAGATCCAGAAGCAGCTGGTGGCCCTTTCCCACCGACGTGATTTGTTACGACGGGTGGTGACTGTGGCCGTCTCAAGAGCGGTGACATGCTACGCCTTCTCTTTAGCGATGCCGGAGTGTTGGGCTCTCCAGGACGCTTTATCTTATTCTGAGGCCCAGCGACAAACTCATCCGCTTCATCGATCATCATACCCTGCAAAGAAAAAAAAAAATAAATTTTAAAAACAGTACAAAATAGAAATTGTTTCATCATTGATGGGATAAATCCCTCTGCGTTAGAATTCAGGTGGCTTTCAAAACACTTCACAGCTCTCGCAACAGAGATACCTAAAGTACACTGTCACCAGAGACAGACTCTCTAAATCAGCATGATCCTTTACACGTTTCTCTCGGACCACGTGAAAGACACCGCTCATTTCACACGTGACGAAGAGCTACACAAGTCAGCAATGTGCTGCAGCTGGAGAGAAATTCTATGTTAAATATAAAAACACAGTAGCTAGCGTGGCTCCTCCTACCTTCTTATCCTGCTTAAACGGATTGCCAAACGTATGAAGTCTTTTTGGTTGATCTGGGTCGATCTCCCGAAGGGGTGAAGGCATCATTTTCAAGTATTCCTGGTAATTTCCCATCTGAGCAACAGGAACGCTGTGCAGGCAGTCTGCAACACAGCAAGAGAGCTCAATTTAGTCTACCTTAAAAATAAGGCAATACAGACTTCACGCGCTTCAATTGCGAGTGTTAGCATTTAAGAACTAGATGTGACTATTCCTTTTCACTATGGAGGAAGAACTGAACACTACAGGTTTAGAAATAAGGCTGGCAAGAGCTGAGCTTAATTGGCAGAAGAAGAATGAAAAATAATCAAGTTTAACCCCTATACTAACAACTGCATTTTTTAGACCCCCAGCACTTAACAAAGGTAAGACAAAATAAGTCCCTCTGTGCTTTAAGCCACCATCACTATTAAAAACATGTCTACTGAAACTTACTGTATGGGAAAGCTCCTCCATCAAACTTGTTTTTAAAATTCAAAGCAAACACGACATTTTGCATGACAGAAGGCAAAAAATTCCTTTTTTCCCTTTCAGAGTCAAGAAAAGGACACCAACTGACTCAATAAATGATGCAATGTCCACTTCTGCTCCCACACCCAGGACAGAAAACACAAGTAGTGTTTTCTGGGAATAAAAAAAAATAAATAGCTGTACCTTCTCCAAACTGTTAATGAAGAACAGTGGCTACTTACCTTCATCCTGCCCCAAGATAAGCCTGTGTGTTTTCAGAAGATTAGTTCTCATTCTAGTTAGCTGGTCTAGAAGACTGCGACGAGGAATATCATACGCGTTTCTGAATGCCTGTGGCTTCAAATCCTAGTTGTGTAACAAAACAAATAGCTATCAGTTAACCCATCAGTTCTCACGCACAAAGAAACTCCTCTGTGAATTGTAATAATGTCAACTATTAAAAAAATTATTCTGAAGTCACTTCAGAGCTTCGAAACTGGACAGAGCAGACTCAATTGACTGTCTTTTCAACAAAACTTTATTCAGCATTAGCACTTTCAGCTCCATTAAGAATAAGCTGTGATGAACACACTAACTGTCTTTTGCAGAGATTGTCACTTAAAACACTATCATCTTTGTTTAATACCACGGGATTTTCAAACAGCGTTCCAAAAGCAAGTGCAAAAAATTGCATTTATTCTTCTCACTATTTATGCCTGTGCAGCACTCTTCACAATTCAGTGAAAGTACTTCATGTCTTTGTCTACACTAAGTCCAAAAAAGTCACCCATTTAAACCAGATGTGATTGACTGCTTAATCATATTTACCTTGTTTAAAAGTCCTATGTGGAAGCCAGCAAACTCTTTAACATTCATTTCCGCCAGTCTCAGTGGAGATTCCCCAGTGATGCCTTGCAGCAGTTGCTTAAAATCCCTACTGTGTACCAAGGAGAGGCCACTGGAGTGATTTTTCACTTTTATTCCAATTTCTTGTGGAACTTTCTTACCCACTGAACCTATTATCCGTTCCGACTCTATTTTTGTCTAAAATGGAATCACACCATGAGTTAAAGAATCAGCAGGCATTGCAGATTTCCAGTAAAAAACACATCATACATTAACAGAATAAAACTATAAATTTAGTTCCCAGCTACTCAACAAACAGAAGAACTACCTGCCCAGGGATATACTGGATTACATAGATTAAATCTCAAGTCGAAAGAAATCCTAATGTGCTAGCACATGGAAAAAATATTTAGCCAGTGTATCTAAATTTATATGGCAGTAGGAGGTCTGTGAATATCCCCGATTTTGTTGCAAGTCTTTTGACTTTCTTTCATGTCCCTGAAGAATCATTTTTAAGGAAAAGGAAAAAAAAATAATGGAAGGTGGGATGCCTTAGGTTACTGTAAAGTTGTATATAAAAATAAGTATTTTTCAGATACAGTAACATAATTCCAGATTTCATTTTTGAAACAACCTGCGAACTAAGGCTTGCACTTTATGTTTGCAACAAGGGAAGGGAAAAAAGTTGTAAAAGAAATTTGCTTCATCAGTAACTTTCTAAAAACACATTACTTCTCCAACTAGCACAGATTTCTTATTACAGCTACAAGTAATTTTACTGTATTAAGCTTTAACTGCATTCAAGGTAAGACCCACTGACAATACCTCCAGAAAACCCCAACCAACCAAACCCCCAAACCCCATGGTGATTGCAACCCACTTCCCCCAGATTTCATCCTCTGCAGGGTTTGCTTCATTAGCTGTGGGGAACTGAATTTAAGGACAGCAGGAGCACAGCAGAGTTCTGGAATTGCCTGTCCTTACACATGAGCATCCAGCACATTTAAACTGTTTCCTGTGCCGAGAATGTCTGTGAAAACCACAGTAACCATCTCAAGCCATTTCAGCTCCACATTGCAGATAAATAATGTGAATTTGCATATCGTTAAGTTACCAAAATGCCACAGGAAGTTTTATGTCTAATAGATGCTCAGTCATTTGGAGGCTTTTGGAATGTATTTTGTGCATTCTTTAAGGCGGAGGATTTTTTTTCTTTGTAATTTGAAAGGCTGCACTGCTTCCCCACTGACTTCTAGATATTCCACTACTGTTCAAAGAACCATTGGTGCTCAGGAGGCGTAGCTCTCAGACAGCTACACCTGAAATGGCATTCTTGACAAAGAGAAAAAAATATGCAAGACTATTTGCCACCAGGTCACGCTTAACATAGAATGGATTTGACCTGAAGGAAACATAAAGCTTAAACATAAAGCTTAAACTATGACTTTAAGCCCCGTGGACAAGAACATACACTTTTTTGGAACATACACATTGCCAAGGCACACATGGAAATAAACATGACACCGAGAGCAAGGCTCTGACTTCAGCTGTGAAGAACAATGGCAAGAGCATTCATAAATCCAATTAGTGATAATCTTTGCAGTTTAGAGGTCTAGCAGATACTTAAAAATGTAGCTGAAGAGGTCTCCTTCACACTCCCCTCCACCACTTACAGAAGGCACAATCACTGGCTACAGAATCCCTCTGGATTGATCCCCTTTTGCGGTGGAAACGCTGACCCATCTTCAGTTATAAAATATGCCGTACACCCATATCAACTCCCACAGGGATTAACTGCTTTATAATGAGATTACCACAAACTAAATAATCAACGCACTTCTAATTGCAAAGGTTTTATCAATACTACCTGTTGGCTGAGTTTTTTAAGGTAAGAGATAACACTGTAACTAAGTCCACAATCTAAATTATCTGATATCAGATTTGGAGCTCCCATCATCCTTAGGGCTTTCTTTAATGGCTATAAGGAAAACAAAATACACAATAGTAAGAGAATAAGTCTTTAAAAAAAAAATTTATAAGATCAATTACAGGAAGCTAAGGCACGTGGATTAGTGCTCTAGCTTTTCCACTTTTGGCCACTAAAATTCCAGTCTATTCAGATAACACGTGAGGTGAGTTTGGCAGTCTAACTAGCTTGCAATGGACAGTTTGCCACATTACCACGACACCACAGCGCGTGGTGCCACTGGCAATTTCCACTCAAAGGCTCAGTACCAGAATAGCCGGGATGATGCAAGTCCATATTGAGGTGCATTGTCCAAGCTACACGTAAAAGGTGACACGGTGCCTCCCCCCACCCTTTCTTTGGCCCAGCCAGTTCACTTCGTAGCAGCTTCCCGAGTTCTAGCACTTCATCCACATTAATAAACAAACAAATCCGCATTGTCCTTATCACGTTAAAAAATTAATGCCAAATTTGGTTTCTCTGAACAATCTGAAGTACTTTAGATCAAGGCTTATTTAAGATTTAATGAATAGAAAATACATTTAATATCTTAATATAGTTAGTATTACTCAGTATTACTAAAAAGTTATTTATCGCTTAAGAATGTTTGACCTGATCTACATACCTCTGCGAACCAAAATGGTTACTACCCAACATGTTATCATAATTAGGTAAATAAAATTTACTAGGAAGAGGTATGATGCACAGGACTCTGGTCACACCAGCCATTATACCCAGGAGGATGAAAAGGGAAAAGGAACATACCAGTAAGTAGTAAGGAGGCATGGTTTTTAAGTAGTTGTCAAAAGCCTGTCGCCACTTCAGATTTGGCTTAAGTTTGTGAACCTTAAACAAGTCATCTGCAAGAAGGAAAACAACAGAAGAAGGTTTCATTTATATAGTCCCAGACCATCAGCATATCCAAAATTCAACGTGCCAAGCTTCCCCCCCTTTTCTTCTCCCTCTACCCACTCCCCAATGGGGCTTCCCCACAAAAACTGTTCTTAACCTTAGGTTGGAAGGCTTGTGAACCCCCAGTCCTAGCTGCAGCAGACAATCCAGACCGAGTCCTCATTACAGGCAAACTTACAAGGTACACCAGCCTCAACCACCGCACACAACTACCAGCAGCGTGGAAGGTGCGACAGATCCACCTGTGGAGAGTGTCACCTCCCTTACATCGTCAGGGACTCCCTCTAGCTGATTAAACCAAACAACACTCATTTGGTTCCATTTCCATTTTCAGCCCAGCTTTCTCTTGTTCAACCTGTATGACGAATTGCGGTCTCCAATAAAAACCATTCTTGGGCATCAAAAGGAAAGGAAAATAAAAAAAAAAAAAAATCAGAGCAGGGCAATCTTTCTGGTCAGCTTTGAGGAGCAGCTGGTGAGAAGGGGTGCACCTCCAGCCAGATCAGCAAACTCACCCCCAGATACAGACAAGAGACAGGAATTAGCTACAAAAACTGCTACCCTCTAAAAGAAGGGCAACCAGACAGATTATTTCCTTTGGTTACTGTTTCAGAAACACCTTGCTCACACTAGAGGTGTGCATATGGCCGTTTAGGAATCACTGAGCTGAAGCATGTACCTATTTGCTGCGCACGCTATAAACTGTGACAGTCATCTCTAAACATCAAAACTGAACACGGTGTGCTGCAACATATCATTTGAAATTATGGATTAGCAATTGAGATCAAGTTTCTCCTTGGTAGGGCTGTAACAGGCTGGCAAAGTGAGGCTGATGGAAGGATATGCGGGGCTGGAAAAAGGGATGTCCAAAACTGAGCTGGGGAGAGCTGCGGGAGACAGATATGCACAGCAGAGGGTGTGCGAAAGACAGATGCAGCAAGGAAATCATTTTCTCCAGATTGAGCTTTCAGGAAGATATATTTGGAGAAGCAAATTTGACTTGCATAGGATTCTGCACCAATCGAACAGATGTTAAGATACGATTTTCCCAGTTCTCGTAGTCAAACCACACTTAATTACAGGTATTTTCCAATCTAAATGAATGCTGTATCACATACAAAAACCACACTACAGATGCTAATTGCTGTCTTTCCTGGCCTGAAGGAAGCAGGGTGGAGTTGGAAAGGACGAGTTAGAACTCCATTTAAAATACCACATGCTTAGCACTATTATCCAAAAGAACCTGTGATGGTATCATGACATATGGCAAATATAAAGTAACATCCATTCTTGTCTTATAAGCCGTTTAGCTTTTTGCAGCAAAGTGGAAGTTAAACTATACCTCTCTCCCAAAATTCAAAATGGAAAAAAAAAAGTGTAAAATGTTTAGTACTATGTTATATCCTAATATTTTAAAGTCTCTGAGTTGGCTATGAGTACAGCTTGAACCTTAAACTCTCAGCAGATTGCAACACAGGCACTTGAAATGGACTTTTTCCTCCGTGCCATGGGCTGGGCATAATCATTTATATAAATAAGCAAACAGGAACCCAGTTAACTATGTCCTTCGTAGATTAAACCCCAACCTTTTGTAGATGAAATGCAAAAGTATTGAAAATATCCTTTCACAAATTAGTTTTAATCCAACCTATTAATCGTCAGATACTACTCTCTGCATAGTCCACTTAAGGCAGAATTGTTCTTACTTCTAAACTCAGAGGGAGCTAAAAGCACTGGATAATTGGAAACATGGAATTAAAAACCACTAGAAAAGGGCTACAAGCTGCAACGATTCAAGAGATCAGGTAAAACTAAAGACAGATCAGTTCATTTAAAAGGATGTTGCAAAGTCATTATCCACTTCAGATGAATGTACAAAACAACCAAATTGTGACAAACAGGATACCGATACACATCCTTAATGGCACTCTCAGGCTCAGTGAACAGTTGATAACAAAACAAAACAAAAAACTCAAGAGAGCATAAGAGAGGGAATGGTCACCAGGTCATTTTACTAGTGCAGCTGGAGCCTAATTACAGGAACAGTTCATGTGACAAGTCTAGCTGTAAGTGACAGCCTGCACCATGTAAACCAAAGTAAAAACTTGCATTTTTTTTTAATCACCACTCGCATTAAATTCCACCTGCGCAAGGACACCACCCTTCCCTGCTGGCTCCTGTAGTTCTCTGAGCTCTCTAATGCCTCCACACTAATAGATACACTCCTTTGTTTTAAGCAGTAGAGACTCATGATTTTACATTCACAGAAATATCCTTCCCTGTAAACAATCTAGCCAAAAATAAGGCACCACAATGTAAAATAGCATCCACCATTAAAAAAGGTACTGTGGCCCACTTTTTCCATCGACACAAAATGTTTGCCTCCCCCTCCCAGTGCTACACCTGCTACCGTCCCATTTGTGAGAAAGACAGCACTCGGTTTCCAAAATATAAAATCATTACTTGCGGGTTCTCTCAATGAGCCTGTAAAAGCCTCACAGGAAACCATCCACGCTGCAGTCCTTCACGGGCAGGTGTTTTCCAAATACTCAGTCTTCTGCATATTTAGACCCACAGAGAAAGGCTATTACCCACCTTCTGGTGGTATTTTCCCTGTGGCTGTTTCACTACTGCTGCTTCTGCTGACATTCCCAACGGATAATCACTGCCATTGCCCAGCAGCAGCCAAGGAAACACCCCGGGCAAGGCAGGGCACCCAGAAATGAACCTCATCTTTGCTAAGCTCTCTAACCCCTTGTTGGACATGGCTGTACAATTGTTTTTAAACAGAATACCAGAAGTACAGTAGCTTTGCTAGTATCCGATAACAGCAACAACCTTTCGAGAGGAGATTTCTATAATCCGTGGGTAAAACAGATTCACCATCAGAGCGTGTCAGCATCTCCCTGTGACGTGTTCTGTCCTCAGAGCTCTGCCTCTCACCGAGCAAAAGGAAGCCAAGGGGAGAACTGCACCCCACCTCCCCAGTTCTCCCAGCAAACTTTTGCCTCAAGCCCATCGGTGTGCTTCTCTAGGCTTTCATGTGAGAGCAAAAAGGAGCTGCTCGACTCATCCCACATGGTCTGTCTTACCTCGGTCCAAGATCTAAAGACCAGAATTTTTGTCAGACAAGCCACAGTGCATGCGGCAAGTTAATGCATGGACTGTGTGGCTACACTGTTTTATGAAGTCTCATCAGTTGGCTCCTTTCCTTACAAAGCTTCAGATTCTAAAAGCAGACCCATTAAGTTACAAGGTAGGAGAAGCTACAGCATTCCCAAATCCACTCTCGCAGAAAAGGAGATGGAAATCACCAAATTTATAGGATGTGATACAATTTACCTCCTTCAGTCACGGACCACTACAACTTGTTTCAGTTTGCTCAAGTATCACTGCAAACTTCTCCATGCACACCTATCTCACCTGTCTTCTAGGGCTGTCTCTTACATTATTTTCCAAAAATAGAACTATAACTTCTCCTGCTCAAGAATGCAAGAAAAAAAAAATCCCAAAGCATCTTCTATCTATTTATAAGGCTGAACACACGTAAGCCACTTGATAAGACAGTACAAATAATGCAGTTATGAAGTGGTTTTGGCTTTGTCTGAAAGAGTCACTAGAAGGAAGGGAGAGGAATTATCCACTGTACTATCCCAAGGTAGTCCCAGTCCTCCAATAAAATATTCCAGCTGTAGGGCAGTATGTGATGCATCAGTACAGGTGGGTAGTAGGGGCTGAATAGAGCAGACTTCTCCTGGGCTTGGAAGTTCTCACGTCCTTTTTAATGTAGGTGAGAGTAATGAAAGATTGGTTTTACACCCTCAAATCAGTGCTCTACTGCCCCACCAGTAACCTGGTATGCAGTAGAGACAGACACAGGGAGAGAGTTTAAAACCAGGAAAAACCCCTATCTACAAACACAGAGTTTTTTAAAACATCTACAAATAATTCAACAGGTAAGCTGCTCATCATCTTAGTCATTTTCTGTACTGCTAAGGAGAAAAGGGGGCAGATCTGCTTTTGTGTTTTATATTAATTCCACCATGCCTTAGAGACCAAGGATAAATAAAGTCCTGGAAGAAGATCTGAAGGTCACACTTTGTGTATGTGCTCGTGTTAACAATACGGAATACAGAGTATTTGTGTTCTAGAGAAAACATCCGCTTTACAACTCCGCTAACGTGGAAGCTCCACATTTCCCTTTAAACAGCCTTCAGAAATTTAAGATGTGGGATATCAGGTGAGTAAACTGCAGAATAGCACTGCCCATACTGAATAATGCCTTTCCCCAAAGAGGAGGAAGAGCTTTACACCCCTGCAAAAAAAGGCAGGGGGGGAAGACAAGAGCTGCCAGGGAAGATACAGCAGAACTGCAAATGTCAACATCAAAATGAACAGGGAAATTCATTTGGTATCAGTAATGGCTTTTCAGCTGGTGGATCTGCTGCAGTAATTCAGTAGCCACAAACTCACAGAAACTCTTAATTTAATCCAGAAGTATCCTTTTTGCGCACTTTGGGACAATTATTAGGCTACATGGATGACTATGTAAGACATACTTAAATTATGAGCAAGCATAAATTTATTTTTTGTTATGACCAGGATTATGAAAAAGCATTCCTGAACTCTGTTGTGGGTTTTTTCTAGAAACAAATAGAAAAATCCTTTGTAAGACAGTAAGAGTCAATGTTAATTCTCTTGATCTCCACTGCTATTCTGTCTCACTAAACACATCTACAAAAAAAAAAAAAGGAACAAAAAAGCCTTACAGCATCTGCAACTAAAAAGGTTAGTAGCACCCAGGAAACTCTTCTCTCTGCCATTACCTTTATGCCAGAACCCAACAGCCACAATTATTACGGCAGTTATTCACACAGCACCTTTTCATACCGTCTTTCCTGTAGAAAGTAATTTCATTGTGGGAGAAAAAAAAAAAACCACAACACTGTTCCTTTGGGCAGGGAAAAAGTGTAGCCTGTTTCCCTGCTCAGTACCTCCTTACTGCTCTAAACTGCATCAGGGAATTCCCTCTTCCCAACACCCATGACAAACACTGCATCTCATCTTCCAGTAAAAAATTAGCTGCTACAAGAGCAACTGCAAAACCTGGATACACCACACCCTAAATGAGGGAAAAGAATGGAGGTTGAAGCTTACTCCAGGTTAAGGAAGAGGCTACGTGTCTAGGAGGTGAACAGCATCAAACATGCACTGGAAGCAGGTAGCTCTCCTCCTCTGCTGGAGAGAAAAAAAGGGAGAGGGGGTATGAAAATCCTCTCCTCTCAAATTATGTTAAAGAGTTTGCAACATTCTCTACTCTCTGATCTCCATTACTTTATAACGTCTCAAACTAAGGCAGAACACCAACCATTATTGTCTTTCTTTTACTCTGAAGCAGCTGCATGGGCAGTCCAATGTAAATTTATTACCTACCCAACAACGGAAGTAAAACAGGGTAGTTGTAAGGCATCACAAAGAGGTTTACACAGGTTAAAGTAGTGCTTGCTTTTAAATACCCGAACGGGTGGCCAAGTTCGCTGTATTTTCCACTGCTGCTCACAAATACCTGAGAAAGAATAAAGCGATATCACTGTATTAGAAGAATATGAAGAATGTTAAGCATGGGGCATTTAAAAAATGAAAATCAATCTGAATCCAACTGCATTAAGACAGTAAATTATCAAGAGCAGCCAAGTTTGAGGTTGTACACATGGGGATGAACATGCACTTACATTCCCCAGTCACACAAAACTGAGACATGCAACATTTGGTGTACCCCCAGCCAGAGTGGAAATGCTCTTCACAGCAGCATTTTCAGTGCTTTAGTGAAACTACTTTGAAGCCATGCTCTATAAAGTTTTTGAAATTATTTAAAATGGGGTAGGGGACATCTGTTGAGGGTATGTTAAAAAAAAACAAACAACAAAAAACAATCTGTTTGAGATTAGTCTTCCAATTCATACAACAGCATGATTAAAATTTACACCACCAATAAAAGAAATCTTTTTGAGCATAGGAACTAAGCAAAACAAACAAATATTCAAGAAACATCTTTTCATTATGCCAAGCACCAACATTCTTAATGTTGACTTTTTAAGTGTGTATGTATATGGGGATATTAACCTTAAAAAACATGTAAAACAACTACTTATTGGGACAGTCAAAACAACACAAAACTAAGCAGAAAATTTTTTCCTAAAAAAAAAAGTAAACCTTGCAGTAAAAAGGAAGTGGCTTTTCCCCATATTTTTTCAAAGTGTAAGGAGCAGGGTTTGTTACATGGTTTCTATGACAATGAGCCTATTTCTCTAGTTTGCAAGGGTCTGACACTAAGCTGAGAGAAGAAAAGCAGTTTTTGAAAAACAACTGAGTAATTTTAATAATTTAGGCAAATAATGTACCTAGGAATGTGTAATGGACATTTTTGAAATTAATTTATTAAAAGTACCTTCAATTTTTCTTCTGAATACACGTGTTGCATTTCCAGTTAATTTGTAATATTTATTAGGGAAACAGAAACATGAAAGAGACATCTCCAAACCCTTCTTTCCAGCTAAAGTACCATACTAAGCAAACTCCTAGTGTACATATTAAGCTATTCTTTACAAGAACGCCATTGAGAAGGGAATTACAAGCCTTTATTTTATAGAAGATGCAGAAACAAGTCACTTATCCAAAAATCACCAAAGGAGTATGTGACAGATGATTTCAGCATCAGAACTTTGACCTCTTCAATGCCAATCTAGTGAACAAGATCAACAGCTCCCATTTGATTCCCAGCAGCACTTTCAACCATCTAGTGGAAATTATTTGCAGCTGTTGATGAGGTAACATGATGGAAACTAGTGCTAGGCTTTCCTTGTAAGCAAATGGAAGCCTAGAGAGGATTTCAATTTGGAGGAAAATGGAACCTGCGGGACACATTTCTTAGCAAAATGAGATGGACCTAGAAACAGAATTAAATGAGATTACAAAGCCTGGAGAGGCAACTCATTCTGACTCCTTGATAATTCTATTAGAAATGAGGTAAGGGAAACCTTGACACGTTTCTTCTCATCAACTGCAGAGTCTGCAATCAGACCCCAGTTCTCCAGGCTTACGGTACCTTAGGATGCCCATTACATTTCCAGAAGCAAATAACAGGTAAATACCTGCCAGCAGGTATGAGGAGACTTTCGTTCCAAGATGTACTGTGTTAAGGGTGAAGGCTCAAGCTCATACTTGTCAAAAGGAAGCTTGTCTATTACCATCGGCTCACAATCAACACAGGAGAACCTCACTACGGGGTGAGCTGTGCGCGGAGGCTGAAAGGAAGGGGGGAAGAAAAGATACCAATTGTCTAGTATTTACAGCAAACAAATCAGTTCTCTTACAGCAATTCATACGCATGTATTTTACCATCCTAAAGGCATAAACTCTCAGTTTCTACAATTTCCTTCAAGAGAGAAAAAGATACAAGCTCCCACAACAGAATATAGATTAATTAATTAATTCTGTAACTTGCAAAAGAGAGAGACACACACACGTACATACATTCTTCCCACCAAGAGAAAAACAAGGTTAATATTCAACTATTTATCTTGATCCTCCATGCCAATGAACCTCTAATATCACAGCTAGGTTTAAAGAAACTTAACTCTGCTTCCCAGCCTGATGTTCACAGAACTACAGATGTGAAACTGTGCTCACTTCACAAAGGATATGTCTAGCTATTCCCTGTGAAATCTTATTTTTTTCCTCTTGAATCATGGGGGAGACAAAAAACTGTATCTTGAGCACTTGCAGACATGCCCAACAAAAGAGAGCTGTTTAGAACAGCTAGTAGGACATGCCAAACGTATGATCATTTCAGTAAGAAAAGGAGGAATGAATGCTGTTTTCCCCTCATTTTCTGAATGGGGTAACTCTTCTGTTTCAGTTTTAATTCTTCCTGCTAATGAAAGTGTAGTCCATACATGAAGTAATACTAAGCAGAGAAAACATGGTTGATGTATCAAAACCAAATACTCCTTTTTCCATATAAATGCATTTTATAAAGCTTTGACTAATATTTAAGAAGTTCACTATGATTTGTGGTATGTTAAATAATTTATAGTTAAATTTTATAATCTTAAAAAACAAACATTTACTAAATTAACCAACCATATACATGGAAGTAAACCTTCCAGATGCAAAAATCATCACTGCATAGAGTATCTACATTAAATTATACCATTCTGTGTTAAAAATGGCTTTAAAAAAGTAGTTAAAACTAGTCAGATCACATTATTAAACAAAGAAAGTAGAAAGGAAAAAAAAAAACAGTTACTTTATTATTCACTTTCAGTCTGTTTCAGTAGTTGTGGAATCCTTTTTTCAATTCTTATTTTACTTACCAGTGTTGGTGAATTCTGATCAGGCCAAAAAGACTCCGGGATTGGCCAATGCCCGACAGGAACCCCAGTTTTAGGGTTAGGCCGTACATAAATGAGTTTATGACAACTATGCCACGGTTGAGAAGCAAATGAATTGATGGGCCTGGATGAATCAACGAGTCCATCTAAAATTTGAACAAAGCAAAATAACAACAAAAAAAAAGAAAATAAAAAGCTACGTGCTTTCGTATGTCTTTCTGGATTAGCAACCAAGAAGGTGTTTCATTACAATGGCTTCAAAGACATACACATCTTCACTTCGGGGGTTGAAAAGAACCTACATATCAAAACATGGAAGAGCATCGTCTGAGAAACACCGAGGACATTTGCCCACATCTGCCCTTCTGCTCCTGTGGCACAGATTAAGGAGCGCAGCAAGGCACACTCACCTATGGAAAATGCTATTTGCTTACGCTTAGTACTTTGACATTGATCTGACAGGCAACAGCAAACCTATTGGTTTGAGTTCTGCTGCACCTGTAAAGATTGATAATTTGCATTTACAGCCTTTCTACCCAGGGTGCAAAGCTCTCTGACTGATGTTGCCACCAGTGGAAACTGGAAGTGAAGAAAAGTTTCATGAAAAAGTCAGAGGCATCTTGCAGCAGCAGCTTTTGTCACCTTTTTAATTAGTAAGAATTCACAGATCATTTAAATCACACTCTCTACTGGAAGGACCAGTGCTTTCTGCCAGTGCACTGCAGTCTAGTAGTACAGACTCCCCTTCATGCTCCGGGCAAAGATGTTTGTAGCAGGACAGAATCTCAGCATTAGTTCTTAAATACTGCTCTTCAAAGCAAATGGAACAGCACATTTCACCCATTTAAAGACTCTTCTTCACTGCCCAGGTATTTTACACTACTAATTTTCCCTGCTTTAGAGAGCTGGCCAGTAATACTACGCGAAACACCTTTCACATACACACCAGTTTGGTTTCTTTGCATTATAACCTCAGTGATTTTTCTAACATTGTTAAATCCCATCAAATTTCTCTCCAGTTTAGGACTTTCACAATTCACATAAAGAGGGAAAGTCCCGATATTTTTGTACGTTCATATACACACTGCATCACAACTTAAGTGTGACAAAAAAAAAGTAACAACCCAGCAACAAATTTCACCAGCCTTTTTGCCACCTGGGAGAATATTTGGGCCAGCAGAGAGACAGGAATTTGCTGAGGTGCTGTCCTGCAGAATAGTATAGGAAAGCCTTCCAATAAAACAGCATTTAAATAAGCAAAAGGAGGAAAAAGAAATATATACCAAGAAAAAGGTGATCAAAAAATGAATGCAGGAATAAAGCTGGCTACGCTGGGAGGCTCAGGGGATCCTAAAAGCTATTGCTTCTGACATTCCAGAAACATCCTCATTTCCTAAAAATGAACTGGTCAGGTCTCCATCCTTCCTTTCTGCTATGAATTTCTGCACATCTGAAAAACTGTTCCACATTAAGAGTGCATTTTCCTCTCCCGTTATACTTTATTCGCCGCTAGCAAAATAGCTCCTTGTTCTCCACACACAATTCTTCACTTGCAGCTAAGAACACTCAACCGAATCTTACTGTGTTGTGATCAATTAGCAAAATTAAAATGTACAGAAAATTAAGCACTGAGATTACTTTGGAGATGTTTAAGGGTTTAAATACGCTACTCCTGGATTTAATTATTTAAAATTAAGTTTTGACAACACTGTAATTCAAACTTTACTACTTCCTACAAAGATTCCCTTCCCTCAGCCCGCCGGCAGAAAGGTGACATTTGTGAGCATACTAAACATCTTTTCTTGAACTTTGGGGGAAAAAAAAAACAACAGTTGCCATACCTTCTCCAATAGGAGCTGGATCCGGTCCTGACTTTTCAAAGTTAATAACAACTCCACTTTGGACTTTTTGAACTAGAGATTCTAAACACTGATTCAACATTCTTTGTGTCCGAACGCAGTAAGAACGACCTATGCAAAGCAGAAATTACACAGGGAAAATACAAAAGCAAGTTTTGAATAATCTTAATTCAGGAAGATGGTTTTTTACAGAAGTCACACTGCCAAGGCTTTTGGTTTTATCCAAAATAATAGCAACAAACTGTACAAGTTTACGTAGAAGGCAAAATACTTCTCAAACGCAACACAACCAAGGGAGTTAAAAAAAACCCCAAACTGCACAGCTTTTACTCATTAGTAAAAGAGACAATTAAGGCTAAATCAGGCTGGTCCAGGGCCAAGTTTACAAACACCCTCAAGAATGCCTGATTTCACCAAGTCTATGTTTTCTATCTGCTTTTGTCTACCCAAATCTTACCAACTCTTATACATTCCCAAACTTCCACCTCCCACACAACACTTTTTTCAAGCACCAATTCAAAAAAATAAATCTGATTAACATTTCAAGGAACAGGCTCCAGAATTAACTGTTTTAAGATTAAATTTAGCTAATTAGCCCCACTGCATAACTAACATCTCAATAATACCTGTCCCACCCAATTCAAAATTTAAGTAACAAATCTCATAACTGAGCAAAGGCAACCTCTGGAAGGACAATCTAAGAAATTTTACAATCCCTCCTACTGGTGCATTAAGAAAATTCTCTCACATCTACGTCTGAAATAGAAATATGGTTTTATTTTAAAGTTCTCCTGTGCTGCTGGAAACCAAACTCAGAAAACACCACACATATTCACATGGACACTGAGTAATTCAGATGGAGAAAACATCAAGAGGTGAAGTTGAATCAAAGGAAAAGAAATACTTTAAAGCAAATACCAAATGTGAACCAAAGCAGAGTAACACCCAGTTACCTCCTGTCACTTCACACATCTGTGTGATAGCAGACTCATCAGTAGGCACACTCCCGAGCTGCTCCGGTTCAGCAGAGGCAGCTCCTGGCAAACGCAGCACTAGAGCAAACAGCCTTTGATCCCAACGAAATGGTTCTTTGGTTAGTTCACTTCCAGGCAAAGGAGAATTCAAAGGAAGATGAAGCTGGTAAACAAAGATTTAAGGACATTTTCAAGTACTTGACAAACCAATACTCAAATTTATTCATTACTCTGTAAAAGATCCCATTTCTCTCCTATCCACTAACTTATCTGGAGTTATATCCTACAAACCCATGTGATCTATGACAGCAGAGCTAGTTCCTATTCTTTATTATAAAACAGGCTGATGAAGCAGAAGTACTATCAGCAGAAAAAAAAACAATTAATATTAATATCAGCAGGAAAAAACCAATTAATATTAATCTCAGCATAACGCCAAATTGCAAGAACTTAAAGCAAGTTTACCTCCTCTTGAACTCCAGCCGTATTTGTCAGTTTGTTTCCATCTGTGATGGTAATCAAAATAGATGGCTCCAAAAAGAATGGATTCCTTCCCTAGAGACAAAAGCACAGGAATGCTAAGAGTAACCTTAACACTCGGTTAGAGGCTTATATTTTTGTCATTATAAAATAAAGAGCGAGATAGGCAATCTTTCAAAATAATCCTGTAATTTTCTTTCAATAGGTGTGGAGCTATACAGAACTACACAAGATGTGCTAGTCTGTGCACAGAGTTTTTAGAATTAATAGTCTTTTCCTCCAGTAACTGTACAGAACCCCTCTAGCCTACAAAAGCAGTATATAAATTGGGAATAAGACAGAACTCGGAATTTCATTACGACAGGGGGGCAAAAACTAGAGTAATTTTAACCTGTGTCTTCAGATCTGAGAGAGGGGAGATCAGGACAGAATCAGCATCACAGAATGCTATGGGGTTGGAAGGGACCTCTGGAGATCACCCAGTCCAACCCCCTGCCAGAGCAGGTCCACCCAGAGCAGGTTGCACAGGAACATGTCCAGGGGGGTTTGAATGTCTCCAGAGAAGGAGACTCCACCACCTCCCTGGGCAGCCTCTGCCAGGGCTCTGCCACCCTCACAGCAAAGAAGTTCCTCCTCAGGTTTAGATGGAACTTCTTATGTGCAAGTTTGTGCCCGTTCCCTCTTGTCCTGTCCCTGGGCACCACTGAAAAAAGACTGGCCCCATTCTCCTGACACCCACCCTTGAAGTATTTATAGCTGTCGATCAGATCCCCCCTCAGACTTCTCTTTTCCAGATTAAACAGACCCAAGTCCCTCAGCCTCTCCTCGTAAGGGAGATGCTCCAGGCCCCTCATCATCTTTGTAGCCCTCTGCTGTCCCCTCTCCAGCAGTTCCCTGTCTCTCTTGAACTGGGGAGCCCAGAACTGGAGCCAGTGCTCCAGATGGGGCCTCCCCAGGGCAGAGGGAGACCTGTTCCTGGCTGTGTGAGAATCGAGCAGATGTTTATTTTCTAGGGAACTGGAGTATTCTTTTGGACCTCATATAGTGTCAGAGGCTGCTTCTCAAATGCCAAAACATCTCCACTTTGTCATCTCCTGAAGGCAGCCCCAGCATTGTTCCCTGCGCAAGGAATACCCTACACAACCTAGAGCCCCCCTGCCCCAGCTTCAGCAACTCTGCAATGGGAATTCTAGCAAACACACAGACTATACTGGTCATTCGAGTTTTGCTACGACAAAACCCAGCAAAGGGGGAGAGGAGGAGAGGTCCAGGTACCATGTGTTCCCCTATCCCAAGACGAACAGGGTTATGCTGCTTGTTGGTACAA
Source organism: Tringa tobata (assembly GCA_033628505.1). NCBI lineage: Eukaryota > Metazoa > Chordata > Aves > Charadriiformes > Scolopacidae > Tringa > Tringa tobata. The sequence continues at coordinate 674,904 of JAHREE010000527.1, read as the reverse complement.
AACAGTCAATGCCCCATGGGTTTTATCTGATCTGCAGAGATCTACTAGTTACAAATAGCAGTAGAAGGAGGGCATTGACTATGCTATAAACATTGTAGACAGTTTTATTTAACATTTAAAAGTCCTAAAACAAGTCAACATCACACAACCTACAAATTTCGACCTCTCAAGCGTTTGTCTGCACTGTGCAAACGGGGCAGAAGGAACAGCTCTAAGAGATGGTCACAGACTCCCCTCCAAGCGCTCACAAATGCCATTTTTGAGGCAGCAGAGCTCTCGGGTTCTATCCATACCCTGGCTGCAGAACAACTCCTCTCTCATTTCACTACCTGTTGCTCTCTAGTTACTTTTATACAACACCCCAGCCCCCTCACCACACCGTAATCAAACAGCCTTCAGTAAAGAAACTCACAAGATCAATTCTCTTCCTTTCTTGGCACAGGACAGCATCACAACGCCCACGTCTCAGCAGATTAGCACAGAACCACACTGGCCTGAAATCAGCTTAGCACCGGGGCAGCGCTGAATGGATCCCAGTCCTGGGTTTGGGGACCTGGGAGTGCTGCTGGAGGTACACCACATCTTCCTGGTCTGATGCAGAGCTTGTAGGAAAAGGAGGAAGGTTTGATGGGACCGAGCCAGCTGTGTGTAGTTGCTATGGCTGTGTTATGCTCTCCAGCACACAGGAAATCATTTATATTACTGGTTTTATTCCCCTCTCTTCCAGTATCCACTTGCCTTAGCTAAGGGTTTGAAACACAGACAGCTGCTACCTCTGTCCTCTGCTGTAACAAAGTAAGATTCTAGGGCAACAGCGGATGGAAAGACAAATATCTTCAGCTTTTCACATGGAAATCTGCTTTGGCAAAGCAGAACAGAGAACGGAGTTTCAGGTTATAACTTAGCTATGGCCCTGCTGCAGGCACAAGAGACACAAGCCCAGGTGTAACGCTGGGAGATCGGCCTAACAAAGATCCACCTTTTCAGTTCTCATTCGAGGAGTATTTTAATGGCCAGCAAATTCGCAGGTTTAAACTACTTCCTCAATGAGCACCCAGAGCATTCAAGTACAGTGAAGAGTCTACAAGAGCATCCATCATCACCTGATCCTCCTTACGCTGGAGCTAGTGAGCAACAGGTTAGCATTTTAAGGATAAAGCATTACAAATAGCAAGTGAACTGGTCCTTCCTGTCAAGTTATTACTGCTGGTTTTGTAGGACACTCAAACGGACACCTACTAGTCAAGTGCTTCTTGAAATCCAGAGTGGACTTTTAAAAAATTTTATTTAAAAAAAGCGAACACTTGTTCAAGTCCCAGAAGTTTAATATAGGTAAAATAGCTCCAAGAGAACAGAGAAGCATAAACTGCTTCAGGTCTGCAGCTTGACCTCGAGGTGCACAGGAGAGCCCCTGACTGGAGCAGCTTGTTTTCTAAAACATGTATTAGTGAATGGAAACAATAACAGAGCTGCATTCTAGTGCAATATATAGCTGTTATTGACAGGGAATTCATAGAAAAAAAAATATTTCTCCATGATATCTCAAAAAAAACCAATCCCACACCTTTTTAGGAAACAAGCTCAGTCAAACCGCACCATGTGGGTCAGTCCCTTTAAGAGCACTTCGACATTAAAAAAAGGTACAGAAATGCTTTTCCACCAAGAAGAATTCAAGATGTTTATGTAAGAACTCCTCATATTAATCTTTAAGCACAGTATCCATGGAAAACACTAGTAGAGAGGCTTCCAAGCTCCAGTTACAAAATGAGCACTGGGGCCTGTTGTTAACGTGGGCATTTATAGAGAAGCCTGTTAGAAATGTCAAACAGATGCTCAAAACTAAAACTATGCTTGGAATCAAGTGATAATAACAATCAATGCCAAGCAAAAAAAAAAAAAAACGCTACGTTTTTATTTATTACCTGCTGCTCCTGCTTTAATCGTCTCTGGATTTAGCTTCTTGGTCAAGAATATTTCATGTGTTTTGACAGCTACACTCACCACACTTTCTACTCTACAAGGATGAAAGGACTACACATGAAGAAAGAAAAGTATAAATACCAAAGAAATCATGGTATCAGCATTTCAAAAAACATTCTTATTTAAATAAAGAACGTTATCCAGTTAAAAAAAGGGGAAAAAAAAGATGTTTTTCTGAGAAGGGCTCAACAAGCTGGGTTGTTGCAGTGCAGAGTTGAAGCAGAATTAGCTAAGTTTCACACAACAGCTAAACGGAGAGGGAGCACAGATGAAATCATACAATTTGCAGCCCCAGTAGAGTAAGCAAAGCGAGAGGCTGCGTGCTCCGTCCAGCAGCATAGCAGTCATTTTAGAAATACCATTATAGGGGCATCTAAACCAAACACCATAGAGAGGGCAACAGTTGAAACATGGAAGATTCAATCAAAAATTTGCATTTACCCAGGGTGCCTGTTGCTCCTCTAGGCCATCAAACATGCTTTCATCACTAGTCAGCTCCCAGGTCTGTCCTCCTGAACCCTTCCTACTCCCAGCATGGCTGGAAAATTCACAAGGAATAAACACAATGGCAAAGAGGTTACAGAATCTGTGCTATCAGCACAAGGGATTCTGCATGGCACATGTTTGGGAATAGAGGAAGAGAATTACAGATGATCCTTTAGCTTTACAGCCCAGAGCTGAGACGACACAGCACGATTCACATTTTGAGAAGGGTCACATTCCTCCCCTCTCCTTCCAAAACAGGACTAGCTCAGCACACCAAAGACCTACATGCATTGCAAGTTTACTTTGCATCTCAAAGGTTACAAATCTAGAAGGGGTCATCTAATCAACAGTTTTCCCAATTCATGTCTTGCCTGGAGAAGAGAAGGCTCTGTCTGGGGAGACCTTAGAGCCCCTTCCAGTCCCTCAAGGGGCTCCAGGAGAGATGGGGAGGGACTCTGGATCAGGGAGGGGAGCCATAGGACGAGGGGGAACAGTTTTAAACTGGAAGAGGGGAGACTGAGACGAGATCTGGGGAAGAAGTTCTTTGGTGTGAGGGTGGTGAGAGCCTGGCCCAGGTTGCCCAGAGAAGCTGTGGCTGCCCCATCCCTGGAGGGGTTCAAGGCCAGGTTGGAGGGGGCCTGGAGCACCCTGGTCTGGTGGGAAGTGTCCTTGCCCAGGGCAAGGATTGGGCTTTAAGATCCTTTCCAACCTGAACCATTCTGTGATTCTATGAAATGTTATCCAAGGCACTGCTGGGTAAAAGATAGACAGACTTAAGTCACTATTAAATTAATATACTCACTGAAGGAACACAAATTGAGAAACCTCAGCTAACTAGTCTGGCAAATAACGTCACTTCACCTCCAAGTCTGATACAGCAAAAAAACACGTTGGTGGAGTTGGTAGCATCGTTAGGGTCATTTTTTTATTTTAGAGGAGAGTAAGTCACAGCTTCCCCCTGCAGTCACGCCATTCCAAAGGTAACTCCCTCAGCTTTAGCTCTGTGGATGAGCTGGAGGCACACTCTGCCCCGCAGCATCCTGCATGCTCCTCCACGTACTGTCCTCACTCAGGACATGCCCAGGGCACGCACCGCCTCCCCAGCCCGCGAGCACCAGGGGCTCCTGGCAGCAGCTGAAGGCACCGAGTGTTCTGCCTCAACAGATGCAGATTTTCCCACAAAGCGGGGTTTAACTTGGTTTTCTCTCCCACCCTCTCCAATAAAAACCTACCAGCTCTGCTGCTAACATGCTCTGAAGACCAATACTAATGCATTATTCTCACTTATCAGCAGAGTACAGCAACACCAGCTTAACTGCACTGTAGATCTTTGTTTCCAGTCAAATTAGACGTTCAGCAACATCCATCTTATGAAGATTTGTATTTTCTAAATATTATTTTACACTTTTAAGAGTTTAAAAGCATCTCTGACAACACAGCCAAACAAAAAAAAAAAATCTTCAGATTAAAAAGCAAAATTAAGGAGGTCTGAAGCGTTGATTTTGTAGCCTAGAATAACTTTTAACACATCTAATGCTGCTTTGCCTGGAGAGTTTGCATAGGAGGCCAAGCAAAGAATCACAGTAACTGGGTAAAATGTGAGATTGGCTCTTTAGTTAGAAAATAAGGGGGGGGGGGGGGGGGGGAAGCTACTTAAAAGAAAACAAGGCTCTGGTTTACTTATCTGTTAATAAGTAGGTCAAGTTTCAGAGGTATTTGTAAATGCCAGGTCTTACACCAGAATAAACTTCGTCTTTCAAACACTCTGCAAAGTGAATATACCAATCAATGCGAGTGTCTATGGGCTACCACAGATTCTGAACTGCAACATAATCGAGTCTCATCACAAGAATGTACTTCTTCCTCGGCACCTTACTAGAACCTTAACCTTAGCACATGCTGCTTACAGCTGAAACTGTTTACTACACAACTATTTTCTCACTATTCTAAAATTAGCAAGAAAAATGCAAAGTAAAAGATTCCTTTAAGTTATTACTACCTGCTATACTTTTTTGGGGGGGTAGAAGCATAAGAGTTACATACTAAGTAGTACAGTGTAAGAACAAACTTTAAGAAGGAAGAAAAAATTCCAAGACTCTAAATCTACAAGAGTGAACTAATTAAATAACAATCTGCATTTAAAAATCGTAACAGCAGCAACTCCTCTTTCCACTCCCAGGGCCCTTGGACTCGCACTGCTCTCCCCTTTCAGAAGCACCCATCTCCAGAAGACAAGTCCCATGGTACAGAAATTACCTTTTCCTATTTGATTCCAACTGTCTGAAGTATGAAAACACTGTAGGAGGTGGCACTAAGTTTTATCTTTTCTTCTTCACAATAAGCTCAGAACATCATTGTCACACCTCTGCTGCAAATCACAGATCTTTCCAGCAAGCTTTTTTGAAAAATATGCAAGGATGAACACTGTAGAAGTGCCTGCAACATTAATTACCTTTCTCCACTCTGACAGCGTGAGACAATCGGCATTTAACACAATATTAGTTTTTCATGAAGTTTAAAAATAAGAAATGCCCATTTTCAAAATATCACAAAAGTATTTTGTGCATGTTTTTAGCTACACCACAAAGCCAGGTTACAAGGCCTAGGCCATCTTCCGTAAATACCAACAAAAAAGAAATCTTTTTTTAAAAAAACACCCCACATGTGAGACTTAAATACTAACAGCACAAAAGGGGAGGAGGCAGCCGATAAAGATTACACGTGGCAGGAACCACCAACTCCACAAAGCACCTTCCTTCTAACAGAACCTCTCACTACAAAAATACAACTAGGGAGATGCAACTCGACTGTCTGATTCCACATTTTAAGCTTCTATTTTTAAAATAAAAGCGACCTTTGCACTGAGGATGAGTTAAGCCTCTTAGTGCAAACATATCTACTTTTGTCTAGTTTATCCTGTAGTCTTAAGGGCTTACATCTTTGAATGTGTCCAAGATCAAATAAAGAACCAAATAAAAAGATGAAAAAATAAATTGCTACAGTGGCTATGAACAACAGATGCTGGTTTCCATTCAAGGCCTCTGGCATCTCATCAATAGGACGAAGCAGCAACACACTTCAGATGAAAAAGCAAGCTTTTTAGTTTGCAGATTCCTGTAGGAACAGAACCAGTTAAAATATTTTCACTAAGAATTAACCTAACACAGACTCTCCCTTCCTGTGAAGGTAGCAGGTAGAAGGTGAAAGCACAAGTTCGAGTATTTAACTAAATGATAAAAATGGACCAAACTCTGCTTGGCTGTCACCGTATCTATCAAGAAGTTAAATTTCCGAACTGCCCTTCCATTTAAAATCAATTCCTTTCAAAACCACCACCACGTTCTTGCATGAACTTGAATTTTTACAAGAGACCATTTCAGAACACTCCATTTCTCCATTTCAGAACACACCAAACTATTTCTTTTAGAAGAATGAATCGCTCTGATTATTACTGGTTTGGGGTTTGTTTTTCCCTAAAAAGAAAGGTACGTTACTATGGCCAAAATTCCTTCATATAATGTTTTCTCCTCATCACAACAGTTCCTGCAAAAGGATGTTGACTGCAACTCCCAAACAAAAGGCAGACAGCAAGCAGCAGCGGCTCAGGACACAGAGAACCACAACTAGCATGCTTAGGCATGGTTAAAAGCATTTTAACATGTTTTACACTACCCAATATGTTATATCTCAAGAAAGGGAGTATGCTTTTTAAAGGATGCTCTCTACTGGAACCCATGCGGTACCTTTATAAGCTAAAAAAGAGCTACAATACTTTATTGTGTGCTTGCTGCAGAAATGCCAACCCTAAGTTTATTTAGTAATTTATTTTTTTTTTTTTAGATTTAGAGACACATGCACTACAGTACATAAAATACAAACTGGTTTTGGACTTATTTGTCCAATTTCAAACCATGATTAAAAAAGAATGGACCTTTTTGCTTGCACACACACAGAGCACACACCTTCGTTCAAAGACTTCAGTGATAAGGCAATTTAATAAAAAGGAGAAGGTAAAAACTGTTTGGTGGAAGATTCTCAAACATTATTTAGTGGATTTTGTTTTGTCCTCAGAAAGAACTAGACAATGAGGATTTGCACGAGCGGTCCTTAAAACAATTAAGTGACTTCCGTTTCTTTTCTTAAATTCATTGTGTTTAGTAGAATAAGAGCAATTGCTGGCTTTAAACTGCCATTTATGCTGCAAGTCGAGAACACACAAATTCCATGACAAAGCCCAAACCAGTCTCAGTGGAAGATGTATGGCAAGGCTGGAGGGGAGGTGTGCTTAGTCCTTCACAGGCAATGGGAGCTGTTAATGCTCAGAAATGCAAATATTGCCATGACTGACTCACAAGGTGTGAGGTGGTAGAACAGGAATGGCTATCTCTCCCCACTAAACAAATATAGAACGTGTTCTCCTGAATTAGTTACCAAGAACAGACAATGTGTATCCTACATTTCATCCAGTTCTTCAGTATTATATTCCACTTTTTTTTTTTTCTTTCCTCCTTCCAATAACGCTCGGCTGGTAGGTTCACTAAGTTTGTACATAATTTACAGCATATCTGGAGAGAAAGATAGGCCTCTCCCACTTACCTCAAGCCTTCTTTCCCTTTTGCATCTCTCGGCTATCAGCTTCCCTCCTGCCCCTGCAGCTCCTATCTGCCTCGCACCAAACAATTCAGCCTGGGTGCCTCACAACCAGCTTCTAAACCTCGGGCCCTCCTGCCAGCTGCTCACACATCCCTTCCACAGCACGAGTTCACACCACCAAGGACCCGCATTTGCCAAAAGCCAGACCTTTTATATATAAAACTGACGGGCTGTGGTGTCTCGAGGTTCCTGTAAAAGCTAGATCAATTTAAGATTATCTCTGGATTTGCTACAACGTATTCCTCTGTTTTTCTTCCTTGACACACACCTTTGCTATCACCTCAGGCAGCTTTCCTGGAGCCCTCTGCCTCAAACCCAACAGGTTTCATGGTCAGGTTTCTGTGTCTCCCTGCAGCTCAGGGTCAGTTCATTTCTTCCAGAAAGAAAAACACAGATCCAACATCTCAGCCCCCTTTGCAGAGTCACCAGTAACTGGTGGCATTCTACACCAGCACAGCTCCTATGTGAAAGCAGAATTTTAAAATGCAGGCAAGAGCTTTTGTGCCACTAAAAAAAAAAAAAACAACAAAGAGACAGCAAAGTGAGCATCCCCAAGTCTGACCTTATGAACTCCCAGTTTTGAAGCATTATTTTAGTACCATAAATAGGTCATTTACATATTAGTAAATACTCCTTGACAGATGCTTAAAAGAGCCTTCTACAAATTCCTATTCCAGCCTCTAAAGTATCTCAATCCGACACCAAAATCAAAGGTCATCAAGCTCAACCCCTTATGAGGATTTCAGAGAAATGGAGGAGGTTGCTCAGAGTACATCAGGAAGAGCTGCTTCCACAAGAGAGCTCTTCAGCACCCGGACACATGTTCAGACTAGCAAGGACGTGGAAGGTATCCTATCTACCAGCCCCAGTTTGCATTCCTCAAACAGTAAAAGGGTTTCACATACATCGTATTCAGGATTTTGAGCTGCTTCTCAAGAGAGTTACATACATATTTCTACAAATGAAGGGACCCTATTTTTATAGCACAGTCACAACTGACTCTTGAATTCAGTACAATGAATAACAGAAAGAGGAAAATACGTATCATTTCAGATTCAGCAGAGTAAACATAACTTAAGTTCTCTCAGTCCTCTGACTTGTGACCAGATTGTTTCTGAAGCTCATACTACAGTCTCACAAAAGCTGTATTTCTGTGACCCTACCATAAATAATACTCCTAAGCAATGAGGAAGGGCCATATCTCTGCTAGCAGCCAGCTATCGCTCACAAGGGAACGGGGCAGTCCAGTTCATAACTTCACATATGACTACCACCAGTTTTTTCATCTGAGCCTGAACAAGCCATTTGCAGCACAAACCCATGAGCAGACCACAAACTGCAGGATGAGAGGTTTAACAAAAATCAAGAATGGATAAAGAGCAAAGAGCTAAACCTTGCTTTCCTTTTCAAAAGCTCTTTTCAGGCAGAGATTTCAGTATGAGCTCCCTTTACAGAGCAATCTAGGTGGATCATGCTGAAACCTCCCTCCCCCTTTTCTGCATCACTGGAAAACAGGAAAAGTGTGGGGGAAAGGGGCAGGTGAGAAGACTCTTCCCTTCTCCCCATAGTTACTCTAGCAGCAGTAATTCAGGAAAAACCAAATAAAACGGCTTACGATTTCATCATTTATACCATGGCATCTGCTTAGGTGTGGAGAAACAAGTATATTTGGCAGAGGGGAAAAAAACAAACAAGCAAACAAAAAAAAAAAAATAAAACAGCTGAGGATGCTAAAAGTTTGATTAAAAAAAAAAAGGCAACTGGGAAAATACATAGAAAAAGCCACCGTTACTGGCACATTAACCCTTGGCATATGTCTCTGAACCCGCAGACTGCGGGAGCCTGGCAAAGTGCTCTGCTTGGCCTGTTTTCTCCCTCCTCCCCACACATTCAATACCATTTTGCAGCCACATTTTGCAGCCAGGGGTGAGGAAGGGCACACACTCCTCCGGAAGATACTGCAACACCAGGTCAATGCACCAACAGGCCAGAGCAAGCTCCGAGTTCTAACAATCCGTTAATATAAAGTCTTGTAATAAACAAGGACACACCAGGTACCATCTTTGTTGATTCAGATAACACATTTATCTTAGCTAGAAGGCCAAGAACATCAAATACTGTGCCAGACAGCAAGGCTGTTCTCAAACCCGTTTTTCTCACCCAAGAGATCTGGATCCACATGGGAAAGTTAATTTCTTCAATACCCAAATTTGAGCACTAGTGTTTTAATTGTAATAAGACACCTGCCACATGCTACTGAATGCAAAGAAGTTTGGCTAAAGGTATCATTAGCTTCCCAAGCATGCCAAATACCCAAAATCAGAAGAGGTTGAACACTCTCACTTTGTGAAGTAACATACTATTTTTCCCTCCTAGTCCATAAAATGAGAACGTGAGCCAACGTTCAACAGAACTTACAGGTATCTTATACAGGGTCACCTCATTGCACAACTGCCAGTTTACATGTTTCATAACATGCATTTAACACTCTGAATATTTGCCTCTTATTGGAGGGCATTTTAGAAGCAAAGCGAGTTGTAAATAAGCCACATCATAATTACTGGCACAAATCACCATCTACACATTACGTAAGGAACAGGAGCAAAGCAGCTGAGGAGCTTCCAGAGGCGTTTGCTGTGGGAGTGGAACCCAGATTCCCCCCATCTCCCTGTCCCAACCCCCCAGGACAGCACCCTGCCTCCTCTTCGGGGACATGCCACCACAGCTCTTTGCACACACTGCAAACTCAGAGACTAAATAACCCCCTGTTGGCATAAATAGAGCTACGAGCAGTCAGTAAAAAACAGGAGCGACTGGGAGAGCGGCCACAGGTCTCAGAAATAAATATTGAACTCCCCATACTGAAGACAGTTCCAAAAAGCATCCTCATACTTGCACAGATCTTAGCAAAAGCATTTGTGCAACAGCAGAATCCTTTCACTTAGCACAATACCACCGTGCAGGTGATGTTTTCTTGAGATATTCTTGTCCATTGCACTGTCGGTTTAAAATGCTTTAAGGCTACAGGTAACCGAATTCTGAAACAAACAAAACCAATGCACTCTGAGATCTCACGGTTACCCCTGCTCCAAGCCGACATTCCCATAATAGCTCTACCTCCTGGGTGGTCTCAACTCCACAACAAGATTATTTCCCTCATTTGCTTCCCTCGTAACCTTAAGAACTATCTGTGAGATTATATAATTGAATTTGTGCAAATCACAAAGAGAACAAGGGGATAAAGCAACCACTAACCAAAACCAGCCACCACTGCACAAACTTGGAAAGCAGACTTGCAAAATACATTTACTTGACAAGTTTGTTTTCTCCTCTAAATCAAGAGAGATAAAGTATCTAACTACAACAGCATTAGCAAAGAAACTAAATTTTATGTGAATGTTATGTTTTGTAAGACATACAGAATCTGGCCTAGACCAGAAAGTTTTCCTGGCATAACTATGGTTATTAGAAAACACAACAGAGGGGCATCATAAATACCAGTAAGAAGTCTTGAGAACGTGTCTTCAAAGAGAGGAAGAATCATGTCATTGCTGTAAGGCTTTCTCTGCTCTATTAAGAGCCAGGATGACAGCCTGGCCGTGCTAATTTCTGCCACCAAGCCTTTATGTAATAGTTGAATTGGAGTTGTGATCATAATTACAGTAAACATGTATTTACTGGATCTGCAGCCTGTTCCTAAACAAGTTACTACATTTTGAAGTATTATTTTAAGATTGTTTAAGGTCCAGTTTAAAAATCAGCATGCTAAAGGTAGAAAATAAATTTCTAAGAAGAGACATTAGCCACAATACTTTTTCTTTCCATGGCTATTTGCTGTACGTCAAACATGATTCAATACTACGATGGGTATCACACAGTCCCATTTATTTCAATTACTGTTTACTAAAACTGGGAACACAGGCAGATGCTCATTAGCACATCAGAATGTACACAGATGCTCATTAAACATAAGGATCTTCCTTGGCAAATCTGAGTATATATATGTGGTAATAACCTGCAGTGTTACCATGCAGACCTCCAGCAAAAGAGTAATTTCTTTATTAAATCCCCAGCATCCTCGCTACCACTGCAGTGGAAAGGTTTCTTCCTCAAACACACTTGTAAAATATTTGACACAAAACAGGGAGAAAAACATCCTTAACGCAAGAAATCTACAGCTAACACTGCCACAACAAAGATTTGGGGCTTGCATCTAGTCACAAACATGGATGGGGAAAAGGACGGCTGCATTACGTCTTAAAAAAGAAAAAAACCCAAACACCTCTCCAAGGCAGACCTAGGTTTTTTGACAGATAGTAGATTTCTGAAACTCAAGAAGAATGGTTTCACAGAAATAGGGTAACTTCTGCACCTTCTGAGGAAACAAAAGGGAAAGGTGCAATAACGAACATAGTGACTCGGTAAATCACTTCTGTCATTTCAGAAGGCAGGCTGCACTTTTTAGCTCGTATAAATATATTGCTGATGAAAGGAGCCAAGATTCATAGCTCTTGATAATTAAGTTTCCTCATTATCAAAGATGTGAGTAGACAACATCAGTGAGCACTGTTTTTTTACAGCTTCTCTTCAAGAAGTTTTAGCTGGGGGATCTAGAGAGGGTTCTCTCTTCTCTGGGATGACCAGCAACAATTTTTTTACGTTAATTTCTTCGGCCTTCATAGTATGGGTCTAAGGCCGAACAGCTGTAATAACTATTATATTGGTCATGGCAAACACAGCCCTAATCCGGGTCTGTTCACAAGGATTCTAAAGCTCCCGTGGCAATGGTGTGCTCTGTGGTATGCTTTATTTAAGTGTTTTGAATTAAGTTGGAACTTTCTATCAGCACGTTGAAGGCTACGGTGACCGAGGGCCGGGTTTCCTTTTCCTCCTGCCACAGCCTCGTGGTGCAGTCGTGACAGACGGCATGGCCCTGCCGGCCTCGGTGCTGGGGGGCGAGCAGAGGGGGCCAAGAGAAGCCATGCCAGCCCGGTAGACTCCCGCTCGCCACAACCCTGCACCGACACGTCCACCCGGCCGCCAGTCCCCATAACACCGGTGTGTTACCGTGCACAGACAGAGGAAAAGGGGGAAGGGGGAGGAGTGAACCCTCTTCTCGCCTCCCAGAGGCGCAAAACAGCCCCGGGTGCCTCCGTCCCCAAAAGCCGCGGTCCTGCTGGGGGGAAGGCGGCGGGAGGGTGCGGGGGTCCCGCAGGGGCGAAGAGGGCGCCGCCTCCCGCCCTAACCCCGCGTCGCCGCAGCCCGGCCAGGGCACGACCTCCGCTGCCGAGGCGGGGGCAAAAGGGCCGGAGAGGGCCCGGGGCCCGCGGCGGAGGCCGAGGCGAGGCGCGGCCCCCGCCGGAGCCACCGCCTCACGGG
>JAHREE010000527.1:594652-662135 GCA_033628505.1 Tringa tobata | reverse complement strand
CCCCGGCACCTGTCACCCCGCCCCGCCGCGGGGCTCCCCGCCCCTCGCCACAGGGGCCGCCCCGCCCCGCCTCGCCCCGCGCCGCCCCACCGCCGAGGCTGGCTCCCCGGGGAGGGCGCCCGGTGGCGGCCTTGCTTACCGTCCGTTCAATCGCGCACGGGCCCTCCCTTTGCGTCCGCCCCCTCCTTGGTAACCGTCCGTCCCTTTCCTGCGGCTGAGTCACCGTACACCGCTGCCTCACACCTGCCCGCCGCGGCCTACTCGGCCCGGCCCGGCCTCGGCTCTTGACGGCCCCCGCCGGTGCTGAGGGGAGCGGGCAGGAGGTGTAGGCTGGCCCCGGGGAACCTCGGCTGATCACCCAGCGGTATAATCACTCCCTTTCTGGTCTTAAGAGGTGTCGCTTAGGCACTAAATCCTCAGGCCTCCACGTGCGGTTGTTTCCAGTCAGGTAACGGCCATCTTCCAAAGGCAGAGGTGGTTGTCCCGCACCCTCCTCAGGGCGCCTCACACGACCTCGATGGAGGCAGGATGGAAACAAATTTACAAAACACATAAAACATTGTATTATTTCCTTCTCAGGTAAAAAAAAAAAAAAAAAAAAAAAAAAAAAACCACCCCGGTCTGAAAGATGTGTCCTGCTCTGAGGAATAAAATGGAGGCCTGGGCCCTGGAGCAGGCTGGGCCAAGGCCCCTGCCCGCACGGTCCCAGCAGCTGCAGCTGGCGGGAACTGGGTGAGTGGAAGGAGGGCGAGGAGAGGTTCAGCAGCACTAGGGCTGCTCCTGCAGCCTGCCGGCTTCCAGGACCCAGTCCAAGAAACACAAAAGCAGCACTGTCAACATGAATCGGGGCTTAAAATAATAAGTAACTGATAACAGTTTCCAACGTTTTTACATTCAAAGACTTTTTCCGCAGGTATGTTTGGGGTTTTTTTGCTGTTCATTTGAACAATAAGCAAAGGGTCCGTTTCAGGTTTTACTCCCTTTTTGTGAAGCCTTTGGACAATACTGTTGTTTTCTCACCACCACAGGTGAATTCTAAAATCCCCATTACAAAGCATTTTGAGATATGAATGCTTGCAAAGATATTGTTACCCACCTTGATCAAAATAATCAGAGATGTAAATCCCTATAATTCAGGGATGTACTTGTCCCTTTTTGTCACCAGAAAAAAAAGCCAACATCTAAATACAGGTCAGTGGCAAACCTGTGGTTTGCTTTTAGGAAGAGTTTTGTTTTTGCAAAAATCTAAGCTTCTGCAAATACTTTTCATATAACATCATTAAATTATTTGATTTTAGTGAACCATACATTGCTAAATTAATAGTTGAAAAGCAGCTTGTTTTGAAAACAAATACTGTCAAACTTGGACGCTTTCCATCCCGTTATCCAGGCCCTCTTCATAAGTTGCGTATGTGTGAGGGGAACTGCGATCAAGGTTTCTGAATTTTAGCAATCATAGCAGAAATGCCAGGAGGGATAAACAGATAAATATTTTTACGCAAGTGATTAGTGCACATGAATGGAGCCAGACTGAAAGAAATGGGATTTTAATCTCTATAGATAAGACAAAAATGCAGATACCATATTTTCGTAGCGCTGCACATTAGTCTGGCAAGACAGCTCCTGGATAGGAACAGATTTGCGACTGGCTGAATGGAAACTAAATTATTGGTAGAAGATGCCAGCTAATACCGCTAGGTCCCAGCGCTGAGAACTTGATGAGGCCACCTATGCATTTCTCTCGCATCAGCCAGATGAGGTCAGAGACTCACTTTTGACTCCAGCTGACCTCAGCCAATTCGAACTGGCAACCTACAGGCCCCGCACCCTGTGGCGTCCTCAAGTCAGACGATACAAAATACTAAACAATTACAGGTTCGTACTCTCAACATAGTTTGGTTTCTTTTCACTCCAGACTGCCAGATTCCTAAAAGGCACTTCTCTTACATCCAAGCATAGTATTTAAAGGTCAAGACGAAACTCTCTTGTTTCCCATTTCAGAGGTTGACCTTTCCAAGGGCAGCAGCAGGCAAGGTTCACATACTCTCCCTCTCTTTCTGTTGAGGATTTTGACTTTTGGAGGCTGCTCCTGCTAGACATAAGAGCTGAAGTCTAGCAATTTTCTGGGCACAATGCAAGATTTTTATTTAGTTCAATGAGACTTTTTTATTTCTGAAAAGAACATACACTACGGTTGCTAATGTGCATGAACGCAGTTTGAGTGAGTGGTTCTGTACTGCTCCTCCATACAATTTGTGCTTGCAGCACTGATCACCTGGAAGCTATGGCAGCAGACATTTCCTACACCTATGAAGTTCAAACTTTTCTTGGTTTTTTAATTGAAATTAGACTCATCTACATTTCTTCAACTGCAATAGTTAAAGTAATTGTCTCTATGGGGAAATCAATCGGAACAGCTACTGCAGATTAAGCTCGTCTATAATTAAATAGTTTGAAATAGCTCCTGTGTAGATATTCTATCCCACAGTAAAAAAGAACATAATTCTGGAAGAACCATTTCAGTCAATTTCTGACCAAACAGTTCAGTGGTATTTCTCCTTGTGGTGCTGATAACTTATTATTTTTCTGTTCCATGTCCTAACACAGGTTAACATCTAAGCTGTTGCCTCTAATGGGATTTTAGTACTAACAATCTTCCTTTCTTCTTAACACTTTTGTATTGCTTTATCTGTTACCTTTTTCTCACCTACCTGCTTTCTGACCTGAACAAGTAATATACCTGGGAGACACCAGTCATGCTGAAGGAGGTCAGCTTTGGCACCGATTAGCCATCTGAATTTGGGGCACACTCAATTCCTTAGTCAGAAGTTATCTACTTAAAATCTGGATCAACAGCTAAACCTTCAAACCTCCCTCTGCTTCCATGGTTCCTTATCTTGGTCTTGTAATACAGCTGCCCTGATGACTTTCCTGCTTGATTTCAAAGGCTTCAAGCCAGAGCAGAAATGGTCACTGCTAAATCACTATGAAAATACCAATTAATCCATCCCGTGAGTTGGGAAGCATTATCCCTATCATATCCCTATCCCCTATCCATATCAAAAGGGGCTGCCACCACAGCCAAGGGACTCTCTTGGCACCACACAAGATGCATTTTTCGGTACCACAGTGAGAAGTGTTCAGCTCTTAGCCAGCCACAGTTCCATTCTGGCCCTTTCAGAAAGATTAAATCCCCTATTTGCATAAAAAAAAAAAAAATGTGTACAGCTGAACTCTGGTATGAAAGGTAAGAAACTGTCCTAAGTAATAACTTCTCCTTCCCAGCTCCAGTAACTACAAGGCAGAGTGAGAGTACAGAGAAGTATATTCAAGATGGCACAAGCTGGGCAAGTTCAAGTCTTTTGATATTGTCTGCTGTATCAGGGCTAAATATTCCCACCCGTCAGCAGTTACCTGCTCTTAAAAGGCCTAGAAAAGGCCAGGCTGCTTCTGCCAGGGTGCCACACAGCCCCTTCTGAAAAAAGAACAAACTAGTATTTTCTAGGATATCGCTCAGCAGCACCTTTTCTTTTTTTCCCCTTTATTTTGTAACAACACTGCAAACTTCCACAAAACTGTAACTCACCCCTTAAAGATTTCTGCCCCTTTCACTCGCTCCATCTCCATTCTGCATTCATTCCACTAAAGACAAGCAAGAGTTTGGGAGTCTCGTCCAAAACCTGCCTTTTTGGAGTCTGGGTTTGCAGACTGGAGGGCGGGAACAGACATTACTATGGGCCACCAGACTTTGTGTAAGTCTCCCGTGGAGATGAGCACCAGAATTTCTTTTCACGGGCTTCAGTGAATTCAAGAATTCCTTTTTCAGCTAAAGTATAAGGAACAGACCTCAGATACATGCCCTGACTGCAGTACGTTTTCTGCTGATTTATTGACTGTGCATAAATACTGCATTATAGCTGTCATATTTTACCACAAAAAAGAGAAAGCTGGATGCTCGGGAAAATAATTCAGGGCAGCTCTGAGATTTTCATCTGTCTTCCATGCACTTCAGAAAAAGAAGCCTATTAGCAAAGGGGCAGAGTCCAGCCAGCCTGATTCCCCCCCCTCCCCAAGGTGAGTTAACCCTTTGCTGTGCAGGGTACGGAGCACCTTTCCACTTTCTGCAAGGTTTTTATGCAAGCAAGGTAAAACTGCCCTTGGTCCAAAGGTGAATGCCTGAGCACCGGAGCCTGCATAACAGCAGACATGGTTTAATTTCCATTTTGCTTTAAAGACTGATGAAAAGGGGATGAGGAAGTGATTGGTTGACTAAGATGGTGGATCGTTTTGCAATTATGGTAGATAAGCAAAATTCTGACAAAATGTCTCTGAGGAGACATAAAAATAAATACACCAAGCTGGAACAAGCTTCCAGGCAGGCAAGGCTTTCCATATGAGAGCTGGTTTCAAAGTCCAAGACTCTCTCCAAAGAAGAAACAACATTCAGAATAAAAGTTTGAAAAACATTCAGGCTACTGAAAGAGAAACTGAAACCCTCTTGGGAAATTTAGCACACTGGAGAAATAAGTTACTCTAAATGTGAAGATAAGAAATTAAAATCATGCGCATACCCGTGCATATAAAGGGAGGTCCATACAAACCCAAAAGCGGGTGCTTCGGCTTAGTGCATCGTTGCAATCAAACAGTAAATAACATCAGATAACATCCCCAGCTCCAAGACCGTACGTGTCCCACCAAGTTCTCCCCACATAAAGATTCAGCATCTCTCTCTTATAAATGCTGGGAGACAGCAGAGCTTGTTCTGGGGGCGGGGGGAGAGAAGAAAGGGAAGAGAGAGGGATTCCTGAGAGAGGAGAGGTTCACACCAGCCACGGGAAGCAGAGGCTCCCGGGCCAGGGATGCTCTGAGCTGTCAGTGCGTTTGGGTTGACAGCCAGCCAAGAACCGCCTGAAATTCCCCGTTACTTCCTTTTACTGGTCTTATGCTAAGTGTTGCTAAGCTGTACCTGGGAACTGGGCCAAATCAGCTTGGGATCTTTGGATGAAAGGAATTATTAGGAAAAAAAAAAAAATAATCCAGAGTATTACCCATGTGGAAAGCAACAATATGAATTAAATGAATGTGCAAAATAGCAGGATTTGGGTTTTGTTACATTCTACAAGGTAAAATATAAAGACAGACTTAAAAAAGCCTCTGCTGATGAAAACTACATCCTTTTGCCTGGGTTTCTGAGAGGAAGAGTCATAAATGCAGAGTATCATTACCAGAACTAACACCTGAAAACACACATTTTTAAATAGACCGGAGCCAACAGGGACTGGTTAGGAAAGCCATTTTCCTAGGCTAAGGTGCACGGGTTTGTGCCACCAAGTAACATGGCTTCAGCTGTTACCTATCACCATTTATTTTATGACAAAGAATATTCTCATAGACTGGGGACCTGCTCTGAACCGACAGGATTCATCATAAGGGCAACGCTACACTTGGTTGTTTCATTTCTGGCCACAGTTTGATTTTTTTACTATATCTAGGGCTTGCCTGCAACAGCAGTTTTTCCTTACAGAATCCAAAGTATCTCCCCCAGAGAAGGTTTACCCAACCCCACAGTGCTCTCCACGTCCTGCTTGTGCCTCATCCAGAGCGGACCAGACCCCACTGCAAGTCTTGGGAAGCCTCAGCCCTCGTACAGACCCATGGGTCTGCAGTTTTGACTGTACAAGTCACTTTTCAGCCTACAGCATCATTTCACTCCACCAGGAACACCCACTGTCCTCTGCTGGCATAGCACTTTGGCGCTCAGAAACCAAAAAGTTAGGGACAGTCTGCAAAATCTGGAGAGATGCAGCTCCATGGGACGTTAACTCTGTGCTGAAAGCACCTAAAATTGAGTTATGGGGCCTGAACTGGAAATCTGATGTATTATTTAGGGACGAATGTTAACATTTCCATTATCACCTTAAGATAGCATCATCACCTTACTGAAACTGAACTCTTTCATGGCATCAGTATGTTTATTTTATCATCATTTCATTGCCAAAAAGAACCAACCCTAAAGCTACTACAGGAAACACTGTGCAATAAGAGCATTGCATTTTACCATAAGTCACAAAATATTTTTTTTTCCCTCCAAAGGAATCTAATATTTCACCCCAATGAGTATTCGTCATTGAAAGCAGTTACAGAACTGCACAGAATTACTTACTTGGAGCACACGCTTTGGTGCCACATGAGCTTCTGGTGGCTCTGCTACAGGCCGTCACCAGCATCTTCCACGGGTATCTGGCCTCCCTGCCTCAGTTTCCCCAGCTGCATGAGGACTTATTGTGTTGATTTTACTGTTTGGTTTGGTTTTGGTTTTTTTGTTCCAAAACTGTGCCAAGCCCTCGCTAAAGAGGCGAGAGAAATCAACCCTGCCCTGTAGTTCTCACAAGCTAATTTGAGACATGATCTAATGAGTGGGTGGTAACAAGACAGCAAGGCGGGACAGGACAGAAGGGCCTGAGCAGCTCTGCTGAGCTTAGAAGGAAACCCAGCAAAAAGCAAGTGCACGGGAGAACAAGACAAAGATCCTTTTCTTCTTCAATATTTTTTTTTTTTTTAGATAAGTAATGCGGAAGAGGAAGCAAAGGCTCATCCCCCGAGGTATCTGGTAGGTGTTTGGAAGACACAAGTTTCCAGGAAGAGCTTAGGCAGGGACACAACCTCATCTTGGGAGAGCAGCGCTCTGCCTAGTGGGATGAGAAAGAGGAAATGGCAGGAGCAGAGAGCACGGTGCAGCAGCATTGCCAGCAGCACACACCAGATGGGAAACTCAAAGAACTGAGACGCAGGAGCTGCAGCAAGAAATAGGAGTGCAGAGTTTTGAAGAGTCAGCTCGAATGTGACGGGGTTGGAAAAAAGGGCACGAGGTGGAAGAGCTGCGCGACTCTGCCAGGCTGAAAGGGCAGCAACGTGTTCCCTGCAGGTGCTTGTGCCTGGATCTGAAGACATTTGTCTCTCTCAAATGGGGTATTGATGCCAGATAGAAACATAGAAATTTAAAATAAAAATGTGCTATGTCTTTCACTCTTCCATCTCTTTAGATTTACACATGATAAAAGATATTGTGCTTATTCTGGACTAAGTAGGAAAAAAACCAACCCTCTGCTCTCTCTGGAGTTGCTATCTTTGTTCCTGTTTAGCGCTGCCAACCTTGCTCAGAACAGGCTGAATTACTGAACTTCCTGATCTCTCAGGTCCCGATTTTGTCACTTCCTTGCACTCATTCGAGTTTTGTGTATTCAGTTTGAAGGTTTGTTGGCAGCAAAGGAGAACTTCGAATCCAGATACTTCTCCTGTTTACTTGCTGCATGCTCTTACCTCTTTTTGGATAGGAAGGGAACCTCAAACTGGAGAGGGTTACAAGAACAAAGTTTTCACATCCTTTCAAAAGTTTTTGGCAATTTCTAAGAGTTGAAAACTAATTATTTTGGCACAAAGAGACACCAAAGAATCTTTTAACTATGGCATTCCTGTATAAAGTTTCCTTGACACTTTTGTCTGAGAGATAAAAGAAGGAGAGGAGTAATAAAAAGCCCACATTTATCTTTTTTTGAGATACCGAACAGCTTCACTACAAGAAAAAATTAAATAGACAAGAGCTCTTCAGGTTGGGGAAAAAAAAAAAAGAAAAGATGACTGCAGAGGGAAGTGATAGCAGTCTGTAAAATGCTGAATGGGGAAGGTAAATACAGAATAACTGTTAGCTTTCTCTTACAGCACAAAAGCTGAGGGGGCATCCAACAAAGTCATTAAGCAGCAGGTTTCAAACACACCCAAAAGGAAGTACTCTTTCTTACCATCCCTAATTGCATTGTGGCAGTCAGAGCCTCGGGAGGTTGTGGAGTCTGAAAATGGATTTTAAAAAGCATTAAAGAAATTCATAGGGGACAGTGTGACCAACAGCAAATAAACACAGCAGCCTAGGTGAAATTTTTGGGTTTCCAAACCCTCACCCAGCTGATTTCCCCAAGCTGGCAGGAGACACCAAGTGAAGATGATTTGGTACGTGGCCTTTTTCTTCATCGCTGAGCATCCGTTCCTGGAAGCAGCGTGGCAGTTCCTGTGGTTCAGCACAGAGCTCCGAGGCCGAGGGTTGCGTATCAGTAACGAGCAGCCAACGGTTCTCTGCCTTCTCCCGCTCGGCTCTTCCCCATCTTCCAGCAGGTGGAATTCCTCTCAGGACAGGAGGTGCTGCTGGCAGAGCTTCACAATCCAGCCCTCCCCGCCATTATCCATGCAGCAACCACACTTACAATTGTGCAGGGAGAGAATATTGCATTAGCTCTTCCCAGTGAAGTGCAGATCTCAGGTTAAAACCAGGAAAAGCTTAATCCTGCGCTTTGGTATTTAAATGTAGCCTCCGTGTCTCATACTCAAAGGGTAGAAAATGCAGCTCCATTCTTGGTCAAAAAGCTCTCTGGTCCCCAGTGATAATTTGGTACTATCTACAAAAAAAAAAAAAAAGACGGACCCGGAGGCAACCCAACAAGTGCTCTCCATAACGCAGTGAAACAATTCACCTCAAACAGCAAGGAAAAACAAACAAACAAAATGAAAACCCCAGAGCTCCACCCTGAAGTCACTCAGTTTCATTTTAAAAAAGAGCAACTGCAATAAAAGATTTTATATGCAACATTTATAAGAGACAAGAATTTCCAATTATGATTATGCCCAGCCTTTTTTTAAAAACAAGCTATAATAATGCTAATTCTTTTCCAAACAATTTCAGAGCAGACTCAGAAACATTTTCTAACTTCAATTATTCCCTAGTTAGCTCAACCCATTGTGTTCGCAAGGAAAATCCAACTGAACAGGGAGTTTGTGCCAGCGATTTCCTGTGTCACAACACGCTCGTTCGTCACCCCAACAATCTCCAGCCTTGCACAATGCACACCCTACAGCGTCACCGAGCCGAGGCCAGGCAGCTTGGCCCTTACTCCCCCTGGCAGTAATACCCTCTCCTGCCATCCCTTCCAGTTCCCACCTGCCATCTCCCAGTTCCTCCCAGCACACACGTCGGGATCCCTCCTTTTACCACCCAGCAGCAAGGCAGGAAAGAGAGGAGGGAGCAGGACATGGTGGGTGAGCAGTGCTGGGCACAGACTTCTCACACGGATGAGAAAGGAAACAGGATTGAAAATCCAAGGGGAGATACCACAAAAGCCTAGTGATGGGCAAGAGCAGGGTGCTGCACCTGGGGAGGAATAACCCCCTGCACCAGGACAGGTTGGGGGTGACCTGCTGGAGAGCAGCTCTGAGGAGAAAGACCTGGGAGTCCTGGTGGACAACAGGATGCCCATGAGCCAGCAATGTGCCCTTGTGGCCAAGAAGGCCAATGGCATCCTGGGGGGCATCAGGAAGAGTGTGAGCAGCAGGTGGAGGGAGGTCATCCTGCCCCTCTGCTCTGCCCTGGGGAGGCCCCATGTGGAGCACTGGGACCAGTTCTGGGCTCCCCAGTTCCAGAAGGACAGGGAACTGCTGGAGAGGGGACAGCAGAGGGCTACAAAGATGATGAGGGGCCTGGAGCATCTCCCTTATGAGGAGAGGCTGAGGGACTTGGGTCTTTCTAGTCTGGAGAAGAGAAGGCTGAGGGGGGATCTGATCAACACCTATAAATAGTTAAAGGGTGGGTGTCAGGAGGATGGGGCTGGTCTTTTTTCAGTGGTGCCCAGGGACAGGACAAGAGGAAATGGGCACAAACTTGCACATCAGAAGTTCCACCTAAACATGAGGAGGAACTTCTTTGCTGTGAGGGTGGCAGAGCCCTGGCAGAGGCTGCCCAGGGAGGTGGTGGAGTCTCCAGAGATAGAGACATTCCAAACCCCCCTGGACACGTTCCTGTGCAACCTGCTCTGGGTGGACCTGCTCTGGCAGGGGGTTGGACTAGATGATCTCCAGAGGTCCCTTCCAACCCCATAGCATTCTGTGATTCTATGGTCCAGCATGGTGGAAATCTACAACGAGCTACCCATGACTCAGGGTTTCCACAGCACTTGTATTGCCAGCTTTGGAGCACACTAAATCAAAAATAAAGCATATGGTACACCTGCACCGAGGCAGGGGGGTCTTAAGATGTTTGGCGCCCCTGCCAACGTGGTTCTCCCAGGGAGGGGATCACTGGTGCTGGACTGGGCCTGTCGAGGGTTGGTATCTCGGTGCCAACGCCCTGGGGTTTCCTCCCTAAGCGCTCACAGCCCCTTTGCTCCTCCTCAGCTGCTCATCTCTCCTCGGTGCTCACACAGGGTGAGGAACACAGGCAGCAGAGAAGTGAAAACTGCAGAACAGAAGCAAAATAGGGAAAAAACCACTTAGAAAAGTAATCAAAAAAAAAAAAAGGTTTAAATCAGAAGGAAGACAAGCACAGAGAGAACCACAGGTTTAACAAGGTTCCTGTTGTTCTTTAGGAAGAGCCACAATTACACAAAATGCATAAATAAACTGAAACCATAAATTACCCTTTGGTACAAATAACAGGAGCTTACCTGAATCATGTCCCAGGCAACCACAGTCACCTGATAAAACTAAAATGACCACAAAGTTAACTTTTTTTGATTTAGAAAATAGTACCAGCAACATTCTTTCACCATCAGACTACTTAAAAAAAAAAATTCATAAAATTATATTACATCTCAATGCATCCAGACACAACACGCAGCAACAAAGGAAAAGTCAGCCTCAGCCTTCTCATGAGAATTTAGGTGAAATGCAGCCATTTCAGTTAAGGGGCTCTGACTGTGGGTATTTCAGCTCTAGGCAGCCCAGCCTGGTGCACTTTGGGGTATCAATCACCTGAAACTGGTGATTCCCAGGGGTATCAATCACCTGAAACTCCAGCTGAAGTCGGTAAGATCAGCAGCTGATGCCAGTCCAGTGTCCCGAAATGGTTAATCCAACAGAGGCATAAAAACAACCATGAATCCACCAAGGTTTTGACAAGCAGGAATTTATCTGTAAGGAGACCAGGAGGGCAGCAGGGCCCTGAATCCAAGGATCCTCCCTGCATCACCGGCAGAGCAACAAACAGAAAATAGGAAGACTTCTGTTGTGAGAGCGATATCCAAAGCGCCGTATTCCACAGGCTGCGGCCGCAGTTTCCCTGCGCCAAGGGCAGTCCCTGGGCCTGCAGAGAGCAGGAGGCACCTGTGGCTACCTGGGCTGCGGCTCCCGCAGGGAATGCAGCCACTACCGGGGCATTCCTGGCTAATTAAATCCGGGCTGCCAGCCAATTACCCCTGCAACCATTCCATGGCCACGTTTGCAAGCCTCTGGTCATATACGGGCTAGGTAGAGAGCTCAGAAGGCAAGGAAACTCAAATGTAAAGCCTTGCTGCATACCAGATACAACTGTAATATTTTTCTTGCTGTTCCATGGACCTTTTTCCTCCAGGATCCAGGCCCAGCACATCCCCAGTACCCCTGGCTACCCCAACCTGGCCATGTGGCAAACGGGGAGGGCAATGAAAGCGCAGGGTAAACTGCTCTCCTTGCTGTAAGTGTAAGATGGAAGCTCCTGCCGTCAGTGCAACTCTTTGTCAAAGTACAAAATGAGAATCTTATCTTTTTCAAAGCTTTTCTTGAAACGCTCTACAGAGCTGCCTGTGTACGAGCATTATACTCAGCTGCTCCTTTTCCCAGCAGATAGGCAAAAGAGCGCTATCTGATTTCCTAGCCCACGTCTACACTATGCCTTCTGTCTCGCCGTGGAGCTTTGCCCTAATGTCATTGAAATAGAGCCAGCCCATCTAAGAAACGGGACTCTGCGGACAGCGGACTTTAGGGTTTTGCTAACTGTTCCTTCCTGTTGAGACTTATTTTCTCGTCGTAGCCTCATCATTAGTTTTACAGGGGAACAGAACACACACAGCACTCAGCAGTGCAGCTGGCATGTCCTGCCTCCTGCCAAAATCCACTTGGGAGGATCTAAACAAGCTTGGTAAAACACCCCACTTTGCCATTGCTCTCCAACCAAGAAAGCAGCCGGGAACAATTCTGTCACTACCAGGTCTCCCCACACACCCTGCCTTCACCTGAATTTTTATTCATAGGAACATGCAAATTTCCTGGGCTGGAAACGCATTTCCAAAAGGCATCGGAGGATTTCAGCCTCAGTCACTGTGTCACACGGGCCATAAAACAACTTTTAACAGACAATAGTGGAAAAAATCCTGACCCAAGAACCATCACGACAAACATACAGAGAAACTCAGTCCTCCCTTTGAAAAGAGTATTGTTTATTGCTGCCAAGGTCAAGGAGACTATAAGCAAACTGCTTATAGTTTCACAAACTACTTACAGTTTTCACCCCACACATTTACCAGCGCCACCACTCTGCACTGTTAGTTCTGAAGATGCTCAAAGAAGGGCTCAGATGAGAAGCAGGCAGGCCTCAAACACAGCCACTGAGCAACAACTCGATGGGCTTGAGTGGCATTGAGGCCAACCTGCTGCTTCCCCTACGGATTCCCTTCCCTTTGGAATCTTGAGTGGGAGGGAAAAACACATCAGTCTTTAGAGAACTTAGTGAAGAAAGTATGAATTTCTGGCCTCAATGTCTAAGGGCTATTTGCTACTCCCTCAAGGGGACCAGAATTTTATCCAGTGCCTTAAGCCCTCCCAGATGGCCACCGCAAAGTCCTTCAGAGCAAGGAAAGAAGTCCAGCATCTGTCCTGGGTTTCTCACGGTCCAGTTAAATCCAAATGTCAACAGACTGGAAGAATCACAGAGTCATGGTTGGAAAGGACCTCTGAGATCACCGAGTCCAACCATAAGAAGGTCTCTGGAAGAGCCTGGATGTGGTTTAGGATCATAACGGAGAGAAACCCTTCTGCCCAACCATAGTAATGGGCATCTCATGCAGCTCTAATGATAATTAAACTATTACTTTGTGTGAAAGTCAAGGCTTTTATATCCCAGCAAAAACTAAAGAGGGGAGAGTGAACACCCAGTGAGACTGAGAAATGGTGACGGTTCCCTATTACTCGTCTACTTGCCAATATTTTGCCTTAGTGTCAAATACTAATCCCAACTGTTAATAGTCGTATAAACTAACTCACAGCCAACCCGCTTCGCGTGGCGTAAGTGTTTTACTCTCAGTCACTGAGGGAGAAATCAGAGTCTGATCAGTAGGAGCCAAAGGCATTTTTGTCACTGAAAATCACCATGGCTGCTGTGTGCCTGCTTTTCTTCACCAATAAGGCTAATTTTGACTATTGGTCACAAATCTGATTTTTAAATTTTTTTTTTTTAATCTACACTTCCTTCCTTTTTAATTTAAATTAGGTGGCATTTGTAGTCTGGTCTTAAATGACTTACACAGGGCTATAGGGGGAATATAAGGCAGAAATGAGAGAGAACCTCCATTTCCTTACTTATAGCCATGAGCTCTGACTGCTGCTGCCCGCCCTACTGAAAGTATAAATGCAGGCAGCTCCAGTCTTCAGATTATATGATCCCAACCTTCCTCTTTTCTTGTTGGTCATTCACCCTTTTTATGTAACTGTTGCCGTAGCCATGAAAACCCTAAAGGTCAACCTGACACTAAGCTGTATCGTTGGGAAGAGTTATCAGAATTGTGGACCAAGCATAAAAGGTTGCCACTCGTTGTCTTGATTTTGGGGAGCTGGCCCATTGGTAACATTATTCTGGACCCAACCGCTCCAGCGACCTGCATTCATAATATTCCTACGATCAAACCTACTGCCTAAAATTGGGTGTGCAACAGGGGGAAGCCGTAAATAAAGGGCCCGGTCCTGCTAATTACTGTGCAAATGGCAGAAGGAAGGTCAGACAGCAGTGCTGTGGTTTTCAGTAAATTCACTGGATCCGATTTTTATCCCACATTGCTATAATTTTGCTGAATATTACTTTATCAGCTTTTATCCTAATATAACCCAAAGCATCCCAATTGTACACTCTTTCTCCTAGTCAAAACTTTCTTGTGAGTGTAATAAGACTCAGGTGAATTTACCGGTATTACTACAAATAGTACAAAGAAACTAAAATATAAGAATAAATCAAGGGTATTATCTATGTTGTCTATACCAAACTGTGCTGTTAGCATTGTATTGGGGGGAGGAACAACTAGGCCAGAATTTTCATGTGGATCTGTGCTGGAAACACCTTTCCCATCAAAAGCCCACTTTTATTGTAATTAGATGCTTGGAGAAAACAGTTAATTTTGTGAAAAAATGATTTTAGGAGAAAAGCAAAGATTCTGAGAACGTCTGGTATCTTGTTTCAATATTCTTCCTTCAAAATAAATTCCCAGTACAGTGACATGGAGCATAGTGCCTATAAACACAGTGTACACCATATCGCAGCGCGATATAGAGCCTAAATTAAAGCAGAAATTTCAATCTATCCATTATGCCTTTATTTTCTGAATGTTCTCTCTCACCCGATGACCCTTCCCCACCTGGGAAGTGGAATCGGGGAAAAAACAAGGAAACCCACAGGCTGAAATATAAAAAGATTTAATAGAGTAAGAGTAGATAATTAACATTAAAGAACTGGTATTGATCCCAATACCCATGTAAAATATACAAGGATTATACTCAGCCCATTCCATCAGCAGGAAGCTCCCAGCCAATGTGGGACCCTGCGAGCGTCATGGCTTCAGGAGGGAGGGAAGGGCTCAGGGCTCTGGCACCGGGGCAAGGAGTTCTCAGGATCCCACCCAGCAAGGGGGAGAGAGAGAGAGAGAGAGAGAGAGAACTCCTCAGCAAACTTTCTAATTTATATTGGATGTGCCGTTCATGGTATGAAATAACCCCGTTGGCAGCTTGGGTCAAGTGCCTGGGTCTCGCTCCTCCTCATCCTCACACCTGGGGAGCTCGGAAACACCAAGGCCTTGAAACCCACAGCTGCCTGTAAAGTAAATATTGTCACAAATTCAGACACTAAAAGTGCATTTTTCCCAAGCATTAGAAGAGAAATGAGTCCTGTGTCACTGAAACCAGGACAGCACGTCAAAAAATTTTGAAAGAAAGGTTACAATCATCAACCAGACAGAGATTATGCTCCAACAGGAGCAACGAAGCTGGTGAAGGGCCTGGGGAATAAATCATATGAAGAACGATTGAGGGAGCTGCGACTGTTTAGTTTGAGGAAGAGGAGGCTGAGGGAAGACCTCATCACTCTCTGCAACGACTTGAGAGGACACTGTAGAGAGGTTGGTGCTGATCTCTTCTCACAAGCAATTAACGATAGAACAAGAGGGAATGGCTTCAAGCTCCAACAGGGTAGGTTTAGAGTGGACACTAGGAAGAAATTCTTCACAGAAAGAGTGGTCAGAGACTGGAATAGGCTGCCCAGGGAGGGGATTGAGTCACCATCCCTGGATGTGTTTAAGAGTCGTTTAGATGTGGTGTTGGGGGATATGGTGTAGGGGAGGACTTTGTAGAGTGGGGCTGATGGTTGGACTTGATGATCCCAAGGGTCTTTTCCAACCTGAATGATTCTATGATAACAGGGTTGCAGGTAAGCGTAATTTAGCCAAACTCTGCCTCCCCCCCAAAAAAACCCCACCACTGAGCTGAGCCCCTCCCTCCCCCCTTTTCGCTGTGCTCGCACCGCTCTCCCTGTCCCCAGCGACGCTTCTATGAGTTTCAGAAGGGAGGTTATATCTGAGAGGTGGCCACCTCTTTTCACACCAAAAAAAAAATTAAAAAAAAGGAAATTAACTTTAAATAAATTTTGTTATGTTTGCATTTCAGAATAAATGTAAATTTGCTCCAGAACAACAAATGACGTGAAATGAGACTTACAAATGTGTTGGCACAAGCTCATACATGAGGCAGTCACAGATGATTGATACAAGGGCTGATACTATAATTTAGCTTTTTTATGCAGTTTAAATGAGCGCTCAATTCTGTACCCTTTAATTACAAAGTGGCATTTCATCTCAGGAGCAGGCAGCTGTAGCTCAATAAAAGAAAGACTGCCCAACAGGAATAGGCAAAGTAGGCCTATTCCTACCAGAAAAAAACCCAGATCAAAAACATTATTTGAAAAATGAAATATTAATATAGGCGAGGCTTCCAACTAAATGTTTCCTTTGGTATTTGCTCAAGCGACTGTTATACCTCTAGTGGCAGCAGCAGTGAATTACTTAGCATAATGACTGTGGAAAATTCAGACTACAGTTAAGTCGTCCCTACATCTTGCACATCGGGAAGTACATAGAGAAATGTGCGTCATTTTTGAAAAATGAAGTCTTAAATCCCTGGTGTTGGTAATTCCCCCTGCTCAGAGCCTGAAAGTCCAGCAAGAGCCATGAGCTGGCCCTTCCCAGTGGAATACTGTCATTTGGCCAAATAAAATTCGAGCCAGCGTTCGGATGCACCCGGTTCTGCTGAAGTGACCAGCCGTGTCCATGGCCTCCCCTCAAAGGAAATAAAAATGCTCGTTAGAAAAATGCTAACGAACGGCTTGCCCGCTGCTCTGGAGAGGGAGGCCCACGGCAGGACGGGTTGAGGCTGTGACAGAGCTGGGAGTCTGCCTCCTCCCAAACCCAGTCATGTCGACAGCAGAGCCCTCCCCCGGGGCTGCCCAGGGGCTGGCGAGCGTCGCCCCGCAATCGGTTGCCACCCCTCTGATCCGGATATACTCGTCTGAACACTCCCTGACCTATTTCACTGAAATTCAGCTGGGCCAGCAAACTCTTCTTACTTCAAACGTCGGGCCGGGGTTGCGCAGACATTTTTTCCTTCCTGCAAAGCAAGCTCCAGCTATTTCTGCTCCGCTCACCTTGGGCTACGCTTTGGCTCGGTGCCCCCCACCCCACTGGGCTGTGCATTATTTTGTCTATTTTTAGACAAAACTTAAGTCGTTGGGGTTTTTTAAGTTGGGTTCCACCCTGCACCTCTTATTTACTTCACTAAGAGCTATGGTCCCTGCCGACACAACAAAAGAGAGGGCATGGGCTTGGAAAAAATGGCCTGGAGGTCCCAAAATTGCATGTCTCTCCAGGAGAAAGATTTTTGAAACTGTGGCCTGATCCCTCCTAACTCCCCTCTGAATTTGGCCTTTGCTAAACTGCATGGCTCCAGTTATTTCACAGTCGTAGCGTCAACCATCTCAATCTCGTTAGTGTCCCACTCTCCAGATCCACCAAACTCAGCAGGGTCTCTACAACCCAAGTTTTTTCTGGCCTGGGCCTGGGTGTGACTGGGGCTGTGGCCGTTGCTGAGTTGCACCCTCCCATTCACAGGTCGGAGTGTGTCCAAGGCAGGTGACTCCTCATACCTTGAGTGGAAGGGATCACTGTAATTAATACCAGATGGAGAAGTGCACTCTCGCCGCTGCGTGTGCAAATCAAGAACAGGCAAGATCTACTGCCGCTGGTCTCCAAGCCTGCGCAGGTAGGTCACCCTTGCTGTAAACTTCTCAGTCAGTGGTGGCAGCAAAGCCCAAATCCAGAAGGTTTCCATGTTCCCAGCTCAGAGCTGAACTCCTGCTGGCCTCCCACCCCTCTGTTCTGCAGCGTTTGCCAGCAACCAAGGGCTGCACGAACTAGAGTCAAGACCATCTGCTTTAGCAGCAACAGCAGCTTCTTGTTCTCCACTTCCAGCCTGTTTGGACCCCTTTGTCTTTGTCCTGCTGGCCGTAGTAAGGAAGGAGTTGAGCAGGCAGGATGGGTGGCTTCCAGAGTGACTCCCAGCAGAGCCCCATGCTGCGGTGCAAGGCAGAGGGCCCTTCGGAGAGACGCCGGGACCAGAGGGAGAAGGACATGCTTCTCTTGTGACCAGCTTTTGAAGAGAAACCTGTATTTCGGTGCAGGCACTCGCTAACCCAGCAGCAAAGCCGCCGGTGAGGCCGCCCTGCCTCTCCTGGGCACAAAGGCTTTCTAAGGTGCACACGCTGAATGCTGGAGCAGCAGAAGTGGAAACTGGGTTGGAACAAGTGGAGCTTTTAATAAGATTTTGATAACAATGATTTTTATGTTAATCTCTAAAGAGTTTGCTTTTGTAACATTTAACTGATAAGCATATAATCTAGTTTTAATTTAATCTCTGCAGGTGTTTCCCAATGGTAAATGTTAAATTTTTATTGCTTCCTTAGGCAGTAATAACAGGGGAAACCTCTGTGGGGCTCCGACCGTCCTTCTGTATGCAGATAGCATCATCTTTTACAATAGCTGTAAATCTGACAGGATGGCCTCTTACTTTCGTGATGGCATTATAAATATGTGTCAGTGCTGAAGTAAACATCTTTGGAAGGAAAACGAAATAGAGATGTTATTAGAGGTCTAATGAAACAACCATAACTGCTCATTTCTAAGAGATGTATGTGCGCGTCCTTGAGAGGAGCGGAGCCCACGCTGAGCTTGCAGCGGGACGATGGAGAGTCTCAGCAGGCTCCTACAGACACCGCCGAAATAGATCCTACACTTCATAAAGATGATGACTGCCTATAAAACTCTCAACATTTGCACTCTCTGAGGTTTCTAAATGATTATAAATACCGTGGTGTCTAAGACTCAATTATGGCTTCTTTCGTACGGCTTCATGGAGCAGGGCATATGTCGGGAAGAACCACAAGAGACCCGAGTACAGGGAAACGAACCCCGATGCCCGTCTGAAGCATCGTGAAAGCAGAGTTTGGGCAAAATTCACTCCGTTCAGGGCCTGAGAGGGACCTGACTCATTGCTCAGATCTTACGCTGCCCTTGTTCTCAAAAAAAGAGCACACATGAAACCTCCCTCTGTTTACATTTAGTATTTTAAAGACAGCTATGCTTCAGGCTGTATTTTCCCCAAATTTCACTGAATTTTTCACTGAATTTCACTGAATTTTAGAGTTGGAAGGGACCATAGAGATCATCTAGTCCAACTCTCCTGCCAAAGCAGGACCACCCAGAGCATGTCAGATCATGCTACTCAGGACGCCATCCAGGCGGGTCTTGAAAATCTCCAAAGAGGGGGACTCCACGACCTCCCTGGGCAGCCTGTTCCAGGGCTCCGTCACCCTCACTGTGAAAAAGTTCCTCCTCATATTCAAGTGGAACATCTTATGTTCCAACTTGTGCCCATTACCCCTTGTCCTCTCACTGGCAACTACTGAAAAGAGTCTGGTTCCCTCCTCCTTCAGTCCGCCCTTGAGATACTTATAGGTATTAATAAGGTCTCCCCTCAGCCTTCTCTTCTCCAGACTAAAGAGTCCCAGCTCTCTCAGCCTCTCCTCATAAGGGAGATGCTCCAGTCCTCGAATCATCTTTGTGGCCCTACGCTGGACTCTTTCCAGTAGTTCCCTATCCCTCTTGAACTGGGGAGCCCAGAACTGGACACAGTACTCCAGTTGTGGCCTCACCAGCGCAGAGTAGAGGGGGAGAATGACCTCCCTCGACCTGCTGGCCACACTCTTTCCTATGCAGCCCAGGATTCCGTTGGCCCTTTTGGCTACAAGAGCACACTGTTTGCTCATTGTCATTTTATTGTCCACCAGGACCCCCAGATCCTTTTCTTCGGAGCTTGTCGCCAGCAGGTCCATGCCTAACCTGTATTGATGCTTAACATTCTTCTTTCCCAGGTGCAAGACCCTACACTTATCCCTGTTGAACCTCATGAGGTTCTTCCTTGCCCAGCTCTCCAGCCTGTCCAGATCCCGCTGGATGGCAGCACGGCCCTCTGGGGTGTCAGCCACCCCTCCCAGTTTGGTATCATCAGCAAACTTGCTGAGGATACACTCTGTCCCCTCGTTCAGGTCACTGATGAATATATTGAACAATACTGGACCAAGTATTGACCCCTGGGGGACACCACTAGTTACAGGCATCCAGCTTGAACCTGCTCCATTAATCATCACCCTTTGGGTCCTGTCACAAAGCCAGTTTTCAATCCACCTCACTGTCCCCTCTTCCAGCCCGCACTTCCTCAGTTTCCCAATGAGGATGTTATGGGAGACAGTGTCAAAAGCCTTGCTGAAGTCAAGGTAGATGACATCTGCTGCCCTCCCATCATCCAACCAACCAGTTATAACATCGTAAAAGGCTATCAGATTGGTCATACATGATTTACCCTTGGTAAACCCATGTTGCCCACTTCCAATAACCCCCCGTTCTTCAATTTGTTTGGAGATGACCTCAAGAATGAGTCTCTCCATTATCTTCCCAGGGACAGAGGTGAGACTAACTGGCCTGTAGTTACCAGGATCCTCCTTCTTGCCCTTTTTGAAGACTGGAGTGATGTTGGCCTTCCTCCAGTCCTCAGGCACCTCTCCTGTTCTCCATGACTTTTCAAAGATAATAGAGAGTGGCCCAGCGATAACATCTGCCAGCTCTCTCAGCACTCGTGGGTGCATCCCATCAGGGCCCATAGACTTATGAATGTCCAGTTTTGTCAAATGGTCCCGGACCTGGTCCTTATCTACTAGAGGAAAATCCTCCTCTCTCCATACCATCCCCCTTGCCTCCAAGGCCAGAGATTCATGGGGGGCACTCCTGGCAGTAAAGACTGAAGAGAAGAAGGCATTCAGCAACTCTGCCTTCTCCATGTCTTCCACTACAAGGGTGCCCACCTCATTCATCAGTGGACCCACATTATCCCTAATCTTTCTTTTACTGTTTACATACCGAAAAAACCCCTTTTTATTATTGTTAACTGTAGTGGCCAAGATGAGCTCGGCTTGAGCCTTGGCCCTCCTGATTTTCCCCCTGCACATCCTCACCGTTTCCTGGTATCCCTCCTTGCTTATCAGGCCCCTCTTCCAAAGATCATAGACTTTCTTTTTGTTCTTGAGTTCCAGCCAAAGTTCTCTATTTAGCCAGGCTGGTCTTCTTCTATTCCTGCTTTTTTTCCGAGTCATAGGTATGGCTCTTTCCTGTGTTTTTAAGAGTGCCTCCTTGAAGTACAACCAGCCCTCCTGGGCACCTTTGGCCCTCAGAACTGCCTCCCAAGGGACACTTTCAACCATGCTCCTGAGGAGGCCAAAGTCGGCTCTTCTGAAATCCAACGTGGCAGTATTGCTG
Source organism: Tringa tobata (assembly GCA_033628505.1). Lineage (NCBI taxonomy): Eukaryota > Metazoa > Chordata > Aves > Charadriiformes > Scolopacidae > Tringa > Tringa tobata. The sequence continues at coordinate 641,166 of JAHREE010000527.1, read as the reverse complement.
GCCCCCCTCCTTGCTTCAGCAAGAATTGAAAATTTTATCATTTCGTGATCACTCTGCCCAAGTCGACCCCCAATGTTTACATCCCCCACAAGACCCTCTGAGTTAACTATCAGCAGGTCCAGTAGGGCACCTTCCCTAGTTGGTTCCCTCACCAGCTGCATTAGGAAGTTGTCTTCCATGCATTCCAAGAATCTCCAGGATTGTTGTCTCTCTGCTGTGCTGTATTTCCAGCAGATGTCAGGGAAGTTGAAGTCCCCCATGAGTACAAGGGAAAGTGATCTCGAGGCCTCTGCCAGCTGCTTATAGAATTCCTCATCGGTCTTCGCATCCTGGTTTGGGGGTCTATAACAGACGCCCACCACAATATCTGCCTTACTGGCCCTCCCCTTGATTCTTATCCATAGACACTCAACACTGCTATCATACATGTTGTTGAGTTCTAGGCATGTAATACTGTTCTTGACATAAAGGGCCACCCCACCGCCTTTCTTTCCTTGCCTGTCCCTTCTGAAAAGCTGATAGCCATCAATCACAGCACTCCAGTTATGTGACTCATCCCATCACGTTTCTGTGATGGCGACTAGGTCATAGTTTTCTTGCTGCACGATGGCCTCCAGCTCCTCCTGTTTGTTGCCCATGCTGCGTGCGTTCATGTAGATGCACTTCAGCTGGGCTAATCGTCCTACTACTCTTCTGTGAGGGTAAACTCTAATCATTTTATCTTTTTATGTTTATGGAGCACATATGTCTCTCTGCCCCGCTGCGCTCCCCGTGAGCACAGGCACCTCTCGGGGACCCGTTAGCACGGACAGAGCGGAGCTCAAGGACTCGTAAGATGGAACTGGCTTGTCTCCAGCTAGCGTGGAGCACGGGCAGGGCGCGCTCCCAGCCGCCTTCGCTCTCCTGTAGAGACACGTCCCGAAAGGGATTACACTTTAACAGAGGTCTAGATATTTCCTCAATGGTGCTTAGATATGTGGCTCCCAAGGTCCACATTATTAGTCATAAAAACAAACAGTCTAACCTCTGGCACACAAAAATACCCCCGAGTGCATTGGAGTCCCTGGTGACACAGGACGGGGGTACAGCCTGCTGCCGCTGGGGGGGTGGCAATCTGAAAAGCTGCCACATAAGCAAATTAAAAAGCCAACCTTTTACGGGTGAATTAAAGTTACAAGAAGAGCCTAGACAGTTCAGGTTGAGCAATTCCCGCTTCTGTTATAAGTCAGAACACGTACGCTGGATAAAGGTGGCAGTTGGAAAGCAAGATTTTAAAATGAAAAAAAAAAAAGAGATCTTTTATGAAGACTTACTAAAAGAGTATTAATTAGAAAGAAAACTCAAATAATTTTCTGCAGAAAGACAAGATGAAAACAACACAACATGGGCGTGAATGGAAATGCAGATATGTCACTCCACTTCCTGAGTTACTTCAAAGTCAAAGAGGATCTGCCATGTTGTGCCATGTGTCAAGACAAACACAATACCCCCTGAAGAACTGTCACTGTCACAGGCAAGACTCGGATACAGAAAATGTTTAGCTCTCTCCTCTCTGCACACTAGTTCTTTTCCTATCAAACTTTGTAAAAAAAAAGCCATTTATTTAGAGTAACTGCTTCAGACTGACAATTCCTTAGAGGCAGCACCCCTCATGGAGTGTGAGCCAGCTGTGCCACCGTCCCACGAGTGTCACACGGCGAGCACAGAACCCCACCGCCGTGCCCTGTCTCCAAATACTACCCACTGTCCTTGCACCATGCCAGATAAAGTGGAATTTTTTTGCTAATCAAGTGTAAAAATTACAGGAGCGGGGCATAATGATGCATTTCCCGCAACTTCAAAAAATCTTCTCCACGTTAAAGGAGTTGAAAATCTCCCATAGGAAGTATTTAAGCAGAGGGATAATCACCACAGCAACCAAAGCCAGGACAGAGTCCTTCAGCAGTCTTCCCTATCCGCAGGTTCGGCTCAGGTTTCCCGCTGCAAGGAGGCAATATTTTATGTAACACAAAAGCAGCCAACACTTTTAGGTAACTTGCAGTGGTTTCCCAAGTAGGTAAAAACCAGGGGACCAAACATTAGCTACAGGAACAGAATTTTTTTTTACACCTCAGACCACACTTAAAGCGACCTGACAAACTTGTTGCAGATTCTCTACTGCATGTCATATCTCTGCTCCTCCGCAGCTGTTATTTCTGACTTCTTCTTCATCCACATTTTTTCCTCTTGCCATTTATCCACTCTCCCAGCATCATAACAAGGGTTGCAACCTCAAATAATTCATTATTTGGGCAAAATAAAGTAGCTAGAGAAAGAGAAAGTGAAAGAAATCATAAGCTAATCATGAAGGAGAGAACTTCCCACAGGTCTGAAATAGTTCAAGTTACGGCCACACATGGCAGTAGTCTCCATCAAGCAGCTCCATGATATTTCATAGAATCATAGAATGGTTAGAGTTGGAAGGGACCTTAAAGATCACCCAGTTCCACATCCTTGTCCTGGGCAGGGACACCTCCCACCAGACCAGGTTGCTCCAAGCCCCATCCAGCCTGGCCTTGAACCCCTCCAGGGATGGGGCAGCCACAGCTTCTCTGGGCAACCTGGGCCAGGCTCTCACCAACCTCACCTCACCAAAGAAGTTCTTCCCCAGATCTCATCTCAATCTCCCCTCTTCCAATTTAAAACCCTTACCCCTTGTCCTGTCACTGCACTCCCTGACAAAGAGTCCCTCCCCAGCTCTCCTGTAGCCCCTTCAGATATTGGGAGCCTTCTCTTCTCCAGGCTGAACGACCCCAGCCCTCTCAGCCTGTCCTCCCAGCAGAGGGGCTCCAGCCCTCCATACGTGTGCTGGTTCTGTAGCGATGGCTCCTTTCATAATGGCCGGGATGGGGCAGAATCTCCCTCAAAAGCACATTATTGCAGTGTCACTGGGGATGTAGGGTTTGCACCAACTCTTACTGGGATGCAGACAGTAGCTTGGAGTGAGCACAGGGCTTTTAAAATAACAAAATAACCCCAAAACAAGCGGCAGCTTGTAGAGGAAGGAGACCAGCACGATTTCCCATTTTCACCAGGGGCCCAGGGGATGCAAACACTATTAAATGTGTGACAGAAAAAACAAAGTTGAATCCTGGGGAACTTATAAAGGCAAACCTAAAACCTGCTTTTAGAGATTCTGAACTTTCTTTGTAAATGAAGTGGAAAATATCAACTCGGCTAATTAATGTGCTTCTAAGTCTACACGTTTTAAATTATGGGTTTTTTTTCTAATTTGATCATTCTGTTTATCATTAATTTGAATCTCTCTGAAGCATGTTTATGTCTGCTGCTTTTCCTGAGACATGTTTCCACAACCAGAAACACCCTAGGTTTGGTTAATACTCAGTAAAAACATAGTCATTTTCTGAATGTACCCTGAAGGCTGATAATCTGTTTAAAAACAAGAATTCCAGTTTATATTAAATATAGGTGTTAAATTCAATGAGCTGATTTAAACTGGTCAAGAAACAAAACCAGTATTTACTAGTTTTCACTGCATACCTTTTCAGAAATTCTGACAAGGTTATAATTTCTATATATAATAATTTAACTGTAAAATTATGTAATTTGTGGCTGTAAGACTGAAAATGTTGATGAACTACTAGCAACTTTGAGACCTGCAGAAGGAAGCATTTGGAAAAAGATAGGTGTTAACACATGCATCTTGGCTAAGTTACAAAAGAAAGGATTTTTAAAAAAAAAATTAATTAACGTTTTCTGTGATTTTTAAATAGACAAAATATGTTACTTCCTGTCCTGGGTTGTTTCATGATGTTATTGTGAAAGGCTAATGGCTGTTGTGTTTAGTTCACCAAGGAGGTGTGTTCATTTCACTGGTGGATAAAAGTTTTGCAATCCTGCTGACTGGATGGCTTAATATAAATCTTAATTATTCACCTGACTTGCAACAAAAATATTTTACTACGTTAATTATTTTGAAATTGGGAATGATTTTAGGTGATTAGGTTGCTGCAGGTTTTTGGTTTTTTTTTTATTATACAGGTCTTAAAAGCCCAAGTCGGGGAGAAGAAAAAAAAAAAAAAGATGATCAGAAGAGAATCACAGAAGAATGGTTCAGGTTGAAAGAGACCTTAAAGCCCACCCAGTGCCAGCCCCTGCCCTGGGCAGGGACACCTCCCACCAGACCAGGTTGCTCCAAGCCCCCTCCAACCTGGCCTTGAACCCCTCCAGGGATGGGGCAGCCACAGCTTCTCTGGCCAACCTGGGCCAGGCTCTCACCACCCCCACAGGAACCAATTTCTTCCTAATATCTCCCCTAAATCTCCCCTCTTTCAGTTTAAAACCCTTCCCACTGGTCCCATCACTCCCCTCCCTGATCACAAGTCCCTCCCCAGCTTTCCTGGAGCCCCTTGAGGGACTGGAAGGGGCTCGAAGGTCTCCCTGGAGCCTTCTCTTCCCCAGGCTGAACCCCCCAACTCTCTCAGCCTGTCCTCACAGCAGAGGGGCTCCAGCCCTCTGGACAGATAGCATATACCACATAAAATCTGCGATTCTCAACAGACAGCGGATACTGCATGAAATGAGTTGAAGTCCACAAGTAGATTACTTTAATGAAAACACATGAAGTAAATAAGGGAAATATAGAACAAAGGTAAGAACAAGAGAAACAGTTTACAAGAGACAACATGAGCCATTGGAACTGTGCTACTGAATGATCAGGTGCTCGGGAGAGTGCGTTGTACCCGTTACCACCTTCTGCCTGCATTCAGACCTGGGGTGACCGGCGTCCCGTGCTGCCGGGGGTCTGTCGGGGCCTGGCCCGCCCGCTGCGAGCGAAGCCCCAGAGGTGCGGAGACCCAGAGGAGACGAGGGATCCTTTAGGGAACCCGTGGCCGGGCCTGGGGCCTGCGAGCCAGGACACAGCGGTCCCAAGGTCAACTGCAACGAGCGGGCCCACCAACCCTTTCGGGAAGGGGTTATGCCTCAGAAACCATTAGTTAAGGTTAATTACTCTTAAAAAAACAAATTCCTGTAGGAGCAGAGGGCAGGCCGGGCGCAGAATCCCCCACTCGCCGCCGCTGGGCCTCCCCTCACTTCGCCGCCCGGGGGCCCAGGCCGGCAGCGCTCCTCACCCGCTCCCCACGGCGCCGGCGGTGCTCCCGGCCCGGCCCCGAAGCTGCCGGCGGCGGAAAAGTCCCGTGCCGCCTCGGGCGGAGCGGAGCTCCATCAGCATCCCCAGCACCTCCCGTCACAGCCAGCCCAGGCCAACATGGCGGCGGGATGTGGCGGCGGCGAGGGGCGGGGCCCGGTGACGTCTCGCGATGGCCGCCGGCGGGGGAGGGGGGAGCAGTCCGCCGCCGTCCCGGCAGCCATAGCGACGACGCTACCTGCGGTGAGGGCGGCCGGCGGGGGGCGGACAAAGGCGGCCCCGGAGGGGGTGAGTTCGGGGCGGCGGGGGCCGAGCAACACCCCCGGGACGGGTGCGCGGCGAGAGGAGAGACACCGGCACTCCGGTTACCGGGCGGCGAGGGGCCTGACAGGCCGGGCCGGGCGGGGAGCGCGGGGCCTTCCCCCGGAGGAGCCCGCCCGCCGGCCTTTTCCCTTGGCAGGGCCGTGAGGAGGAGCGGGGCGGCGGCCGCGCTGTCAGGCCCCGGCGGCTCCTGCCCGGCCTGGCCCCTCCGGGCCGCGGAGAGCGTAGCGGCCAGGCCGTGTCCCTCCGGGGCCCGGGGTGAGTGCGGGGCGGCCGGCGGCGGGGCCGGGACTGGGGCCGGCCTGATCCCGGTGGGGAAGGAGCGCGGGTCGGGGCGGGCTGGGTTGTCGCCAGAGGCAGGGCTGCGGGGAGAGGCCGGCGGGGCGCAGATGCCTCAGCCTTTATCTCCGCGGCTCCTCGGTCGGAGGAGAACAAAGAGGATCAATTAAGGCTGTGCAGTTATTGCCCCGGCTCTGCCTCCCCGGGGTGCGCTCCGAGGGTCGCACCGGAACGGCTTCCCTCCCACGTTCCCTGGGGAAAAGGTGTTTTCCTCCGTTAATCTGTGGCATTTTGGCGCTTGAGCTGTGTTTGAATCTGGTCGGAGACAGGGAGGCCACGTAGCACTAACGAGCACGGTGTGCGCTTAAAAACTAGCCGGTTTAGTTTATTCAACACAGCCCGAAAGTGAGAAAATAGAGTCAAAACCAGATGTGCCCTTGAAAGTCTTCCATAGGATTTTGCTGAGAATTACAGTAGAACGGATCAAAACCAACACATGGCTGTTATTTCAGTTTGCCCTCCTTTTACATGTCTATTAGTTGTTTTTGAATAATGCATTTGAATACTGATTATTTTTCTGTTGTTACTGTCATCTTTTCAGCATTTGAAAAAATAAGGGGAAAAAATAATGCAGTCCTAATAAATCATGCTGACACCGACAGCAAAATTTATGCTTGTTGTAGTCATCTGTGCTAATGGGTAACGCTCTGAGACTGTTTCATTTTGCAGCATCCTGGAGACAGTTACTAATTACGTTTCTCGTCACCCTATAAAGAGGTAAACAGGAGCATGTTCCGGCCCAGGCTTTGCAAAGTGTTGGAGTAGTTCTGCCGGTTGAAATGTGACTATCCGCTTATTTGAATACTTTGCAGAACGTGTGCTTTCATAGATTAGCAAATTGAGGTGAGGTTAACCAACTTGCTCAAGGTCATGGAGTGTCAGGGACAGAGTTAGCAAGAATGGAATCTGGCCATCCTGGCTGCTGGGGCTGTGCTCTCATTGCTGGGTGACTCTCCCAAATAATTGCAGGTAGTTTAAACATTGCTTTGCGTAAGTCCACGTCGAGGCCTTCAAAACCTTTTCTGGAGAAACAGAGATGTTAATAGATCAGCTCACGTGCTGTATTTCCGTGTAGCTTAAAGTAATGGCACTGCTTGGCGTAGAAGGAGGGAGTTTTGCAGGATTTGTGGCTTATTTTGTAAATATGTGTTCAAAAGGCATCAATTTCATTGAGTACATAGTGTAGAAAGGCTTATTGTGGTTTAGATTTAGATTTAGAGGGTAGATCATGAGATATAATAAAAAATAGATACACTGTAATTAAGGCTTTTTTAAAAGGAGAATGCAGAGACTATGACTGTAAAGAGGTTATCTTCTGAATATATATAAATAAAGTGTTTACCAGATGACATTCTCTAGAGTTATTTGCAGTTGTTAGAAAAAAAAAAAAAGCAACCAACAAATGTGTTGGGAAGCTGCGGTGACGAGGCTGTTGGAAGTTGAAACGGGAACAAAAAACTTCCTCACTTGATTTATTTTTTCAGCAGATACTTGTTAAGTAAAACCAGCTCACAATCGGTGCCGTTTCTGACCCCAGAGAGAAGTTACGTTTCACAGGGTGTTTTTTCTCTGTCGAGTTAAATTTATGAAGGAAGGGATTTCAAAGGAAACACTGGCAGATCTGCGTGTGCTGTTTTGACACCAGCAGTATATATTTAGTAACTTCAGGGGGTAGAAGGTCCTTATTGTGCTAAAAAAAAAAATAAAATAATAAATAGCAGTGACAATTGTTTGTCTGGACTTGAGAGAGCGCTGGAAAGCAGGCTGGGATTGTTCAGGTGTTGGGGTCAGGCCCACGTCCTGCAATGAGTGTTACATTTGGCAGATCCCTGTGGCCCTGGGGAGTTTCAGGGGCAGTACCAGGAGAAGCCTGTCCGTGCGGCGCAGGGCACGGATCTCGGGTTTGGACAGATTGGGTTGTTCTCACCTTTGTGTTCTGCGAGGAATCCTGGCCGCTGTTGACTCCAGCGTTTAGCGGTGGTGAGACACTGCTGTGGTGCACAGCGGGTAGAAGAGCAGCAGCCGACTGGTTTTAGGTTTTAAATGACCTGGCTGAGGTGCTGAAGGCTGCCTAGCCTTTTTCTGCTGCTTTAGGCATCAGGGAAGTTCTGGCGATTCAGACTTTCCCTGTAAAAGTTTATCCAGTTTCTTGTTGATGGGTGCTGTGTGAGAGGTGGGCTGTTATTAATGCTAAACCATCAGATCTCCCTAGCATATGTATCGTTTATAACGCCGTCTTTGGGAGAAGTATTACTGGTATTACTTGGTGAGATAGCCCGGCAAGGTGACTTTTGAGCCAAAATAATTCTCTCAAAAAAGGATGCTGGTTGCTCACTTAGAAATCCAGAAATTCATAGCCCTGACTGCCACTGCTGTGTCTGCTGCAGGCCTGGGGTTACCAGATTTTACTTCTGCCAGTCTGAGCGGTGACTTCTTACCCGGCCAAATCAAATAAGAAAAAGAAGCAATAACGGGGTGTGCTTTGTAAAATCGGTGGCTTTCCACCTGCAAGTTGTGGAGTCCTGGGAGGTTTGCACTCTCTGGTGTTGATGGATGCATAAGGAAGCCGAGCCTGTCAATAGGCTTAATGGCCCAAACCTCCACTGATGCTGTGATCTATGTCACTGCCTGAGCTGGAGAAACTGGAGTTGTGGTGTGACACCAGGAATTAGCAGTGTTTTAAACATGAAATCCAAACAATACAAATTATTATAAATAATATTTTTATTTTATTATTAAATAAGATCACTTAAAATATCTAGCAGCAGTTAGCTATTGGTATATAGTTTTGAAACATTTATTAACCCTTATTATTTATTAAAAAAACCCCACCCTTTTTTTAATTTCAAAGATTGCCTGTATTTCTGGTACACATAACGCATGCGGGGCAGATAGAGACAAGAACCAAAGGTTCTCTGTATGTTTACCAAATACTGCATTGAGCTAACTTCTGTTAAAAAAATATATATAATCTTCTGCCTAGGAGAAGTTTTGAAAGAAGTTATTTTGTATTCCCTTGACCTGGCAGTTTTTCCACATTAAGTCTTCATATACTCAATATATTTGAATGGAACGGTGAATCTCACTTTGCAATAGTACATAAAATTGTTGAAGAAATAATGCTTACACTTGCTGCACAAAGTGATTCTGGACTTTGTTAATTCTTATGAAACAAAAGGGATTTACCAAAATTCTAAGAGGCACTTGGAACCCAAGTTGTGACTTACAGAGCTATTTCTTTTTCTAGACTCTTCTTAATAAGGTAGCAGAACATCAACTTGGAACACTATCATTGGGGATTTGTTTTCAGAATATTATTAGTAGCATTTCAGTGAATGGAAACAAACCTGTGCTCTGAAAAGAAACTGGATCTTGGGGAAAGACATTCCAGCAAGAGCCACGAATTTAATTCTACAGGGACGATTTGCTATTTAAAAAAAAACCAAAACAAACATTTAAAAGCTTAGTTTGTGAATAAGAATCGGAGCCTGTAAATCTGAAGATATGGCAGATACACTCTAGTATAAACACCTACACTTGTGTCACGTTTCAAGTGTGAAAAACGTATCTGGTGCTGGGCAACGTGAACGTCGTGGTGTTTAGAGCACAAAAATAAACATTTGGGTTTGATTGTTCCCGATGCTGGGGCTGTGCCCTGCCTGAACGGTCAGAAACTACACTTGTTAAGGTGCAACCCAACCAGTTTATTGGACTGGAGAAGAGCTGAAATGGACGTTGTTTTATACAGCTTTGTTGGAAGTGGAAATTACTACTAATGAGTCAGTGGGAACTTTCTTTCTTGTAATATTTCATGCTATAGAATAAAGTTACACCTCAAAGGAGATGCTGAGTTTGGTAATTAACCTGTAGGAGCTACAGTAAAATACGACGTTCTTGGAGGGGGAAAAATGTACGTAGCTGTTTCGCTTTATTCGGTCTGTGGTGTGTAAAGTCAATGGTATGTGTGCTGAGGAGTCTGCCCTTAATTTTATTGTATGAAATGTGTTTGGGATTGTTTCTCGATCGGGTCATGGCTTCTGGTTTTAGTTCTGGAATGTCACTCAAAATAAAACAAAACTATGGGGGTGGCAGAGAGAGAATCGCGATGGTTAGAGACAGCGGTGGTAGAAAACCTGTCTTATTTTTGAATCAAGTAGTAAATCCCAAATCTGTTTGGCATTATTCATCCCAGTTATTTTTCAGTTGGTTGCCTGTAAGTACCATGCAATTGTAATGAGGGTTTAGTTTAAACAAGGCACTAAGCTGTTCCCCATTCTTTTGTTCTGAATCTCTGGGATTTGACATACCTGGATGCCTGTGTGAGCAGATACCTGAGTTGTTAGACCTCATTCAGGGAGGCCACCAGAGATTCCTGCCTGAACAGTGACTACGGCTGCCTTTGGGTTTCCTCTGGTTTCAGTGTCCTGAGGCAGGGATGGGGTATCTCTCTGTTGTTGGTTGGTTTGTGATGCAGAGAGCCAGCAGAGACAGCGCTTGTCATGGACCGGAACCCCAAAACGCTGCTGTGACACAGTGAAGAAGTGCTTTTCCAGTTATTTTATAGCTCTTTGTTAAATAGATGGAAACCCGATGCGAATATTTTTTTTTCTATTCCCATATTTTTGAAGGAACTTAAGGTAGATTCATAACCAAGCTTCAAGTTCTATATTTTTACACCTTTGTTGACTGCCTCCATTTAGTATAGACTTATGGAAATAATCTTCTTGCCTTTTCTCTTTTTTTTTTTCCCTTTTTTCCTTTAGAATTGCCAAAATGCTTTGGAATTCTTAAACGATTCACAAACTGAAGTCTCTGAGGATACAAAATCATAAGAACACAAGAAGCAGCAAGGAGGATTCAGTGCCAATGCAGCAACAAAAAAGACAGCCAGAGTTAGTGGAAGGAAATCTTCCTGTTTTTGTTTTTCCTACAGAACTTATATTTTATGCAGATGACCAGTCGACACACAAGCAGGTGTTGACTCTATATAACCCCTATGAGTTTGCCTTAAAATTCAAAGGTGGGTTTCTTAGGTTAAGTTCTGTTTAAGGGTCAGTTGGTGATCTTGAACAGTTCCAATTATAATTCCTGTAACAAATCATATTTGTGACAAAACCGAACTCCTCTCTTTATGTGCATCTGTTGATGAAGCTGGCAAGGCGTTAATTCCTGAGTTGTTACCACTACTGTCCTTTTCCTTGCAGTTCTTTGTACAACTCCAAATAAATATGCGGTGGTTGATGCTACTGGTGCTGTGAAGCCTCAGTGCTGTGTTGATATGTAAGTAAAAGTCATTTGTGGTGGTTTTTTTTTTTTCTAATTTCTTGATCACGTTAATTTCTTTTCTTATTTAAGATGTAGTAAATGAGAGCATGCATAGTATAAACTAAGTTGGATAAAGTTACAATATTTTCTTCATCTCTTACACGCTTGTGGCTGTCTGGTCTGTACTATTCTTTCACTCTAGGGCAGAGATATCACAATATTGGAGATATTTCCTTCTTTAATTTTGTCTTGAGGCATAAATAAAATAGTAGTAACTGCATCCTGTAGTATAGTTTGTAAACCAGCAGGGAGGGTAATATGAGCCTCCTCTGAGTACTTTTTTGTTATTTCTAACAAGAAAAGCAAGACACCCCCCCAGGGTTGGGATTTCTTTGTGAGAAATAATTTGTTTGCAGATGGGCAAAATGAAAATGAATGCGGTTCTACTGAGCACACTTTCCTGGACCATATTTAGCAAAGGTACTTTTCCTGCCTTTCACCCCGAGTGCCTCCCTCGGTCTCAGATCTCTCTGTCTCCCCTTTACATGTTTCTCCTGTCAGGTCCCAACCCAGTAACAGAGAAAAGGCAAAGGCCACTTAAGTGACCACAGTAACACGTAGGGTCTGTAGGCTGCTATAATTCAAAGTGGAGTAGGTCTATAAGCTAAAGTAGCCCCATCTTTTTCATCTTCCATTTGCTACATTATTTCTGTGCTGTTGTACAGATACAGATAAAGAAGGTATGAAGTACCAAAAAGAGCAGACTGAACTTTCTCACTAGAAATTTGCAAACTGTAAAACACCTTTGGGAATCTCTGGCTGACAAATGGCCATATACAGCCCCCCCCACTTTTGAATGATCTTTTGTCAGACACATAATACTGTGAGGAATGGCTCTTCCCTGTAGACTTTTTTCCTTAGGTGTAATTTGGAAAATTCCAAGGACTCACCAAATAGAAAGGAAGTTTAAAACATGGAACTAGAATTTTCAGTGGGCAGGGGCAACAATCCTAAAAATGGAAGAAACCAGGTGAGGATATACCAGTGTATCAGTGAGCTATTCCTGTCTTTAGCAGACATTTACACAAGCTTGATTACATTTGATTCACCTTAAAGAAGTGCCTTTTGTTAAATAAAGGAAAATAAGACCTATGTGTTTTTCCAAGGGAATTTTTCATGCAGCAAAACCCCCATCCCATTCCACTGGTTGCTGTCTAAGGGCAGTGTTTACTGCTGGGATATGAGCAGTACTATGCAAGTAGGGCCGTTTGCCAGATAAACAGATATTCTACAGAGCTTCCAATTATGCAATGGTCTCTAAAAAGAAACAGGAGAATGTATCTGTTTATAAGGGTCTGCAGAAAACATCTCTTTGCTTGGCAGCAGGCGCATGTTCTCATAGCCCGGTGTTACATCAAGATTCTGTTTAGGTAGGTACCGAGGTACTGAGGGTAGAAACAACAATTTAAAAGGAATTGTTAAAGGAAGAAATAAGAGTTGAATCTGCTGCTCTGATGTGCTGAGGCTTGTATGAATTAGGATTGTCAGGGAGGGGGGTAAAAGCCTTTTGTTACAGTGAAGGCAGTTGCCCAGCCAACCCTCGTCTTGCTGAAAGCCTGTCATAAACACACTCTTTTTGCCTCTGACGTGACGTAAAACAACGTAGGTCACTGCAGCCTTCTCGCCTGGGAATGGCTTGGGCTCTGGTTCCTTGTTGAACACTCTATTCCAACCATATACAGGCTCTGGCTACGTGGTGATGATTGTAGATACTTTGATGTGATATACTTCCTTTAAATGAAGACTGAAACGCAAACGTGTTTATTGCAGCAGTTTGAAGTATGTTTTTTTCACAAAGACAGATTTCTTGAAGCAATTTTAAGGCAGCTATCCTGTCTTACTAAGGGTAGAATAATTTTTTTCCCCTTGGGAGATGGCAACCTTCTTGAAGCCAAATCATTTATATGTAGCTATTTTTTTCAGATTAGCTATTGTTATCTTAGAAATTTAGACTAGTCTCCCACAAAAAAGGTTTCCACTTTGGAAAAATAATTAAAATCCGTGTTGCCTCTAAGAGCTGATACAACTTCAAAACCTAAATGTTAGAACTTAATAATGCTAGGTAGGAATTTTCATACTGGATGCTAAATGCAGAGAGGAGGCAGTTGAGCAGAGCACAGCTCAGTATTGCCTTTGGTCAGTGTCATTTTAAAGCTGCTTTTTGTAGGTCCTACATAGGCTTTTTTTCCTCCTGAAATGCCATAAAAATAGAAGGAATGCAACGACTCTCCCTGTTCTGCTGTTGAAGCCATGGTGGGTTTCAATGGATTCAAACCAGTAGAGCAACAGAGCGGCTGCTGGACAGTGAGAAGGTTTACCAAGAAAATAACTTGAATCTTTAGCTCTAATTCAGAGAACAGGGCTATGCTGCAGTCCCACAGCGAGAGTCGTGGCTGCAGCTTGTGTAGCTGCTCTTGGTAGTCAGTGAAGTCTCTGCAGCACCGTGCGTTTCAGCGCAGGCTACGACGCGCGCTTGAGGGAGCTAGATTGATGAGCAGAGCTCTGCTGTCGATACCCAGGTTCCCTCACTGAAAGACAGGTGAGAAATGTTTGTGTAGATACGGAGTTGTCATTTTTCCTGCACTGCGACGTGCTCTTAATGGTGGGGTTCTGATTGTGAAAATCCCTTTGCCTGACTCCTTAATGTAGAGGGAGGGAGTTTTGCTTCTGAGAAAGTGTAACGGGAGAGCTCTGAGCCTGGTTTCCTCAAGAAGCTTGACTTTCACCATCATCTCTCCAGGTGTTTGGCAGTCTTACTTTTCTCCTTTCCTGCCCTGTCTGCTCCAGTCCCCCCCCCACTTTTTTTTTTTAAAAAATCATTGACCAGCATCAAACAACAGTGACAAAGGAGGAGGCTTCTTTCAGATAATTGATGTTTCATGCAAATTGGCATCTCAGCCTCAGATTGAGACAAAGGTATTATTGAGAAAAATAATTAACTGTTCTTTTTAGCCAGCCAATTGGAGCAGATATATTTGAGAACCAGAGCGAAAATAGGGAGAGGAGAGAGAAAGCAAGATCTAATCTTCAAGAACGTGGAGCGATGGAGGAGGGAATGGGGATCCACACCATTGCAGTGTATCTTGTGTATGGGCAAAGGAGGGGAAACATGGGGATGTATGGCATAATTCCACAGGAGATGTGCTTTTTATTAGTTCCTCTGTCTGAAAATGTTGTTTTCCTCTGCAGTGTGATTCGTCACAGAGATGTTCGGTCTTCTTACTATGGTGTGATAGATAAATTCCGTCTACAAGTGTCTGAGCAGAGCCAGAGGAAAGCATTAGGGAAAAAGGAGATTATTGCTACACTACTTCCATCTGCAAAGGAACAACAACAACAAAAGGAAGAGGAGGAAAAACGAATAAAAGAACACCTGGCTGAAAGTGTCTTTTTTGAGCAGACTTTGTGTCAACCAGGTAGCTGAAATCTTTTACCTCTCCTGCCTTCTGAATCCGTTACGAACAGCTGAAGTAACTAGAAGGCCTAAACTAAAGTCTAAGATAATTCTTTTTAGTTACCTGTAAGACTGCTGTCTTTATCACTGGGGAATGACAGTGCCCAAGAACCCAAACTATGGCTATTCTGCTTATGCTGTCTGAGTTAATGGAGACTCTTTGCTGCCCAAGGTTTGTGTGTCGTTCCTTGGAGGGTGCATCCTCTGGTGCAGAGGTTCTGTCTGTTGCAGCCAGTGGGAACTTATCTGCAAAAAGGATGGTAGTTATTTTTTCCCTTGGGCTCTTTCAGAACGTATGCCCCTTCTGAGTTTGTTCCAAACCCCTAATCCTCCATTTCCTGATGAGCAGGAAATATTGCCAGAACATCTTCTATAGTGCTTCTTGTTCTGTGCCATCTCGTTTGTCTGTCTCACAAGTACAGAAAAGCACAGTTTCTACCTGAAAGCTCTTTGCACGTTTCATACGTGAGGAAGTGAATTAACAGTCTTGGGCAGAACCTGGACTGACCAGTTAAACTGAGGTGGTAGGAGAAGATATAAAAAGTATCAAGTTTTACCAGAACTGATTCTTGACTTGCATCTTGTCTACCTTATTATTTTTACTGATTTATACTGTGCTATTCTTGTCACTGTTTTGTTTTTCCTGGCAAGAACAAAAATTAATTCCAGAAAATAGATGAACCTGCTTGAGAGTGTTCCTCTTGTTAAAACCAAATGGTTTCACTATCTACACATAGTTTGTTGGCTGGTGAAACACCTTTTACTTACCTTTTTACTAAAAAAAACCCTCAAGGCAGGTATTAGTAAGACATGTGGTAAAACCCCAAGGTCTCTGGGCTCAGAGAACGGAATGTTACAATGATAGTGGTTCCAGTACAGAGGGTCTGAACCAGCCTGAACAATCTCATACTGGTCTTAATCCAAACGCTGTTTCTCTGCTTAAAAATCTCGTTGACTGCATGATGTTGCTTCCTCACAGAAAAACAGCAAACAGAGCAACTGCAACCTTTGCACGTAACCTGTAACCTAGAAATTAGAGATTTAGGGAATTAAAATGGGACACATGTGGCTACTCGCTGAAGACAGAAAAAACTCGAGAAAAGCATTGGCTAATTTCCAGTGAGTCTTAAGAATTTGGTTAGAGATACCCAAATGACACGTTACCAGCTCTGTTCCAAGATGACGCCGTGTGCCTTTGAGTAGGTTCCAGCTGTTAAAGCGCAGCGCAATGAAGGGTACAGGGGTCAGTTCAGCCGTAGTTTGCGTTTCCTTATCCTGCTGATAGTAGACTGTCCGAATGGTTCGCTCACACCAGTTTTTAAAGTAAGATTCAAGCATTTCTAATTTGTGGCACATGAAATGTTCTGGCAACCCTTGAATCCTCCAAAGAAAGGATAATGCGTCTGGCCCCAAGAACCCGTGCTCTTGCCATAACCAGGTTTTGTTCTGGGGGGGGGAAGCAGAGTTTGTCCTAATGGATTACTCATCACTGAAGGAACGTATCAAGGAATGGAGCTGGGATGCATTGTGAAACCTCAAGAGCTGCTGAAGCATCCAGCTGTCAGGACTGTGTATATATAGCTACAGGGCCTGGCAGGCTCTCTTCCTCCAGCGCAGGGAGCAGCCTTCTCTGCTGCAAAATGTGGAAGGTTTAAGAGGTGTTTTCCACCCCCTCCAAACTCCAAAGGGAAAAGAAAATCTCAGGATATTGCAGGAAACATGTTTGCAGAATATGTCCTGTTTATATTGGGTGGATATTCCTTACAGTCAGTACCGTCTTGTTTTTCAGAAAACAGAACTGCCTCATCGGGACCTAGTTTACTAACAGTCTTCCTAGGAATAGTGTGTATCGCAGCACTAATGCTACCTACATTGGGGGAAATGGAATCCCTGGTGCCTCTCTACCTCCACTTAAGTGTGAATCAAAAGTTAGTAGCTGCTTATGTTTTAGGTAAGTATTTTGTATTTCCTAAATGTTTTCTTGCAACTTCTGCGATTTGGGAAACTCCTCCTGTGTTTGCCGGTGGCTGACAAAGTACCACGTTACATTTTGGTTTGTATCTCCACTTATATTTTAACTTGCAGCCATAGTGATATCAGGGTAAATTAGTTACTGTAAGTATTTTAGACTAGATACAGTTGATATTTATTACATGCAGGCCCCGACATGTTAATGTCAGCTTCACTTGATGCCCGGCCAGCTGTAGTCATCTGCCAGTAAAACTGAACGGAATGTGCTGTTTCTTATTCTTAGATTGAAATAGAGAATTACTCCCTTGCAGAACCTACATTTTTCTGTTATTTTACTTCTCTCTTTGACCCGGATGAGCTGGCCCCAAAGGCTCCATTCACTACCTTGTTGATAAGCAGTTGAAATGTGTAGAACTAAGTTGTTGTAAACCCTCCTAAGAGACTACCACCATCCCGGTTTGTAACTTTGCTCCTACATTAGCAAGCGTAGAGAAGTCACACACTTCATTTGTTATGACTATTTTTCTATAACTATTTCAGATTCGAAGAACAGTCACTCTAAACTCAATTCTCATGTCCCGCTGCCTAGCAGAAAGGAGGATTTAAAGGAACGGAGCTAGGCAGCTTCAAACTGATAGCTAGAGGTGAGGTAGCGGTGGGGAAATGTGCAAGATTCCTTCGGTAGCAGCATTTTTAGCATTCATGAAAAGATTCTTCTGCTGTAGGTAACTCTTGCTCATCTAGAGTTGATTGCCCTTGAGAAGATGAAACCACCTTTCTTCCACAAGGAAGTACAACTGGATTGTGGAGCACTGAATTGAAAAGGGGGGTTAATCCCACACCAACTGGGCTGTACAGCATTTGAGAAGTATTTGCTTTATTATTATTATTTATTTGTTTGTTTATTATTGTCTGAAAGTCTCTGTACAAGAGATCATAGAATCACAGAATGGTTGGGTTGGAAGGGACCTTAAAGATGATTCAGTCCCACCACCCCCTGCCCTGGGCAGGGACACCTCCCACCAGACCAGGGTGCTCCAAGCCCCCTCCAACCTGGCCTTGAACCCCTCCAGGGATGGGGCAGCCACAGCTTCTCTGGGCAACCTGGGCCAGGCTCTCACCACCCTCACACCAAAGAAGTTCTTCCCCACATCTCAATCTCCCCTCTTTTAGTGTCAGACCCTTCCCCCTCATCCTATGGCTCCCCTCCCTGATGAGGAGTCCCTCCCCATCTCTCCTATTGTCCCTGCAAGGGGCTCAAAGGTCTCCCCGGAGCCTTCTCTTCTCCAGGCTGAAGATACAGTCTGTCCTGTACCTCCTTCCAGAAGCTCCTGTTCTTACCCACAATGATTTAGCCCATCCAAGTGAAGGCCTACAGCAGTTCTGGTGGTACCAATTCTCTGAGCTGAGCTATAATTCCTCTTCTCAGGATAAATTGCTTGTCTGATGCAAGGCAGCGTTACAGCTCTCTGCTCTCACGCTTCCATCTTCAGAATCTTCCCAAAGTAACTAAGTTAAATCCGTGCGTAGTGGTGGGATAGTAAAATAGTCTCACAAGTGTCTTTATCTGTGGTGAGCTCTGTAGGCTCCAGATGAGCTCTCTGCAGTGAAAGGCTCTTACGTTATCATCAGCTGAGCCTGCGAGAAAGTCACATTGCCAAAGAACAGAAATTACTGTTTTCATAGAATTGTCTGGGTTGGAAGGGACCTTTAAGATCATCCAGATCTTTAAGATCATCAACCCAACTCTGATAAAACCCATCACTAACCCATGTCTCTAAGCACTATGGCAACCCGGCTGTTAAATCCCTCCAGGGATGGTGCCTCAACCACTGCCCTGGGCAGCCCATTCCAAGGCTCAATAACCCTTTCAGTGTCAAAATTGTTCCCAATCTCCAATCTGAACCTCCCCTGGGGCAACTTGAGGCCATTTCCTCTTGTCCCATTGCCTGTTCCTTGGGAGAAGAGACCGACCCCCCCTGGCTACACCCTCCTTTCAGGGAGTTGGAGAGAGCGAGAAGGTCTCCCCTCAGCCTCCTTTTCTCCAGGCTGAACACCCCCAGCTCCCTCAGCCTCTCCTCACAAGACTTGTGCTCCAGACCCCTCACCAGCTCCGTTGCCCTTCTCTGGACACGCTCCAGCCCCTCGGTGTCTTTTTTGTGGTGAGGGGCCCAAAACTGGACACAGCCCTCGAGGTGGGGCCTCACCAGTGCCCAGTCCAGGGGAACCATCACCTCCTGAGTCCTACTCACCTACTTCATATTGTGAAAGGTTGGAATTGAAGGAGCCCTGATGTTTCTCCATATGCCTCTGCCTTGTGCAGTGTAACTCATGGCTGAGAACTTGCAGGTTTGTACTTTTTCTGGTATCTGCACATAATTGAAGGAAACTTTTTGGTGTGCCATGAGTAGGTTTATTAGCCCCATATTTCCTACTTTCATCTGATTTTAATTGTTTTTAACCTCTATCAGAGCAGTTCTGGGTTTTTTATCTCTCTCTTTAGAGGTCACAACACACAGCTCCTTACACAGACTGACAAGGAAGCTTAAATCTTTGTCTAAAACTCATCTTCCATCAGTTATTCTGCCCAGAACATGAACAAAAATGTCTTGGAGCCTTGAGATAATGCAGCACTGGAGTTGCCCTGCACATAACTAGCCCCTCCCCCCCCCGAAATCTGGTGGCTCTTGTGCTGGTGTCACACTGACCCAGTCAAAACCTGGATGCTGAGATCTTCCAGTGGTGAGAGCAATAACCCTTTGGAGTATTCACAGCTGCTCTGGTTACTCGAGACACTGCACTGCGGTGTCATTTTTACACAGATTTTGACTACATCAAAATTGGGAGCAATACTTCCAATATTGAATTGTATTCATTCTTAATGCATTTATGCACTTTAACCTTATTTTCTGGCCTGTGCCAGGGTAAACTGTCTTTTCTTTAGTTTAAATGTTTTATGCAGTGAAATGAAAGTGTTTAGTTCCAAATTCTTGTCTTTCAGGTCTCATCACCATGGTTATTTTGAGAACATGAGCAACGAGTCCATAGGATGTCAAACACCTTATTGTATATTCACATCATGAATGTGGACTGCCTTTTACTCCCATTTGGCTCACTAAGGCACTAGCAAAACCCTTCGGTGATTTCAGATACCTTCAGAAGTGTAATATATTTTAACTATGTATAATAAATGAAAGACTCAAAGCACTTTTGGGTGCTTCTGTAACAGACAGCTACGAAATGTTCAGTGATACCTGTGAAAATTAATTTGAAACAAAAACCTTTTATATCTACGCCTACTGTAAAAAAAAAAAAAATCCTTATTAAAGCAACGTTTGTTAATTTTTAGTCTTACGTTCACATCAGTGCGTGATCACTATAAAAGCAAACTGTCTTCTGTAAAACCTCCCTTGGGTTTGTGGTTATAGCTGGTGAGGCTGGTACGTGTGTGTACGGACCGGGGGGCTGAGGGGCACGGCTAAAGCGGGGAAGAAAATGAAAAACTATGAAATAAACCATGAATTTTAGGTGAAGAAGTAATTCTCAAATTCCTTCCTTCTTTACCGATATATTGTGGAGCGTTTGTTTTCTTATCTGGGGGGAAATAATTTCTGCAACAGCCGTTTTGTATCATGATTGTAGACAATAAAACCAAGTCCTATAATCAGATCCTTTCCTTCCTTAAGGATGCATGTGCTGTGGGAACGAAGTGGCTTGAACAGAATCTTAACTCCCACTGCACACCAATATAACATTCTGCATTTTTTTCCCCCATTTTAGAGACTAAACCGTGTATAAAAACTAAACCCCAGGCATTTCTCTACACCTTCCCTTCCCCCCCCAGCCAAGTGAAGGGATTTCTTTTGGGTCAGAAACAGCCCGTTTTATATTGGCGGTGACCATTTATCTTGTTTAATATAACAACTGCTTCCCTTCATTTGATGTTTTGTTGTTCAGATGTTAAGTTTAAAAATACTTGTACCAAAGGGCCGCTGTCACTGCCTTTCAGTCACACACAAATCTTCATAAGAAGCCTCTAGAATATGCTCTGATCTATATAAAAAACACTTTGGAAATTAGGCTTCCTTTCCCCCTGCATGTTACGGGTCTCTTTTCTGTTTATGCACGGACATACAAAGAAACCATGTGGAAATGAGTCTTGTTTAAAAAGAAAAAAAAGAGGAGAAAGGCTGAATTGAAGTTGTTAATCACTGTACATTTTTTCTCATATATAAAATACAACTAAGTAAGTCTCTACAGGGCAATAAAATGTTACCCAATTGGATTCTCAGAAGGACTGAGATTGTGTCATCTATCAGCGTCAGATGATAAAGAAACAGTCAAACATTAACATTGGTAAAAAAAAAATAATAATAAATAGATGTTCCTGGATTGCGAGCTCGGCGCCCTGCGAGTGTTCCCGGAGCCACACGCTCCCACTGTCACCGCTCCTTCCCGCGCCCGTGCCGAGCTTGAACCTGTCGCCTCCTGAGGAAGGGTGAGGGGATGGGAGAGATGTTGGGGAGATACAACTGCCGGGGGTTCGTTAGCCTGGCTGTTACGGGTTTTCATACCTACCTTTTCATCTCAGCAGGACTAAATGCAAAGACTGTCTTAAAGGCCCCAAACCCTTCTTCCCCCCCATCCCGGGGTTCCAGCCGTGGCCTGGGATGGTGTTTTGCAGCACAGAGCTGAGAGGATCCCACGGCCAGGAGCTGTGTCACTGTAGCCCAACTCTGGCACCTTCATCCTGCAGGAGATGACTGCGCACACAGCTTGGGAGGAGAGCCATGAGAGAGCAGAAACCCCCCACCAACAGCGGCCCGTCTCAAGGAATTGAAAAAGCAGCAACTGGTTTATAAAAACACCTTGACCAAAGAAATCAGCAACAAAAAAATTATCAGCAACAAAAAATTATCAGCAACAAAAACATTGGCTGGTTCTTTTTCAATGGCAAGCGAGGAGCAATGCGCCGATAAAAAAAATCCTGATTAAACGCGCAGTGGAAGTTGGCAGATGCAGCTGAAGTTAGTGCTTGGGTGAAATCAGCACGAGAAATGTCAACTCTGACTTCTCTCTGCTTGAGGGAGAGCACAGCACCCACCCTCAGCACTCAGTCCAGCGCTGGGAAAACAAGACCCGAGGAGGGTTTCAGTTCAGCGCTGGGAGGGGGAATATATCGAATCACGTTACAGCAGGCTCCCAGGGAGACACGGGTAACATTTCACCAGGTGGATATGCAAGATTTATATTTTCTGATCCAGATATGTATATACACACACACCCCCCTCCAGTGCTTAATGGCAAACACTGAGTGCCTTTGGAAATAAGACCTGAGGCAGTGAATGTGCCTCCTCTTAAAAACACCAGGAAAACCAGTTAAGTGTTCACGTCATTTCCCGTTCCTGACTCTTCACGCAGACAAAACAGTCATTTCCTTGAAATGGGGAAGGTATTTCCAGCAGAGCGAGGGGGGCGTTAGGAGCCCCCAGCAGAAACCATCCCCTGGTTCCCCTGCCACTCCCTGGGGCAGCCATACCCCGAACGAGCGACGCCAGCGGCAGGAAAGGTGATCTCCAGGTGTCTGCACTTGTCTGGATCAGAAAATGCTGTTTTCTCTAAAGGCCGCTTCAAACTGCAAGAGATGTGGGTGTAACTGTCTCAGCGCTCCAGGGACAGACGGAGCTTCCAGCAAATGGGTTCCTGTCCCTGGGGATGGTCCCTTCCCCAAGAGAAGCCCGTGCACAGAACTGTGCCTTCAGCAACCACCCACAGAAATCCCTCCTGGAATCAACCAGCTCAAAATTGGCAAAGCCAATCGTGTGATACTTCATTTTATGTAGGGGGTATCTGATAACCCAACCAGCCTCCGCTGGGAAGAGGCTGCCAAATAGGTTTGGCGATAAATGGCCGTATTTTAGTCCTTGTTTGTCAATGTGTATTTAAGACTCCTGGCTCTCCTCCTGAATGCCAAGCTCCATCACCCCTTTCCTCTGTCAGGAGCGTGAGTTGTGCATTTAAGACTTGTGCACACTGGCAGGGCAAGGCTACAGAAGGGGACTTGCCCAAGCCCCTAAACCAGATCCAGGAACACTTTGTTTACAGGAGAGGAAGTTCCCAGGTGCAGAGTGACATTTGCTTCATACGCTTTGGTGATCCCGGGCAGCCTCAAACTTCAGGGACCAAGCTAAAGAGGTCTTAAAAAACCCCAAACCTTAAATGGCCTTCTCTGCCAGGGGGGAAATTGAGTTCCTGGTCAGGTACTGTGCCCTCTGTCCTTGTGTGAGGCCCTCCTGGCTGAAGAAAAGAAGAAATAAGGGACCAGACTGCGATACAAAGTGCGTGGGACTGAGCGATCCTGCTATTCGATGCTCCTGCATCTGAGCTCCCACCTCTGAGCAGAGATCGGGCCGAGTGGCCACAGAAAACCAGGTTTTCTCCCCTGTCCCTGTGGAATGGGGCACCCCCCTCCCGACAGAAGTGCTGGAGAAGGTGCCACCTCCCCTTAGAGCCAGAGGAGTTATGGCCAAAGGTAGCGGTGCTGGCAATGGAGGTGTCTTCCTTGATGGAGGTGTCTTCCTTGATGGAGATGTCTTCTTCGTAGGTGCAACTCATTGCCTGAGGAAACGGAGACTGAAACCACTGAAGGAGAGCGAGGCCTGCTGCTGCCAGAGCCCATCCCTGCTCCACGGGATCTAGTGAAGAAAGGGGAAACCAGCGCTACATGGTCCAGCAAGAACCATTTAAAGATGACAAACCTATAAGGAAGGGGGCCCAGAGAACCTGTGTATCCTCAAAAAATTTCTGTACTGGAGGTACAAATACAGCCAGAGCGTAACAGCTAAAGCCAGGTAAGGGGATGCACTCACTTTTTGGTTGATTTGAGTCTTCTATAGAACACAACCTTACAGAAGCTCTGCTGTTCGCTAACTACCCGTTTAATTTAGCTAATCAATACTTTACTTGAGATCACCGACCCATAGAATGGTTTGGGTTGGAAGGGACCTTAAAGATCATTGAGTTCCAACCCCCTGCCCTGGGCAGGGACACCTCCCACCAGAGCAGGCAGGTAATAGCTGATGGGGAACAGCTCTTGAAGAGCTGCCAAGCCACAGAACCACACTGACAACAGAACATGGGGTCACACGTAGGCAAAGTAACACACACTGGTCTCCAGAACAGCAGAGACACTGCAAAGGAATGATTTAAGCAATAGCACACTTGAAGCAGCGGGTAATCTCCTCACTACGAGGAGAGGCCAGAAGGGATAGACCAAGAAGGAATGAATGTAACTGATAAAATGCCTATCAAAGACATGGAATAAAAGAACCAAGAGTCTGTAATGGAACTTAAATCCATGCTGGCAGTTCAAAATAATTTAAAAAGAGGAATTAAGAACACAATTTACGGTAACAACATGAGAGCATTCTTCTCCAGAAACTGCAGGTGCTGTAGGTGGCTTGAGGTACACACAGCAAGGCATTAGATGACAAACAAGAAACCACCGTCAGGAGGCAAAAAAAAAACTCTGCAGGAACCCCCTGGAATTCCACATTCCATCAACATCACCAAACCCATCAGCGCTTTTCCAGCAGGAATCTGCCAGGGATCTCCAAAATTGGAACTCACTGCTGAAGTGAACGCCTTTGAAATGTACCTTCGGCAACACCTTCTCCCACTCGAGCAGCTCTTTCCACCTAAGCTGGCATCCATCAAAATGGAAACATTTACACACCATTATTAATCCCAAAAGGGAGCCTTAAATAATGAGCATTTCACAAGGCTCTTATGAAGGAAGTGAAAGAAGAAGCTAAATCATTGGAAGAATTTTACATTTAGCAAAGGCCAGACTTTTCTGAGGAACCCTCCTGGGAAGAGGGAAGTGTCACCAGTTCCCTGAGAGACACAGGGGACCCAGCACGAAGGCACGAAGGGGCCGTGTTGGGTTCTGGTTCGAATGCACTCACTTCCCCCCCTCTCTGAAGTCCCTGCTCCTGAGCCAGCTACTACTGAAAGTCAAGCAAGGTTATTCTCCTTCGGTCCTTTTATTTTTTCTCCCCCTCCTCTCTCACGCTTCTACCACAAAACCCCACCAGGGGAAGCAATCTCTCCCTGCCAGCACCAACCCAGGGGCAGCCTGGAGCCCCCCCGTGCCAGAGGAAAGGCATCTCCTGACCCAGACCTGCTCAGGGTTATCAATCCAGGAGGTGGGTACCAAATACACACAAACGGGGAATCTCTGTTACAGCTCAACCAACCATCCAAGAGATAGCCTCAGGA
Source organism: Tringa tobata (assembly GCA_033628505.1). Taxonomy (NCBI): domain Eukaryota; kingdom Metazoa; phylum Chordata; class Aves; order Charadriiformes; family Scolopacidae; genus Tringa; species Tringa tobata. The sequence continues at coordinate 616,327 of JAHREE010000527.1, read as the reverse complement.
AACAGCCACCAAAGCAAGATGAGAGGTGACAATTTTTGCATCCGGCTACTGAAAAGGACTCTTGCGAGCCATGCGCTCCTCTTTGGATTGATAAGGTTTTTAAGGTTTTAATTATTTACTGTAGCTGTAAACACTCAATTACATTTACAAATATTTTAGCTTGGTGCTTCCCGGAGAAGAGGGATCAACTTAAACTCCATCTGCCAGTTGGTGATGAGAAAGGTCGCTGCAAACAGGATATGAAGAGCTCTCACATTTTAATTACGACTCCTGAAGATCTCTATTTTAAGGAAAGCAGTTACAACTCCAACATATGCAAGAACACGACAGCACCAAGTGAACATTTCTGCAGTGGCTGCTGCCAAGAGACACACAAGCTGTTCTTGGGCTGGGAGCTGAAGCCTCAGGGGTCGCTCCTGCCTTCGGTCACCTCCCCCACCATAAATACCCACCGCAGCGGGGCTGGACCCACAAGGACTGCACTAATAACCACAAACATTTATAAATGGAATCATCTTGGTCTCAGCAATACAGGGCTTTGGAGATCTGATTCGTTTGTGCAGGTTGGCGACCGTTTATACTCAAGCATTTTGAAGAAATGCGAAAAGGACAAATTTAGGATGAAGTTATCCTAATCCCTGGAGGCCACGGGCAGCTGCTGGGTGGCAAACCCAGCTCCACTGGCTCATCGACAGCACACGGGACACCCCAAGCAAGTTCATCCGGCCAAGGCACAGGCTCGTTTTTCCTGGCATTCGTACCTCTCTTGCAGCGTGAAGTATCTGTTCCTCTGCTAAATGCAGCCACCACTGAAGCACTCCTTCCAAAAATACAGTCCCCCTGAGCGCTGGCACGGTTATCAACGTTCCCTCAGCAGCTACATCATCCTGGAGAAGGTGGAAGGAAGAAAAACACCTCTCAGTTGTCACGGAAGACAGGCTGGCCCCAGACCCGATTTAACCGGCAACAAATCCGACAGGAGAGTTTGCAACCGGACCCACCGAGCGCCCGTCACAAGCACGGCTTCGGAAGGGTGCCATCAGAACCCCAGAGAGAAACAGCTGTATGCCCAAAAGAGCTGCAGAATAAAACAAGGTTATACATAATAATATGCACATACATATTATACTTAAAAAAAAAAAAAAGAAGAAAAAAAAGATCATATTACTTCCAATATGGCCTGAGACCAGAAAGCTGCCCATTTCTTCTTGGAGGAAGACAAAGGCATACACACCTAGAATCACAGAATGGTTTGGGTTGGAAGGGACCATCTAGTTCCAACCCCCTGCCCTGGGCAGGGACACCTCCCACCAGACCAGGTTGCTCCAAGCCCCCTCCAACCTGCCCTTGAACCCCTCCAGGGATGGGGCAGCCACAGCTTCTCTGGGCAACCTGGGCCAGGCTCTCACCACCCTCACACCAAAGAAGTTCTTCCCCACATCTCATCTCAATCTCTTCTCTTTCAGTGTCAAACCCTTCCCCCTCCTCCTATGGCTCCCCTCCTGATCAAGGCGGCCTTGTACACTTGTAATATAAACTCAGAGCGGCTCAGGAATGTCACACACAAGTCCTGTAACCGCGACACTTCATGCAGCAGAGCCTCAATGTTCATCCCTCATGAGTCAACAGGGCATTGGTACAACAGAGGCAATACTGACAGCGTGACTCACGGTGTGAGTACAGGGTTGATTACCCACATTGAGTAACACCCTAATTCCCCGAATCCAGATACATATTTTGCAGGATAATTTTGTTCCAAAATCTAATGTTTCATTTCAGTGGAAAAAACCCTACACATTTCCTGACTCCAGGGCACAAAACTGCAGCTCCTTGATGACATGGACGGACAAGGATTTGAGATGCCTTTTTCCACAAGTTCAAAGCGATTTCTGTTTTGCAAAAGCAGGGAAAGGAACGGCTGCAAACGTGTAACTATTTCTCTCTCCTCCAACAGCATTAATTGCTCTCTTAAGGCAAACCACAAAGACTCTCCACTTCTTCCCAAGAGGTGAGAGCCACCGCGCTGCCTGCCAGCCCTGCTGCAGCATCACCTGCCAAACTATTTCACCACGGCCTCCTCGAGGCATAACCAGGGACACGTTTAGACTAGTAAAGTCTTTTGAAAATGTTTGGGTTCATTCTTCGGTTTTCCTAGAGCTGTCACAGCATCGTGCTAGGAAAAACAGGAGTCTGCTGAAGGTTTTAAGGCAAACTTAAGCACAAACTAGAGTGGGTGGAAGTGGGTTACAATAGATATTCTGATTTAAAAACATTTAATCACAGATTAAAACCTCTCTAACAAAGTGCAGAAACAGCAAAGCACATTTCTTTTTCCATTTATTGGCACTTATTTGAAAAATAGCATAAATATTCAACAGAAAAGAGACAAGTTGATCCACACGCAACTATTAAACCCCTCGACTGATGCATCTTTTAAAAAAGAGAGTGAAAGAGACACCAGGAGGTTCATTCTTAAAAAATAAGCAAGATTTAAAAACAAACAAACAAGCAAACTCTTGCCCTCACCACGAGAGTGAAGGCACAGCAACTCTTTGGCACATAACCTGAAATTGCGAAACAAAAACTATGTTATATTAGAGAGAGAGCAAACAGGCATTAAAGACAAGCTTGCCCACCCGCCACAGGGTGAAGGGCAGCCTCAACTGAAAAACACACCCCTGCAATCAGGAAGTTGACCATTAATAATAATTTAAGAGGAATCAAATCAGAAATAAACCATGTCATCTCTTACTTGAACCGAGTAAAACTATTGAATAAGCTTCTATTTCCTTTCTACAATAAGGACATACAGAAACCAGTCATTGGTCCTCAGGTCACCAGGTCTTCGCGCTCCAAGTCGTCCGTTTCTGCTTTTGATGGCTGCTGTCATTGAAAGCTTCATCAATGTGGTTCTTCCACAGCAGAGTTCAGCGCGAGCTTTTCTCCTACTTGAGGAAGTTTCCATATTTTTCTCACTTTATGACCCATCACAAAGTTTTAGTGTTTGAAAAGAAACCATTTTGCTTCGTTATTAACCTCTTCGGAGAGAAGGCTTGAAAGCAGACAGTACAGATGGGAACCCAGCTGGGGAATCACAGAATGGTTTGGGTTGGAAGGGACCTTAAAGATCAGTTCCAGCCCCCTGCCATGGGGGAAGTTCAATTGCACCAAGAGGAGTTAACAACCCAAACGAGGCTGCCAGTGGAAAATCTGAAACGGCTCTCTATGGTGGGCTTTGCAGATTTTTCCTCCTGTTTGGGGAATCTCAGGATGCCTCAACTCACTGATTTTTCAAATATAGTACAAGAATCCCAAAACATCTCAGATGAGCAAAGTCTAGGCTTCCGATCAGCATCTGAAGTTTTCAACAGCAGAAATAACTCGATGCCATTGTTTAAAGAAGTGACATCAGGAGATTAAACACAGATTAAAAATGTTTGATCGCCTCAGCCTGTAAAAAGGCATTCAAGATTCCTCACTCTATTTGTCCAAAAAAACTCATACATGAGGACAAATACTGTCTGTTAAAATAATGTACTTCTGAAGTACTAAAACCTCGGGATTTAATGTTTGTTCCAAACATTATTACTATTTCTCCCTATTAAAAGACATTTAATGGAGCATCTACCACTCTAATACATCATCAAAACAGGGAAGAAAAAAAAACCCAATACAATATCCCAGAAGAATGTTCCACATCTAATTTGGATTTAGTCACAACAGCAGTCATGATCACGAATAAAATCCAACATATAAATTTAAGTTGACAATTCACCAGCTTGTTCTTTTGACGTCTATGAGATCACAGAATCAATTAACAGCCGATCAGAACAGAACACAAGCATCAATTCCCACCCCCTAATAGACCCCCTTTTTGTATGAAGAACAGAAAATATAAATATCTAACACTTGCGGAACAAAGCCTAATGAGTAACCTGCTTCATTGGGTTCAGACTGAGGACGACTGTGAAAGCTATCTGCTACTGCATGAGCACCACCTCCTCTTAGTGAAGACTCTGCCTCATGGCTGATGGAAAGCCACATCTTCCAGGAGCAGAACATACACAGAGTATTTCTAACTCATGCCAACATGATGATACCCATCATAAATCAACAGCTTGCTCCTCCACGTTAGCATCAAACACCTTTGCAATTCAAATGCTTACTGTATTTCAGTAAATGTCATACACATCACTAGAAACCTAAATTCCTCCTCAAGGAACTATTCTGGAAGTTTTCTAGAAATAATGACATTTCTGGGAGTTCCTATGAGGAACAGAATCAGTTACACACAACAGAAAGTCTTATTGATATCCAGGCTGTTTCTCGGTGTCCGTTAGCAGACTTCTGCTTCTCAATTAATAGGTAACTTTGCCGTAAGATCTACTGGTAAAAAAGGCGATCTGGAATCAGAGAGTGAGACCGGAGAGTCTGTGCTGGTGCCAACTTCAGCTGGTGAGTCACAGGAAGAGCCCGCGCTGCTTCTGGTGTCATCGAGAGCGTGTGACGACAGACTGAAAGCAGAGTAACATCAAGATGTGAGAAATGAGGTCCTCTTCCCGGTAAGCCTTCAATTTGGTATAAAGCCATTTTAAAAACAAATCATAGAATCACAGAATGGTTAGAGCTGGAAGGGACCTTAAAGATCACCCAGTTCCACATCCCTGCCCTGGGCAGGGACACCTCCCACCACACCAGGTTGCTCCAAGCCCCATCCAGCCTGGCCTTGAACCCCTCCAGGGATGGGGCAGCCACAGCTTCTCTGGGCAACCTGTTCCAGTGTCTCATCACCCTCACAGGGAAGAATTTCTTTCTAGTATCTAATCTAAATCTCCCCTCTTTCGATTTAAAACCATTACCCTCTCGTCCTATGGCTCCCCTCCCTGATCAAGAGTCCCTCCTCATCTCTCCTGTAGCTCCCTTCAGATATTGAAAGGCTGCTCTAAGGTCTTCCCGGAGCCTTCTCTTCCCCAGGCTGAACAACCCCAACTCTCTCAGCCTGTCCTCACAGCAGAGGGGCTCCAGCCCTCTGATCATTTTCATGGCCTCTGCTGGACCCACTCCAACAGATCCATGTCCTTCCTGTGTTGAGGACTCCAGAGCTGGACACATCACTCCAGGTGGGGTCTCACAAGTGCAGAGCAGAGGGGCAGAATCACCTCCCTGGACCTGCTAGCCACACTTCTTTTGATGCAGCCCAGGATGCGGGGGGCTTTCTGGGCTGCCAGCGCACATTGCCAGCTCACGTTGAGCTTCTCATCCACAAGCACTCCCAAGTCCTTCTCCTCAGGGCTGCTCTCCAGCCATTCTCCGCTCAACCTGTATTTGTGCCTGGGATTGCCATGTCCCAGGTGCAGGACCCTGCACTTGGCTTGGTTGAATTTCATGAGGTTTGCATGGGCCCACCTCTCAAACCTGTCCAGATCCCTCTGGATGGCATCTCTTCCCTCCAGCGTGTCGACCGCTCCACACAGTCTGGTGTCATCGGCAAACTTGCTGAGGGTGCACTCTATCCCACTGTCCACTTATGTCTCCAACAAAGATACTAAACAGCACTGGTCCCAGTACCAGCCCCTGAGGAACACCACCCATCACCGGCCGCCACTTGGACATCGAGCCATTGACCACAAGCCTTTGAGTGCGGCCATCCTTGAAAATGATGTACGTCTTTGAAGGAAGAGCAAGCCCTAAGACTTGAAACAAATCTGCAACCACACACCTTGCAGTCACTTCCAAACAAACAGATAATGTTCTGCCAAATTTCCTCCTTCAGCTCACCCAGGTTGGAAGCATGGAGCTGAGTAATTAAAGTACCTTTAAAACATCTATTTCGTTATTGCCGCTGCAACAGGCTCAAAGCTTGTGCACAGCTGCGTTCATCAGCCAAGAGAGACGCAAAAAGGACAGATGTGCTGTGCACAACCCTGTCTCAATAGCTGTGTGGGCACACCCTGGGCAGTATTAACCTCTTGACTGAAATACTACATCAAAATCCCTTGCTATTTCCAGCTGTTATGATTTTTAACCCAGTATGGTTTATCTCCTCCCAGCAGGGAGGGTCAGACAGACGAATTTTCCTACGTGACTAAGAGCAAGGAAAAAAAAAGACAAAACCCCAATCCACCCACAAGCATTTACATTTGATTGCAACTTAAAACTAGACTCCAAAAATCACCAGCCATGACATATCTTTTCCTAAACATGCTTCAACTCCCATACACGTGAGGCATGTTAACGGGCAGTCAACTGTAAAATTGCCTGTTTACTGTGAGAATTTCGGTGCTGCAAAATGAGGCGATGTCTGTATTAATAAAAAAACCCCCAACAACTTCAAGCATGATCATTACTAGATGAAAAAAAGGCTTGTAGTGCTTCTGATGAATTCAACATAATCAATAGCACAGCATTTACCATCCCCCAAGGTCTGCCTGATGTGAAACTTCAGGGGTCAGCATGTGGGAGGATCCTTGGAATAATCTTTTTGGATGATCTTCTATCTCTGTTACACCTTTGGTAAGAAATACAGAATGATAAAAATGACTACTAATTTAAACTACAATCGACTTTCAATGTACTGAGCAAACAGAACAGAGGTTCAAACTTGTTACAATAGATTGAATGATATTTTATATGTAAGACATAGAAGTTCAATGCTGAAATTTTAAAGATTGTCTAATTTCTTGGAAACATTTTAGTCCAGGCTTCAGTAAAGTTGAATGAGTTATGAACGGAGGTTTAGATATCGGATATTTATTCTTCAGTAGCAAAGAATAATCTTTTTCATTCAGTTTATTCAGCTATCAGTTCACTGACCAGGACTAGTTCCACCGAAGCAGATTTCCTCTTGCAATCAATAAAAACCAAGGTCCAGGATTATCAATAAACTTATACACTGAGTTTGATTTCCAAGTACACCAGAAGAAGAGAGGGCAGATACACACTTAAATAGCTATGACGGAACTCAGAGAAAAGTATTTTAAAAGCTGTCTCAGAGCCAGACGTTACAATGCTGAAGCAAGAAGATATAAAAGCAGGTGCAATAAAATAAGCAGGAGTTAAACTGGAAGAAAAACCTAGGAAGATAAACATTTCCCAATAAAGCCGTAAGGTGTCTACCAGGTCTCTGCATCAGGTTTTGGCTTTGAAGGGTGATTTTTAAATCCACAGTACCTGTGCTCTTCAGTTACCCAGGACTTTGACATTTTCTATTTGTGAAATACAGCAATAGCTGTATTCCTTGTTTTGTTAAGCAGGTTGTCAGATATACACTACTACAGCAATGGAGAGGCATTAGAACAGAACTACTAGTTTTACAGAATAGTAAAAGCTAATCCTCTGTTTTATCCGTACAAACAGTTCCATTTATTTGGTCATCTGTAATACCACCTACTTCTAGTCACTCTTTGAAGCATCAGCCAACTGAACAGAATTATGAGGAGCAAAGCTACATGAATGATGCCAACGTGTTAGTTTTATATTAGCCAAAACCAAATACTGTACCTTTTCTTTTTATTGAGCCAAGGACACTTGGTCGAATGCAGTTAATTGGACTCTGGCTTCTCCTGCTAAGAGAAGGCATATGCTATACTGATACCACCATTGATAAAGGAAGCCTGAAAACATGCAAAGAATCAAAAGATGTTCAGATAATAAACTACTAAGTGGAAATCACTAAGAAAATAGGCATTAAACACCTTATCCAAAGCCAGTCTTTTTTTTCTTTTCCTTTCCTGAAGGCCAACCTTCACAGAACAAGTTTAATCACATTATTTCACAGCTGGGACAATCTAAAAGCTCACATGTAGGCACTGACTAGATCTCAGCTGACAGGCAGAACTTTGCTGAACTGTTAGGGCCTAATAAAATTTAATTACATGTCCACATCACTCAGGAAAAACATCCAATGCAGCTAAAACCAGAATCAGTAACAAACCCTGAATCTGTTCGTTTGGGTTTTTTCCCCCTTTAGACTTCAAGTCAACTACTTAAGATGTGATTAGGGGCAACACAGACCATACTGAAAAGACAGACTTTCCCAATGTTATGACATAAGGATTTTAATAAATATTTTAACGTATTGTAAAATCTAAAGTTTACACAAATGTATAAAGTTGTGATCAGAAATCAGTGATGTCTGTAATAAATTCTAGTATTTCACAAGCCTGCTGTGACCAAGCGATGCTGATTTTCTATTGCTGGTATGATCTGGTACTTACCTCGAAAACCGCCTGGTTGGACTGGGGCTGGTACTGGGAGGTAACCCACTGCTACTCACCAAACTTTGCAAGGATGGCGAGAAACATTGCTGAGAGCAAAACAGTTTGTGTTAGTTACCTACAAACACTGTCTCAAACCCACACGGTAACAACCCATCCTTATCACAGGTAAAAAAGCAACCCACTACCAATTTAAGCAACCAGTCAATATGGGTAGATATACAGAGATACCCCTTTCTGTCACAGATTCCATTTCCCCCAGAATACACACATTGACAAGGATTTATTTGGATTTATTTCACTACAGTCTAAACAGACTGTGGTTCATAAAATAAGAACATATGCCCCTTCCTCTTATTCCAAGAGAAAAGCAAATAAGGAATAATGTTTATTAACCACAGATTAACAGTTGAACACTCCACAGAAATTCACACCAAGCAGAAGTGCAACTGCTCAGTGATATTTTCTTGTTTAGGGTTTTTTTTTTGCTTACCCTCTAGTTTCTTGTTTGCAACTGAGGTAGAAAGGAGCAGGTGGCTTAAGCTCTTGCTACTAATTTGGTTGGATTTATTTAGCACCACTCAAGATAAAACTATTCTGACCACATTTTGCTCACCTTCCCTATTCCTCTAGTAGGTGAAGGAGCTGGAGAAACTGGGACAAAGTCGACTTGCTTTGGTGATGATGATTTTTCAAAATCATTGTCACTCTGTAAAAAGTACACATAAAATAAATCCTAGCAGCTAGTACCTTAAATGAAAAGCACCGATTGGTGCGGACTTGAGTATGATTCCAAAGTTACCCTCCAGCATTTTCATAATTTTTAGGTAGCCATTTATGAGCTTATGCTTAACCAAAAAAACCCAACCAAACCCCAATAAAACAAAAAGCCTTAAACATTATATGGTGAGTATCATGACATGGAAGGAGATACAAAATTTGAACAGGCAGACATCCATGCAATTTTCTTTTGACAGCCCAAGGAACCCATACGTAACCTCAAACTGATAATTCTATGCCTTGTTAGTGTGAAAAACTGCTGATCAAAAGCAGTGATACACCTTAACTGTAGGTCAAACTAGAAAAGAAAATGTTGACATGAGAGAGTCTCTCATGTCCTGATACTGATAATAGGAAAACAAAGTAAAGCATGGAATGAATTACCAGGCTCAAGCTCTCCTCCCATGAGTGGCTCATCTGCATTGCTACTTGCACTTCTCTATAAAGAAGAAAAGAAATGTATTGTCCCAGGCCCACAGGAGACTGCACTGAGTACTCCAATTTGCCTTAATGCTTACCTTTCACGTACTGTTTCTCTGTTCATCAAATTCATTCCTTCTTCCTAAAAGATTAGCAGAGGAAAAATTAAGACCAAAAAATTAAAAAAAACCCCTTTGTTACAGCAAATCAGAAAAGCTCATTTCATTTCACTTTGGGGTGCCAAAAATTTAATTCAAGTCGGTTAAGCAACAATAACCTCGAGCTCTCACTACAAGAAAAGGAGCGATGGGGAGAAGGGTCAGTGCTGGGTCCAGTCCTTTTCAATATATTCATCAATGACCTGGATGAAGGGATGGAGTGTACCCTCAGCAAGTTTGCTGATGACACAACACTGGGAGGGGTGGCTGACACCCCAGAAGGCTGTGCTGCCATATCAGTGAGACCTGGACAGGCTGGAGAGTTGGGCAGAGAGGAACCTGATGGAATTCAACAAGGCCAAGTGCAGGGTGTGCACCTGGGGAGGAATAACCCCCTGCACCAGGACAGGTTGGGGGTGACCTGCTGGAGAGCAGCTCTGAGGGGAAAGACCTGGGAGTCCTGGTGGACAACAGGATGCCCATGAGCCAGCAATGGGCCCTTGAGGCCAAGAAGGCCAATGGCATCCTGGGGGGCATCAGGAAGAGTGTGAGCAGCAGGTGGAGGGAGGTCATCCTGCCCCTCTGCTCTGCCCTGGCGAGGCCCCATCTGGAGCACTGGGTCCAGTTCTGGGCCCCCCAGTTCAAGAGAGACAGGGAACTGCTGGAGAGGGTACAGCAGAGGGCTACAAAGATGATGAGGGGCCTGGAGCATCTCTCTTACGAGGAGAGGCTGAGGGACCTGGGTCTGTTTAGTCTGGAGAAGAGAAGACTGAGGGGGGATCTGATCAATGCTTCTAAATACTTCAAGGGTGGGTGTCAGGAGGATGGGGCTGGTCTTTTTTCAGTGGTGCCCAGGGACAGGACAAGAGGGAACGGGCACAAACTTGCACATCAGAAGTTCCACCTAAACATGAGGAGGAACTTCTTTGCTGTGAGGGTGGCAGAGCCCTGGCAGAGGCTGCCCAGGGAGGTGGTGGAGTCTCTTTCTCTGGAGACATTCAGAACCCCCCTGGACATGCTCCTGTGCAACCTGCTCTGGGTGGACCTGCTCTGGCAGGGGGTTGGACTAGATGATCTCCAGAGGTCCCTTCCAACCCAATATCATTCTATGATTCTGTGAGAGGATGATAAAGATGCAGCAAGACAGGCACACAAGAAGTGCTTATGGGAGTTGGCTGTTTCTCAAGCAGCTTTTTAATTTTCATTACTGTCCAAGAGGTAGCTATGAAACTAAGCAATGATAATATGAACCAAACGTTTTCCATGTGCTAGAGTATCTTTAAGCAGCCTAGTACAGATACTAGAAAATACAGGCACTGCTCAAAAGCATGACTGGATCCTTACCTTCATCTATGTTGTAGTAACTAACTAGAGTCAGCATCTCATTTGCAATGCAGTCTTTTTTTTCTAAAGCATTATTAAAATGGATCAAAGAAGTAAAATTAAACTAAATGTTAGCACCAAGTTAAAGTATAAGCTTGACTTGATCCCCTCTTTGGTAGGCACCTTCCCTTAAAACTAACTAGATACTGTCCAGTCTGTGGAGTGAATTAGTAGATTCCCTAATTCAGTCCAGTTCACGAATAGAAGTTCAAGTAAATATCTTCACAATCTTCATCGTATGCAGGAAGAGCCTTATTAACATAATTCAACTGTGTGACTGTTTGCTGAGATTGGAAAGAGATAAGAAACGGGAAACACAGGTTCCCAAAAGTGCCAGTAAGAACATGGGACATGGAGTTTCAACTTGGGAATTTAATGATCAAACACAAATTGGGATATGTCATTGTTCGCTTTAATAAATGTATGGAACAAGGATGAATACAAAGGCATTTTTAAAAAAAACCCACTGAATTATCAAATTTTACTTCATGCAGTACAGTGGAGCCACAGGAGTTGATTCCTTTGCTCTCAGCATGTTTACATTAATCCTGGGCTTTTTTATGCAGACAAAAACAGCTCCACAACTGACCTGAGTGCTTCAGAGTCTCTTTAGGCATATTTACGTAATGAAAGCAAGCAGTTATTTTCGTCAGGATTACTATGCACGCACCTGAAATATCTGAGGTGGGAGGCAGAAGTGCCTTCCATCACTTCAGACATCAGACCATGAAAATGCTGTCCAAAAAGCACTGAATTGTTTTCTTAACTTTTCACCCTGTAAAAATCAAGCCTATCCGTTGAAAACTAGCAAGCTGAAAGACATATATATCTCTAAAAAAAAAAATTTAAAAAATCAAGCATCTTCAAGCTAATTTTATAAAGGTTCCACTGTCAAAAAGTCAGCATATAAAATGGAGGAGCCACAAGAGTTTGTTGATGTTTTCTGGCAGCAGTGCTATTTAAGCCTGCTCAGATATTTGCCACCCCGTCCCCCTTCCCTTCCGAAGCGCTTGCTGGTGCGCCCTTTGCTCCCACTCGTGCTGTGACAGCACAAGTACGGTGATGTGGACAAGAAAATCGCACAGATGAAAAACAGCCCAGACAGAAGAAGTCCAAGCTATTTTTTAGCCTGAGTGCTTCCTTATCCAGTTTATTTTTTGGCTGCACAACAGTCTCGCGCCAACACAAGTTAAGGAACACTTTGTTATTGGCCCTGAATATTTATGCTGGCACTGCTGCCAAAAACTTGGTGAAATTTTACCCTTAGGGTTTACATTAAAGATTTCCTTTCTGAAATGTCCATTTTAAGATTTCTCTTCCTGCTCAAATCTTCTTCTCACTAGTAGATGGAATATACTTTATGAAATTTAGAGCCTTTACTTCTGCAAACACCTTGAAGTGATAGACCACAGCAGACACTGTACTGTAGTCTCAAAGTAAAATCTGTAGGCATTTGAAGGACGTTACACATCAACCACAAAAAAACCCAAACATGACCACCTATAAAAAAAATATTAAAATTAAAACAAAATTAAAATCTGTGCTTACTTGTTTGATTTGATGAAGACGGCTGCTAGGAATACGGATGGGAGATGACGGCACAAACTGCAAAACAAAGCCACATAACAACTGAAACACACTTAGAAACTACAGGAGAGGGAAGAGAAAGGTGCAGGAATGTTAGTATCCATTTTACAATGGTAACCCACATTAAAGAACATATTTTTTTTTATAAAACCCCCCAACATTCATAACAATCTCATTATACACAAACTACATTAATTACTTTAGGTATTTCCATTTTATACTGCTTTATTTGCTCACAGATCCTAACTGGTATCAGCCTGGCTTTCACTTCACTTCCAGGCAACTAGAGCTCACAGCCTTCTCCACAGAATGAAGCTGCTTTTAACTAGCACACTGACACCCTTAATATAGACGGCTGCAGAAATATTTTCATTTAAGTGATGCAGAATATTTTCATTTAAGAGATGCAGAAGTTGCCCCAATAGATCCTTTAAAAATACAAAGCCAAACCAACACACTGTGCAAAAAGGTTCCCGGATCATTGTCTGCCTATGAATGAGTATTTTGACAGGTGAAAAAAAAATTTAAAAATCAGCTATTAGAAGGCTAGCAAAGAGTTAAATACCTTCCTTATGGTTTCTCAAGAGCTTCACCAATTGGGGTGAAATTAAAGAAGAGAGAGTGGTGGTGAATGGAGTTAAATCCAGTTGGCGTCCAGTCACCAGTGGTGTCCCCCAGGGCTGGGTACTGGCCAGTTCTCTTTAACATCTTTATCAATGATCTGGCCAAGGGGATCGAGTGCACCCTCAGTAAGTTCACAGACGACACTAAGTTGGGTGGCAGTGTTAACCTGTTGGAGGGTAGAAAAGCTCTGCAGAGAGATCTGGACAGGTTGGACCGATGGCCCGAGACCAACGGGATGAGGTTCAACAAGGCCAAGTGCCGGGTCCTGCCCTTGGGTCACACCAACCCCCTGCAGCGCTACAGGCCGGGGGCAGAGTGGCTGGAGCTGCCTGGCAGAAAAGGACCTGGGGGTGTTGGTGGACAGCCGGCTGAACACGAGCCAGCAGTGTGCCCAGGTGGCCAAGGAGGCCACCGGCATCCTGGCCTGTGTCAGGAACAGCGTGGGGAGTAGGACCCGAGAGGTGATTGTCCCCCTGTACTCAGCACTGGTGAGGCCCCACCTCGAGGGCTGTGTCCAGTTTTGGGCCCCTCACCACAAAAAAGACACTGAGGGGCTAGAGCGTGTCCAGAGAAGGGCAACGGAGCTGGTGAGGGGTCTGGAGCACAAGTCTTGTGAGGAGAGGCTGAGGGAGCTGGGGGTGTTCAGCCTGGAGAAAAGGAGGCTGAGGGGAGACCTTCTCGCTCTCTCCAACTCCCTGAAAGGAGGGTGTAGCCAGGGGGGGTTGGTCTCTTCTTCCAAGGAACAGGCGACGGGACAAGAGGAAACGGCCTCAAGTTGCACCAGGGAAGGTTCAGGCTGGATATTAGGAAAAATTTTTTCACCGAAAGGGTTATCAGACATTGGAATGGGCTGCCCAGGGAGGTGGTTGAGGCACCATCCCTGGAGGTGTTCAAAAGACGGGTTGATGTGGTGGTAGGAGATATGGTTTAGTGATGGTGTTGCTTTTTGTTTGCTGTGAGTGTTTATTTTTTGTCAGAATTAGGTTGACGGTTGGACAAGGTGATCTTTAAGGTCCCTTCCAACCTAGAAGATTCTGTGATTCTGTGAAAGAAGACATCACTAAAAATGGTCTTCTTTTAATTTCTTCAGTTTTGCATCAAGATCTCACTGGAATGCTATGATCTATAACTGCATACTCAAAGCTAACTATTAAAAAGTTATTATTTTCTCGAACTATCATTTCCTTTCATATATTTTCCATCCCTCAAATGTTTGATCCGCAGTCGACTTTTGTCCTAACCCATGCAGGGATGAAAAAAATTCAAAGCTAAAGCCTCGAATAGAGGTTTGAACTTCTCTGTAAACTGACAGCCCCTCCAAAGCACAAGGTGTTTTTTTTAAACGATGTGTATTCAGCAAGTAAGGTCTGTATTATTACTAAGTGTTTATATACTGCGTTAAGTGCAGTATGAGGCTTCATCCTCTTCGAGCTCTTCATTATACTAAAGTTGGGGAACTAACAAACATTCAGTTGACCATTTACTGCACCATCTTCTAATCAGTGCCAGGGAGACTGTAAAGATTTTGCTGTCTTACACACAAGGTTACAGTAAGTTATCACTGCCTATTAATGCTTCAGGTATCCAGAATCCCCCCTCTAAAAAAGCAAACATCAAGACATCATGCCCTTTTTCTCACCAAAGATAGAAGCCCACCAGACTCACACAGGGAATGTCTAATGTTTGTGCCAGAACTTAGTCATAATCCATACTCCTTAAGGCTAATGGCTATGTCTTGATTTGCTACTTCTGAAGTCCAGTTTAGGTGAGCTTTACTGTTATACCAGGCTCCCCAAAATCCTGTGCAGCTAGTAAAAATTACTCCAAGCTGTACCAGCCAGCATGGACCTTGATTCTCACACAGAGCCAAGGATGTGGACAGTAGGACATTCCTGCCTATTCACTCTGCCACTCCACAGTAGAAATGCATTTGTTCCACTCATTATATCCTAATTTTATGACTGCGATCCCCATTCTTTAAGGTCTGACATGAATAGAATATATATGAAACCAGTGGCTCACAGTGTAAAACAAAAATTATAAAAAGGTAGTTAAGTGTTCCTGTGAAATGGGCACAAACTTGAATGTAAGAAGTTCCACCTAAACATGAGGAGGAACTTCTTTCTTGTGAGGGTGGCAGAGCCCTGGCAGAGGCTGCCCAGGGAGGTGGTGGAGTCTCCTTCTCTGGAGACATTCAAAACCCACCTGGACAAGTTCCTGTGAGACCTGCTCTGGCAGGGGGTTGGACTAGGTGATCTCCGAAGCTCCCTTCCAACCCCATGGAATTCTGTGATTCCGTAGGATCTAATGCACTTACTACATCCATTAACTCTGAGGATCCCACATGCGGTCTCTAACAAGTCACGACCCTTGTTTTGTCAACGCTTCAAACTCACTTTTTCCTTGTTTGTAGTCCTTTGATTTAATTCTTGTGAAAAGAAACGATCAGAAGCCTCGGGCACTTTTAAAAGATACTTGCTAAAGGAGACAACACACTTGCTAAAATTATGCTACCTAAATCCCCAACATTTTAAGAAAGCGCAGAGCTTAATAAAAAAGCCATTAAAAACTATGACACTACATGGAAGAGACACAGCTTCCCCTTGCTCCCTTCTCCTGTATAATCCTTTTCGCTGCAGGAACAGTTTCAGCAGAGCCAGACTGGCAGGCAGGACCTGGGGCCAGCAACCCCTGGTGACAGCCCTTCCACTGCTGTCCCTGCAGTGCCCCCTCTCTGCTGCCACCACAAGCATCTCCAGGGCCACGCTGAACCCAACAGGGAACATACCTGGCTTTAAAAAATAAAAATTAAAACTGAATTTTTTTTTTTAAAAAATCAACTTTTGCTGAAATGGTACCTAAACATCTAGCTGCAGACTAAAATGCTTTGCTTAAACAACAAAACTAAACCCCCAACCACACAACCAAAACAAAAACCACCAAAACATTTACTCACTAGGATGCCACTGATACCTTCTGGAAGGAAATAAAGACCGATAGTGAGCCCAGCTGACCCTTCCCTGGCAGCTACACGTGGTGTCAGGGAACTGCAGATTAAGCCCCAGCCAAAATGGCACATCAAATGTAGCCATCATTATAAAAAAATTGGAATCAGACTTTGAGAAGCCGCTCAGAAAAGGTGTTAGAATTCAGCTGAGCAACCAGGACAGCCCTGACAGCCCTGAGGATGGAGTCAAACAGAGCACGACCTGCAGTTACAGAGCATTTCAGCAACTCCTGTTGTTCCCATGGCAGTAAACACAACACAGATCAGCTAAAGACTCATCAACTTTTTTCCACAAAGTTTAATGAAACATAAAATTTTACCTGTGCTTATAATACTAAATTAACAAAGTTTCAGTCACTTAACTGAATCTTTTCACTCTCTTTATTAGAGTTTGCACTGCAATAAAGCTTGGATTAGTTTTCCTAAATACAAAAAAGTGTTCTTTGAAGGACACTTTATCACCTACTTATTGTACAACTTCCTTTACCAAAGTAGGTATCATCTAGCTCCTCAGAGTATCTCTAAGATCATAAAACTACACTTACTACTTCACTACAGCAAGAATACCAGGTGAGATTGCTGAGGCTCCTTAATGCTGAAAATTTAATTATTTTCACAAAATCATTTATCTATGGATGATCCTGGTTTAAGACCACAAAAGGATGAGATAATGTCTGTGTTGCTTTCCCATTTCATCTTCCTGCCGTCTTCAACGGAACCAAAAACCAGACCATAATTTGAAGAAATACTTCAAGATGGACAGGGCCCTGATCCAGCAGTCAATGGAGTGCCCGATTTCAATTATACTTTATCAGCACCTGGTCAGCTGGGGGTGAAGAAGAAAGTTAACTTTCAGGATGCTTTTTAACAACCTTTGGGTGAGGTGAAGAGTTAAGGACATGGTCCCATGCAAGCGGGAACACTGGTTCAGCCCAGAAGACTGGAAGGTCTATTAGGGGCAGCCAGAAGAGTTAGCCCCTCAGTGAACAAGCTCCTGCTTCCCAGCAAGTTCAGGGCAATTAGCATCATCTTTTTTGCCCAACAATAGAGGATCTTCAAGAAGTAAACACAATAAACTGAGCTTTTGCCTTTGTTTGTTTCTCCTTTTGTACAACCACAAGCATAAACAAGTTTACCCTGAGCTACCACCCTAAAAATATATGTGAAGAAAAAGACTGTTGTTTAAAGAGATCTTTACCATAATGTGTTCTGTCGGGCTTTATATCCTAGCAGGAGGAAGGCTTTTCCACCAATCTTTCTAGGCTTCTACATAAGTATCTCGGTTCTGTTACAGATGCAAACCTTTGCTGAAGTTGTTGTCTGTCCTGATTTTAAAACAGAATTCTAGCTACTAGAATTCTTCTAGTCAGCCAAACAGGAGAGCGGTATTCTTCAAGTATTAACAAATTATTTCTAAATCATTTTCAAAAGGTAACCAAGAAAACCAGGATAATTGTTAGCATTAGAGGGACTTTGTGTCCCGTACTTGAAAGAAAAATGATACTACTCCCCTCCAACCCTAACATAGCTTATTTTTTCAAAAATGTTAATAATGAAGTGAAAGCACCCAGACACTATCCTGTGTCTACCTGTTTCTTAAGGCTTTAATGGGGGAAAAGTTACATTTCTGATTACACGTGAAAGTCTGACCAAAGATTCCTTTTGGTTAGAGTAAATAACTACCCCACGCACTCTAACCCTTTAAGTGTCAGCAAACCGTGCTGTCTATGTGGTCCTGTGCAGTGCTCTAAATCAGTCCAAATCACACCCTTCTAGCACAACTTATACGATACTAAAACACAAGATATGCAATATTTTCTCTGGTCTTAGATTAATATTTTAAAAATTCAGATTTGGGGAGTTGCAATAACAAAAGTCAGACAAAAGTTGAAATCACAAATGAACGCCTCAAAGAGATATAAAATCATCCACCCTGGAAGCCTCAAGATTCGTGTTCTATCAGTTATATCTTGTTATAATTAATTGTGAATTACAAGAGTCTATTCTGTCGTTACTACAGAAAAGATAATTTAAGATCAGAACATCACTACACTTTAAAAAAAAAAAAATCAGAAATGATTAGCACACTGGTTACTGAACAACACATCCATGTAATTAGTTCTGCTTGTGAGCTACCCTTCTGACTTAGAACATCTGCTTGCATTTCATAAACAAAGTTATAATCACAAAGAAATATAAGTATTGTCCAAGGCCAAATGGTCTATAAATAACATTTCCCTATAGCTACAGCATATTAATGTCACAGTCTAGAGCTTTATTTCTGAAAACCTGTGGTATTAGCTTCACAGACCGCAATCTAGTTTTCTTCTTTAATCCTGTTTGCACACTTCTGCTCTGGACCTAATGCGGTTGGTTTAATAGTTTTCTTACCAGACTGTGACGATTCATAACCGTGGTGCTGTTCCTGCGGGTTCGCAGAACGTTAGCCTGGAACACCTGCGAGTTATCACTGTGAAAAGAAACACTTGTCAAAGGCAAAAGCCATTTCCTTCCTATCAAAAAGCACCTGCTCATACAAGCTCAGCAGCAAATGCTACAACAGCTATCGTTTCAAGACAAAGCGCTCGAGAGACAGGTACGTAAGAACTCTTTTAGCTTGTTGGCAGAGAGCGGAAACCAAATTGCTCTTCCCCCAAGTCCCAGCTACTTCAATTAATGGCTTTAATTAATCACATTAAGTCTTCAGAGTAACTGGGGAAAAAAAAAACCCAAACAAACCCAAAATGTTAAGACTGATCATTTCTGTGGGAATTTATGGTGTTGGGAATGGCTGCAGCTTGCATATTGCTTTAAACAGCATTCAACAGAACAAAAGGCATGTAACCAGTAACTGAAACCAGCTTCAATGTCATAGATAAAATAGAATTAAAAAAATAAATACAGTAGCTTGATAAATCTTATCACTACAAACATTTAACAAGCTCTCTACTTTTTTCCAGGAAAGGTTAAATTAAACATACAGTAAACCCAGTTTTTAAAGCCCTAAGACTTTTGACCACAGTCACGTTTCTCACCGCGAAGCAGCGCATCTGTTCAAATAGAGCAGGATTAGTTATCTGATATAAAATGAGCTCCCTTCCCAAGGCAACTCTTGTTCTACTGATTCCTAAAGCAAGTTTCAGTGGCCATCACTAGCGTTACCTATAGCCATTGATCAGCACTTAATGAGACTACAGAAATTAAGTTCTACAGTCACTAGAATAAAAATTTTGAGCTGCAATCCCCATGCCTAAAAATCACTGTGGAACTGCACAGGCAAACAGATCCAAATGCAAGATTGTAATTAAATCCAAATTACAAGAAGTCACTGGGTCACACCTTTTTGCCTCAGCTGCTAACCTGGGATGAACAAAAGCACTACACAAATCCAGTTTCTCGAAACTAAACTGACAAATAGTATTACCTTGTTCTAAAGACTTATAATCATAATGCACTTTTAAAAACATGTCACTAACAGTCCTCCAGTTTAAAATGCACATTAGACACATAAGTTTTAGACAGCTTTTATCTAGCTGTAAATAAAAGATAAAGTTTATACCCTGAAATAAAAGCCAACAGGAATTGCCAAAAGCACTGTGCTTTTCACGACGAAGAATGCATTGACTCTCTTCCTCTAAAACATCAAATACAAATGACCAGACACCATTTACAATTTTCAAAGCAGTTTCACTCAGATCGCACAAAAGATCAAACAGTTGCCGTTTGACAGGCAGTGGAACGGGAGAAATTTAAGGAATCCACGATGTAATGTTTAGATGTAATGTTTAGAGGAAAGATTTATGGCTGAGGCCAACAGCTATAAAACTCCTTTTTAGTGTAAGTGTACTGGCTGGTACGCACATCCAACACAAACAGTACATCCTGAAATCCAGGGTCTGAATGGAGAAAACAGGCTGGAATGATTCTGTAAAACATTACCATGGGCTGAGTCCAACATTCAGTGCTAACTAGGAGAAGAGAGAGAAAGAAAAAACAAAAACCACCCTGCAATATCCTTACCTTTAACCTCCCTTGAAAAAACACCAGAGCTAGTCCGATCTCAGACTCACCTTTCACAGAAAATTCTTATGGTTCTCATTAAAAATCAATTTTATTTGGCATGAAAACAAGAATCAAAAGTTCTACTAAAGGTAACTTTTGTGATCTAAAATACTACACTTAAAAATGTTCTCTGGCTCTATGGTAACTCATTCTCCAAGCTCCTTAAAAAATCTGTTAATGAAGAAGTCAAAACAGGAGGCAGAGTAGAAAAAGCAAGCTGTTTGAGTTTACCCAACAAAGCCATTCTGGAAAAAATTGGAGTTTCTTGCCAAGAGTTGTGATCTTGCAAAAAGTTTTCTGCTGGAAAATTCCTAATGAACATGCAAAGCGCTACAATCACCTCAGATTAGTTCGATGGCATTTCAGGTTAATTTGTATAAACTCTAATGTATAGTGTATGCAGAGTTCCAAGGTAAGAGCTCATGCTTACCCTTCTACCTGCCCAGGCTCTGAAATAAATGATTTGTTTCCAACGTGGCTCTGGGATGTTGATTTTTCTTTTCTTTTCTTTAAGGGTCTCACAATTTGTAAGAAACAAAAGGCTGAGATCATAAAAACACCTCATCTCAGTTACACGATTAGTTTACCTGCTAGAAATCTCCCTGAGGAACAGCTGCCACTCACAATACTTCTATACTGCATGGAAATGTAAACCGATAGTTGTTTCATTATGTAAAAGAATTCCAATTATGTTCACTCGACATTAAACCACGACCGAATAGGCAAGACTTAGTATTTTCGCTGTAACATAACTATTCACCATTCTGGTACAAAAGATTTATGAGATTTGTTTGTCAGTTGTCATCTAGTTCCTTACAGAAATATGAAGTTTAAGGAAAAAAAAAAACAAACAAAAAACAAACAACCAGAAAGTACTTATCATGTATTACACTATCTTTTATAAAGTTTATTGCCAATATGCTCTCCCGAACTGCAGACATACTACTGGCAGCAGCACACGGATCACCCGGAAGTTAGATGGCAGCCACACCACGTAGCAGATGGGGGCATCACCCAACATCATGACAGCGCAGAGAAGGCAAGAAATAGCCCTCAGAGTTATCAACTCACCCAAACACAAAACCAGTCGACAGACCATGCATATCTGAGAGCTCTCCTCCCAGCCCTTGCCTGAGGTCGCCACTGTCCCTGCCCTGTCAGAGGAGGAGAGCTGGACCTGCAACACATGGAAAAGGTCCAACCCCCCTGGCAACTCTCAAGCCAACACAATTAGTATGGTCCGGCAAAACTTCAGGACAACTCATGCATTTTTTCTGAAAGCATTTACTGCTGTAATCGTACACACTGCAGTCAGTTGTTTATTTTTTTTTTTTACCAAACTTGAACCACTACAGAAAGCTGCCGCCATCCCCTCGACGCCCAAACCATCACGGCGGGACGGGCGGTGAGGAGCGACCCCCGGGGCTGGGACGGGGGA
>JAHREE010000527.1:522441-584674 GCA_033628505.1 Tringa tobata | reverse complement strand
GGAGGGAGGGAGGGAGGGAGGGAGGGAGAAGTCCTTTGTGTAGAGCTTGTCCATGGAGTGCTTACCAGAACCTGTCCTCCCTGCTGCTTCCCTCCATGCTCCTTTCCCAGGCCTCTGCTCCCTCGCGAGGTGCCACGGGCTGCCCAGCTTCCACCTGCCACTGCCTGCAGCGTCGATGCCTTCGCTGGTGGAGAGCAAAGAGCTAAGAGAATATTTGATTCCTAAGGAAGGACTGAAGAGGTTGGATTGAATTGAGCTCTGCACATTGTTTGGCGAAGGAGTTGAGCTATGAGTAGTCTTGATAACAGTACCTTGGTCAGTCTGAGGTAGGACAAGAGATATTTTACTTTTTAAAGACTTTAACGGGGCAAAATAAATCCGTTTGTAATCTACTGTGTTATGCTATTTATTATTTATAACTATGTAAAAAGTCTGTGGTGATGAATTATAGTATTTTTTTATGATTGAATAAGTTTTTTATGTTCAGTAATTGCTGGCTGGTTTGTATTTAATACGCAACATTGTCTGCCAGAATCATAAGCTTCCATTTTTGAATGTTTGTAACATAAATGCTTTTGTTATCTAAAAGTACAACTTCTGATCTTTTTGAAAGAAAATAGCACTGAATTTAAAGTAAGATTATGTGCTTTAAAAGTGAGCACAATCTCTGGCAATACTGTCTGGCTAAAAAGGGGAGGGGGAAAACCATAGGATTTGGGTTTGGTTTTTTTTTTTTTTTTTCCTGTTCCGAAGAAGCCGTTGAGTTTCCAGAAGATTTGTACATACCAGATTATTTTTAAAAGTGTTTCCATTAAATTGTAAGTAGTACCATAATGGGCCAACAGTGGCACTATTATTTGTATTATCATTTTCACCTGTGGAGCGTTAGTTCCCCACCTCAAATAAATGTGCATATTGTAAAATATTGTCCGTTGGTGCCATTTTTAAATGAGCTCTGCAGTATTGAATGTTAATTTTATTTGTATATGCACAGTGCTATTTCTTGAATTTTTGATGTCTTAAATCGCTTAATTATTTTTTTATTCATGCCTGTATCTTCTCTGCCTTCTTGGTGTTCAAAGAAGGCTGCTTTTACATTTGCAAACTATTGATGAAGAGTCTGTGATAAAATTCGACCTGTGACCCGTGCCCCGGGTTCATGATACCGTGCTGTTACTGGTACTGTGATTTGGGAATCTGAACAAGGGGTGGCAGAAGGGGGAAACCTATTGCATGCTTTCTTAAAACCGAGAAGAGCACAGCTATTTGCTTCTTTTTGGCTGACTTACCTGTACAATTGATGTATTCCAGATTTGTTTGTTAGTGGAGAGTCTTATACAAGTGCTGGCCTTTGTAAACATTAGAATGTAAGCTTCATAAAGCAAACGCACAAATATTCACTCTTGTTACAGCATTTTTTATTTTTAGTGTTCTGGCTACTCTCTGCTCTTCAGAAGCCTGCTCTTTTATAAAATACATACATAATGCGCACACACACTGTGTCTGTTTCACAATTTATGTCGTCGGGTAATGTAGCAGGTCCCATCTAGGACCCTGTTGTTTCACACCCATAGCTGTAAGACCACTTGTTCATTTTAAAACTTGAATTTTCTAATCCTCTGACAGCTGATACTCACTGCGTGAGCCGCTGCCGCTCGCAGGATCTGTTGCGGCATAAAGGCTCGTACAGCGTTCCCTGACTAAAACTGACCAAAAGCTGTGTTTCTGGGTTTAACTGTCTTGTCTGTGATGAGTTTGTGTGTGATACCAGTTTGGGTTTTTTATTCTTTGTGCTGAACACAAGCAGGATGCTGGGATGAGTGTCTGAGAATTCCTTCCCCTCCTTCTCTTCTTAAATAAGGAACCATTAATGCTCAGCTATGGCTGAGAATCACCAGTGACGACTTAACCTTTAGTGTTGTAACTGTTTAGGAGAAAGTTAAAATACCAACAAATCCCAGCATAATTCAAGCAGCATTTTAGATGGACAGTTTAGTTTTTACTCTGTTAATTAGCACTGCGTTACGATGTTGGTCTGTGTAGGGCTCGTTGACTAGCACTGCCTTTGGATCGTAGCTGAAATCCTCCTTTCGTGGCCTTAAAAAGCTGGAAGGATTTTACCAATGGTTTAGAAAAATGTGTGTGTCAGCTGTGGAACTCTTTCTGTTTTGATAATATCAAGTGTTCTGAATCAGGAAATGCATCACAGTGTGCCTGTTCCGGGCTCCTTCATTGAATTTCAAATTGGGGATCGTGGGCCCAAAAGCCTGTATTTTAGGGGCTGCTTTTCTGCCTGCATGTGATTAATTACTTTCATTGCAGGAGAAAGTATTTAAACTGTCAGTGGGTGAGGATGTAAATCTGAGTCCTGCAGACTTTATTGGAGAACTCCTTCTTGAAATGCACGAGGAAAGCTGTACTGTATGAAAACAGTAAAGTGGAATTTGTTTGTTTTTTTTAATTAAAGTCACGATAAAAATAAGAGTAGTCATTTTAACAACTCAAAATGGTAAAAACATTTTAAAATGTGAGGCTTCAGCCTGGCACGTCTCTGCCCAGAGCCATGCTGGGGGCTGTGTGTGGAGGTGAACTTGAGCAGGCTTTGGCAGATTTGGGCTCCTGTGTTCTGGTGCGCGATCACAATAGACTAATCTTGGGAAATGATTTTTTTGGGTTTTTTGGTTTTTTTTTTTTTTTGCAAATATTCACTTTCTTATCTGTAGGTCTGGCTAATCCATTGTGTGACAACAGAGACGAGAACTTGTTTTTCCTGGAGGAATTTCATCTGCATATAATATTCCCGCTAACTTCATAATAAAAAAAAAAGCTTTGTGTTAACATGGGTTCAAGTAGTTCGTGAAGCCATGGGACTGTTCCCTTTGCTTTTTTGGAGAAAAGGCCAAGAAATATTTCTGAAGCTATACAAACTGGACACCAGTTTGCAGTAACGACCCCCTGTGACTTCAACAAGTGGTGACGGTGACACCAGGCTGTCTAGCAGTTCCTTTCTGTCCAAAAATATGTGTATTTTTATATATATTATATACATATTATACAGTCTTGCACTGTATAATATCTCTAACGCCTTTAGTCTCCCTTAGCTTATTTCTGAGGGCCATGAGATTTTTATACAAACACAATTATTATTAGCTGTTAATTACCATAGGTTGTCTGTCTTACTAAATAGCTGTGGTAAAATTCCTGGTGTATTCCGTGGACTTTTGCATGTCTCTCATTTTTGGGGGTATAGCAGAATTTGGGGATGTTTTGGTTATTTTTCAGATAATGCAATGTGCATCTTCTGGGAGAATTAGCCATTGTGTTTGAATTCCACCAGGCATTTGGATATAGTTCATGCAAAAGTATCTCATATTTAAAACGGTGAGTTGAGGGCATCTTGGAGGGAATGGCAGGCGTTGGTTTTTGCAGAAGTTACCCACATTAACCCTTGCATTGCCCCCTGTTCTGCCACGGTCCCCACCGCTTTTGGACTTTCCTGGCAGTGAAGGAAGCGCCAGGCTATTATTTGTGCTGGGGTAGTTTATAAGGCAGATTATGAAAACCCTATTGTGCTAGAACAAAAAAGATTTTTTTTTTCCTTGCCCTAAATAATTTGCAATTTAAATTTGTCGTGAGAACTGCTGTGTTTATCAATGCAGTGCGTGGTCAGCAGTCTGTTTCGGTATGAAAAAGTTCAGCTCTGTAATTCGCAGGTAGGAAGCAGGTACTATCAAAAACTGTAAATAACTCCAGTTAACTAGTCCAGAATCACTGAATGCTATGGGGTTGGAAGGGACCTCTGGAGATCATCCAGTCCAACCCCCTGCCAGAGCAGGTCCACCCAGAGCAGGTTGCACAGGAACGTGTCCAGGTGGGTTTGAATGTCTCTAGAGAAGGAGACTCCACCACCTCCCTGGGCAGCCTCTGCCAGGGCTCTGCCACCCCCACAGCAAAGAAGTTCCTCCTCATGTTTAGGTGGAACTTGTTGCTATTCAAGTGTGTGCCCATTTCCTCTTGTCCCGTCCCTGGGCACCACTGAAAAAAGACTGGCCCCATCCTCCTGAAACTAAATGTTGTATCTGACCTCTGACAAAGCAAATCCTTTGATCTACAAGCCCCTAAAATTTTGGAAAAATTCAGCTACTGCCATGAATTTAGTGGCTCAGTGTCAAGCCTAGTGAAGTGTCAACACTTCTCTACTTACGACCAGAACCTCCAAGAATTTGGAAGAAAATTAAATGTGAAAGGGGAAGCTAAAATAAAAATGCCGCTGCGCCTATGATGTATGAGAACTGGTTTGAAAAATGATACAGAGAACAAAGTACAGTGAGTTGGGACAAATGTGCGATGTATAGTACGTGTAACATCGTGTTTGTGTGCAGGAACAGGCTGTGAAAGAAACAGCCCTGTGTGGGAGAGGGGACATCAAAGCGCCTGAAAGAACCAGCCCTGTAATAGGAAACATTTGCCTTTTGAGGACTGTTGTTGCTGCTGGTCACTTCTTTCTTTTCTTCTTTTTCCTGACTTGTTTTCCCCTCCTGTATTATGAGCCAGCACGAGCAAGGTGAGGCAGCAGGGGTAGGGTGGGCCGGTTGGGCAACAAGGAGGGGTATGGAGGGCTACCTGGATCTGCGTTCACAGCTGCTTCTACCTTCACAGCTTCCCTCCTGCCCTGTTTACGCTGAGTTGGCATCAGCCTGGAAGGTCAGAGATGTGTTTGTTGGCCAACCAAGGCATGGCTGGATGCTCAGCTTCATGTCTTTAGTAGTGTAGTTACTGTTGAGAATTGCCAGCTTCCATCCAACATCAGGGTATGTCCTAGGCATCCGTGGGCTGAACTTCATGGGGGGAGAGGGGATAAGATATAAGATCTCTGGGGAGACCTTAGAGCCCCTTCCAGTCCCTAAAGAAGCTCCAGGAAAGCTGGGGAGGGACTCTTGATCAGGGAGGAGAGCCGTAGGGCGAGGGGAAATGGTTTTAAACTGAAAGAGGGGAGATTTAGGTTAGATATTGGGAAGAAATTGTTTGCTGTGAGGGTGGTGAGACCCTGGCCCAGGTTGCCCAGAGAAGCTGTGGAGGCCCCATCCCTGGAGGTGCTCAAAGCCCCATCCAGCCTGGCCTTGAGCAACCTGGTGTGGTGGGAGGTGTCCCTGCCCAGGGCAGGGGGTTGGAACTGGATGATCTTTAAGGTCCCTTCCATCGCAAACCGTTCTGTGATTCTGTGATAAATGAGAGGGGAACCGGGCGTTGTAGGAGTGGGATGGAGATGCCCACAAGGCCGTGGGCACGGTGGGAGAGCATGGGGTACTTGCTGGGGCAAGGAACTGTAGAGAGAGCACCACAGCGGAGCAGGAGGAGGAATGTCCCCCAGCAGGAAGGAGAGGGAGGGCAGGGCTGGTCCTCCTGCCTGGGGTGGAGGCAGCGGTGGTTCTCCTGGGCACTGCCATGGTTAGCCTTGTTGCCAACAGAAGGTTCGTGCTGAGGTGTAAGTGCATGCAGAGAGCAAACCGGCCCTGCCACCGCCACATCTTACAGCTTGCGTTTACCGGGGCTTATCAGGTGTGTTTTGGAGACCCTCTGAAGCTTCTCAGCCTTGCTTTGCATTAAAGGACCCCGGTTAATATTGGACTCAGGATGAGCGTGAGGACGCACGAGGCGTTTCTAACTGGGTTGGGTGCGTCAGACCAGATGGGAGAAGCTCCTGGTGATGTGGATGACCACAGGATGGCGTCTCGTGGCTTGCGTAGCACGGAGCTGAAGCGCATCTGAACTGCCCTCCTGCAGCTTCCATCGCCACAACTTTCTGATGTTTCCTTGCTT
Source organism: Tringa tobata (assembly GCA_033628505.1). Classification (NCBI taxonomy): domain Eukaryota; kingdom Metazoa; phylum Chordata; class Aves; order Charadriiformes; family Scolopacidae; genus Tringa; species Tringa tobata. The sequence continues at coordinate 578,854 of JAHREE010000527.1, read as the reverse complement.
TTCACTCCCCACGCACCCCCTTTGTTCCAGGGGAAGTGCCGACTTCCCATTGTGAGGTTTGCACCTCATTGTACTAATAACCTTAAAACCGATAAAAATGAAAAGGTGAGTGCTCTTTGGTTGTGAGGCTGACACAATCCCATGCTGGAGGAGACCCTGAAATGAATGGAAAGGCCCTACTCCCTGCAGCAAGGGAGCTTTTCTAGGGGAATGTTGCATATTGGCTCTTTTCCCGGCCCCGTGAAGTCCCTTGGAAGCGTGCTGGGGCGTATTTCACTTGGCTCCAGGGAATTGCCGTGCACAGGATGGGTTTTTTTTCCCTGAAGCGTTGATGCTGTGGTGTTCCTGGCAGATGCAGGAGGCATCTTTCTGTTACTCCTCCACGTGGGCACACACAGACCCGGATCCAGGGGAATTTACAGGGGCTCCAGCTTTGTAACCTGCAGTGTGGGGGGAACGCCTGCCTGCAAGGAGCGGGCATCCCACCACCTAGCTCTGCTCTCCTCTCCGGGTGAGCGCTCGGGCAAGGCTGGGCAGGACACCTCTGGGTGTCTGCTGCTGCTTTTGACGTAGATTGGGTGATTTTTCCACAAACCAAGGTGCCAGAATAAGCAAGCAAGCAACCAGCAGCCTGGGGCTGTGTGCTGGAGGGCTGCCGGCAGGGTCCCAGCACGGGTCTGGGGAGGTCCCACCGTTGCCCTTCCAGCTCCAGCCCAGAAAGGCCAGGGAGAAGATGGACGAGCCTGATCTTCATGAAGCGCTTTGAGATCTCTCCGTGGAAAGGGCTGAGTAGGACCAGCACCCCTGCTGCTGGGAGTCCTGGTTTGGCCCCCGGGCCGGCGGTGGTGCCTGCGCCGCACGGCGCTTTGCCTTGAGTTTGGGAGCGGTTCCTCTGCTCTTTCATAGTTTGCCTTCTCCTTCTCACGTCTCCAGCAGGAAGTGCGGATTCAGCAGGCACTGTGTGCTCCAGCAGCCTGCCAGCTGCCTGCTGAAGCTAATTCACAATTCAAGTCACTCCTGATAAGTTCGCAAACAATGTGCTGTGATTTCTGGGCTAGATAGCGGCCCAGCTGAGCTCCTCCACCCCAGCCTGTCAGTGGGACGCAGCGGTGCCTTTGCTTTGTACAGCTCCTGGGGCAAACCTGCTCTTAACTTTTTGTGCTGCCGTCATATTTCAGAAATTTTGTATTTGTTTCAGAAATTTCTTATTTGTTTCAGAATAACTTGAAATGAGCATCACCTTTCTCGCCACAAGCCTCGGATGAGTGTGTGGCGGCACAGAGAGGGCATACGGTTAGTGTCAGTTTAATATGAGCGAGGAGTTGAACCCTGGGCTTCTGACTCTGCAGTTTAGTGCTTTGATCGCTGAATAATTCTGCTGCCCCACGTTGCAACACGCTGGAACAGCCTGGGAATAACTCCAGGGAAAACAAGAGTGGCATTTTCTTCTTAGGCTAACTGCACGGGGCAGGCACCGAACGCGCGCGGAGGAACCGGCCCCGAGGAAGCGACTCTGCCCCCGTGGCTCATCAGCCCCGGCAGGAAACAGCGGGTCAAAGTCAGAAGGAACTTACTTAAAAGCTGATGAGCGAGTGGTGCAGCAAACATCGAGAGAAAGGGTGGTTCGACAGCCAGCAGGGGAGCTTGGGTTCCTCTGTCCCCGTCCTTATTCCACTTGCTCTCTCTTGGTTCTCATCCCTTTAATGCTGAGGTGATGATCTATCAGACAGGGGTTTGCAGGTGAGATCGTGCCCCCTCCCTGGAGGAGGGGTCAGTACAGAACGCACAGCGCTTAATCTCACTCGGTTTGCTTTTGTGAAATGAAATCCTCGTGACTTTCTATCTCAGCTTGGCGGATACTGGGCTTTTTCGGTGGTGTGCAAGGTCAGTAGTCTCAAGTGTAGCAGCCTCGAACTGCAGGATGGGTTTGACCATTCTGAGCAAAAATTGTTACAATTCAGTGGCAGAAGTAGGAATACGTAGTGCTCCTGCCAGCAGGGCTTTCTTTATGGGTGAGGTTGTGGAAGCTCACCTCGGTGCACTTCCCAAAGGGCATGAGGTCACAGCACAGGCAGATTTCACTTTTGAAGTCTATTTGTCACTGTGCCATTTGCTGGGTTCCTTTTTTTTTTTTTTAACTACTCCTTTAGTATTGGAATTGGATATTCAAGTTGGAGAAATGTGAAAGCAATTGGGCCTAATCCATTCCTGTTGTTACTCCTTTTGTTTTCACTGGAGTTACTCCAAGGCTGAATTCAGCATATGATGAACAACTTGTTCTCCAAAGTTGGAACTTAAGAGAGAAGGTTTTAGGGATGATCACGCAACTCTGAGGCTCCTTCTCAAACAACTGAAGCTCCCACAAGAGAGACAATATATGGCGAGTTCGGGTTATTGAATTTAGTACAACATTCTAGTAATAAGCCCTCTAGTCATAATAATACATTATTATCCATTAGAACAATTACTTGAATGAAACCCAACTGCTAGCTCACTTAGATTGGATGGAAAAATCTGAGCTGTTGATCTCCATTGCCAGTTAGCTGAGCAGATACTAACCACGAGCGAAGGACAAATGGTTCCGAGCCTGTTAATCTTCCTCCCCCTTCCCTTTCTTCTCACCTTCTGTGGAACCAGCCCCCCTAGGGTTGGCCACTCGTGGGATGTTGCCTGCCCTTCACGCACTGACCGTCTCCACTGCAGCCCAGGGAAGTCTCCAAAGAGGTCACAAGCTCCAGGTCTGCTTTGGTCAGATGGAAAAAGGAGAGCGCTGCAAGCTATGGAGAAGCTGCCCGTTCCCAACGGAGAGCTGGGTGGTGTTCAGCTGGGTTTGGGTTTTTTGCAGGAGCGGGGATGATTTTATTAAGACCAAAGATGAAACTCTTCACAGATCTGCAAGAATGAACCAGTCCTCACTGCTGGTTAATTCCTCCTGCCTTCCTGTGAGCTGTTGGAGGGGTCATGGCAGACACAAGATCCCCATGGTAAAATTAAGCTTTTCTTTCTTGGAGAAATAACCATTACTGTTTCTCTGGCTCATTCCATTTCATTTACTTTCTAAACAACTTAGATCACAAAGGGCTCCAGGAGGGGTGCAGCATCTTGCAAAGAAAAGGCCTGGATGATTTTCTCTGTTTTTCTTGTGAAAGTTGTGCTCCCTGCCCTTGCCCAGAGAAGAGGATTTACAACAGATGCTCCCGCAGTCTCCGCTGTGTGGGGTTTGGAGGGTGGAGGATTCACCACACTTGATGTACTTGGGGGCCAGAGCCGTTTTCTGCTGAACAACGTGAGTCCTGTCTGGCCGGTGGGAAATCTCTCTGTCCCAGAGCTCGGCTGACACTTGGGCAGGAGATCCCCTCTTTGCAGCAGCTGTGCCGTGGTGGGACGCATCTCCTCAGCAGCTCTGCACCAGCACCTCCAGTGCCACAGCCACGGTACTTCCTTGGTCTTGCTGAGGCTGAGCGCTTCCCCGTTACCCTTTGGGTATCATCTTCCTCCTCCTCTCCTTTGATTCTGACCCAGGGAGTGGGCTCTGGCTGCTCTCCCCACTGCTCCTCCTTCCACACCCTCTCTATTCACACCTCCCCAGCACCTTAGCTGATGCACAGGGTAAAAGACTTTCTTCAGTGGTTATATATTGAGGAAGAGAGGAGGAAGAACCCTTCGAAACCTTTGAAAACCAAAATAAAGCAACTTCCAATCTTCCTTGCCGTGGCTTATTTCTCTTGCCAACAGAAAGCGCACCACTAATAAGCTGGTCAATGAGATACTGCAGAGGTTTTAGGGAGAAGGCAGAAAATTTGGTGTCTTCCAGACAGTTACTGACCTCAAGGCTCAGTGGAGCAAACACCAGATGGCCAAGGAAAACAGAAAGGATAGTTAAAACCTTACAAACCACAGTGGGGAAGGATTATTGCACCAAGCTTTGGTTAAAGTTCACATAGTGAAGGGGATCTCTGTCGTTCTACGAACTGCAGCTCCTGCCATTTGTCAGACAGACTGGGCCAAGACATAATCACTTCCTCAACTTCACATGGTCATCAAGAGCACGGTAATTCGGACCAAGAGTTTTGGAAGACTTCAATGCTAAACGAAGCATGTTATTGCCTAACTTGAGCACAGAGGAGGAGGGGGTGTTTTTTTCCCCTTCTGTGGCTGTGTTTCTGCAGGGTGCCCAAACACGATATAAATGGCTGGATTTATGCAACATGGGTTTGGCAGAGTTCAAAGGTGGGACCTGCTCAGCCTTCTGGTCTGCAAGCCTTGCCTGCTCTGAGAGCCCAGGTAAAACTGTGGCCTTGTGCCTCCATCCCTGATAAACTCTTATTTTGTCTCCTATTTGGGTTTTTGCTTCACTTCTCTGGAAGTATTTGGCTCCAGAAGTTGGGGCATCTCATCTTTCACTTTGAAACTCTCTGCTCCTTCTAGCTCCTGAGCCACCTGGGAACTGCAGACCCTAAGAGTTTGGAAACTAGAAGATTAAAAAAAATAATAATAAAAATCATCAAAACCTGTGTTGTCTTAATTCCTGAAGGAGGCGGATTGTAACTCACATTCTTGAACGCTGTGGTTAGGTGTTCAGCCCATTTCTCCTGGAAGCTACAATTTTTATTTGTTTTGCCCTGTGAAGTGTTTGCTGAAGGACTTTCTCCTATTCCCAGGTTAGCAGTAACGCCTGTGGAGAAAGGCTGACTGCTTCTTAAAAAAATGAATCAAATCTGGGTGGAGGAGATAAATAAGCAGCCTGGTGTGGAGACTTGGTGGGGGTGTTTTGGATGACCTACTCCTCTTCGAGTGACACCATCCCACACTGCACTCAGTCGATTCAGGCACAAGCTTCGCCCAAAGTCTGGGTTCAGCTGTGAGGGCTGAGTATTGCTTCCCAGACGGGTGTCCATGCCCCTCCTTGAAAAAAACCACGGTTCACCCTTGGCCATCGAGGCACCATCGTTTTTCCTTGATGCTCTCCTTGAGCCCCATGGTCACTCCCTCTCCCTGAGGGGCTGTGATCCACCCGTTTGGGGGCTATTTTTCAGTGGAGGTCACTGAAGAAGAGAGCGTTGAGAGGTGCACCTCTGGGCCAGGCCCACCCCTGGCAAGAACTGTGGATTTATTATTTTTTTCCCTCCCCTTGAACTTTGCTGAAACGCACAGCCATACTCCAGGACCTTCAAGGGCTGCTTCTCTAATCTGCCCAGAAGGATTACTGCTGCTGGAAATCATGAGGGTTTGGACTAGCTATCAACTTTATCAGGAAAGCTTCTTTCCGGCCAAGCTAGTAAGAGCTTTGCTAAACGGGAATCTTGGGTTGGAGCTGCTCTTCTCATGTTTCACAGATGGCCTTAATGAATGATTTACTAGGAGAGTAAAAGATTAGCCAGATTCCTCCAACTGCATCTCCAGTCACGTAAAGCACTGGATTTTATGGGGGCCTAGGCAATTCCTAATTCTTTAGCCTCCTTAGACTGTTTTACAGCAACTAATTGCCCTGTGCTCCCTTCCCCGAGAATCAGGTGTCTCCTGGTGAGGAACCTCGCACGAGCCTCACCCGTGGCTTTGAAACAACCGTGCCAGCGAAGGCTTCTCCATACGGTCAGGGACCCAACGACCACAACACATTACGTCTCCAGCTGTATTTTTATGGAGAGGTTGAAATGCTTCGGAGAGGGAGATGGTAAAGGGAATACTTAAAACGTGCAATGAGGTGTTTCCATAAAATTATCAAAAGTTTTGCAGAATCTTCCTGTGGAGAAGAGCCATCGCTGGAGAGTTCACGTGAACCGTGGTTGGGTAGGGCAAAACCTCTTGCTTTAATGTTTTCACCAGTCTCCGGGGCTCAGATGAGCTCTTCTGGGGGAAGGGAGATTACCCAGTGTTTGCTTGTTACGGAGTTTCTCACATTTTTCTCTTTTCTGCTTGGCAGCCAGAACTCTGTCTGATGCTCTATGGCAATTCCTACAGAGTTTGGCTGTTTTGAAGGACTGCCGTGCTGATTTCCACCTCCGCATTAGAAAAGCAGGGTTTAAAGCAGAACTATTTTTTCCCTTTAGAGTGAGACTTGTTAAAGATCTTTGTTAAATTATTTACCGGTTGCCTCCCAACATCAACAGATCCTTGCATTTTACCATTTGCATGACTTCCATCGTGCTTTTCTCTCCTGCCCTCTAAATTAAAAAAAAAAAAAACAAACAAACCACAAACAAACTAGTCTAAAGCTTAAACAATCAAAAAGCTAAAGGGCTTGCCCATCACTATCGATATAGGAAGCGCATATGGGCATGTGCTAATCTCACATCAACAGCCTTTGGTTTATAGCAGTCAGAGACGAGAGGTCTCAGACTCGCTGGGGGAATCAAGCCCTAGCAGAAATGTTTAAAATATTTGGGCGCGAGCCAAAAGGCTAAGAAAAGAGGTTTTGTGTCTTCCTTTCTCTCTGCTGTGATCTCCTCACATACAACGCTAAAACCTACGTGAGAAAGAGGGATGAGAAGAAACAGCCCTGACAGACTTGTCCCCAAGGCACCAAAAGAGGTCAAAGATGCTCAGTCTTCCGCAGAAGCACAGGGATAATAAAATCTGCTACTTTTCCAATTTTTGCATCACCATTTATCTGTATAAACTGGGGCTGAACCTACTCCCCGGCCACCCCTTTTGGTTGAACCTATGGCATAAAGGAGACAGAAGCAGCCCCTGGAGCCCCCCTTGGTGAGGGTTCTCCCACCACACATCTTCAAGGCTAAAGTTTTGCCACAATTTATAGCAGGATGAGGGAAGAGTTATAAAAAGTACAGGAATGCAAAATTCTGTCCTCTTCTCAGCGAAAGGCAGAAATAAGCTCTGCGTGTGCGTGTTTCCAGCCGAGACAGAGCATTCTCTGCCATCAGTTGTGTCTGGTACCAATGACCTGTGCGTTGGCACCGGTTGTAGGTACAATTTCCCAAGCGTGTCGGTTAGCGGAGCGGATCCTGCAGCATTTGTTTTGAAATGACTGCGTCCTCCCCACAATGCAACCGACCCGTAGGAACAGAATATTGTGACTAAACACCACCTTAAAAGCAAACGCGACCCTTTGATACCTCAGAGACAGATCTGTGTTTGGGAGAACGACACCAAAACTCAGAGGATTGCTCACCATGGAGGTTTTTGAAGATATTAAGTCACTCACCTAGATTTTACCCACAGACAGCCAGGCCGGGGGGGGTCCCTGGGTTTGCTGGAGTGGGCTGTCCCACCAGTGGCCATCGAAGGTCTCAGAGCCCTGCAAGACCCTATCAAAGACCGAGCCCCCGCTTCTCCTCGCCAGGCAGATGGGGGCATTGACAAGGGTTTGAAAAGGCACAGTCAAAAGACAGAGCAATTAACAGGAAGAATTCAGAGTCGTAGAGAGAAGAGACGAAAAGTGAATTTCCTTGATTTTTGAGTATTCCTGTCATTATTTTTAGGTACCTGATCTTTTTGCCAGATGCCCCAGGCACCCAGGATCCTGACGTCTTACTCTGAAAAGGCGGTGACTCCCGCCTTTTGCTGTGCGTCCCCCCACGGCTGCGTGTTTGGAAGGCTGTGTGGGCAGTGGTGGGGCAGCTGTGCAATATACTGCTATAAACATTCCTCTTACAACCTTTTCCCGCTTTTTATCCCGTTCTTCCTGGAAACTCTCACTGCCGATGCAGCAGGGGATCTGCAGCTAAAGGAAGGGCTGTTCCCTGCCTGCCCTCATCCACAGACTGAAGATACCCCTCTCCAAAACTGAACAGGAATCCAAAAAAAGTAACGAGCTAAAAAGGAAATGACATTGCTAATGAGTTTATGGGATAGCTTAAATGCTTATTTCTCCACCATCTTTATTGGGCTGGGTCAGGATCCCACCTGAGCCTGGCCTGGAGCACAGCAGCCCCGGCTCAGCGGCGGAGGGTAAGGAAGGAAACAGCCGTGATCCCTTTTCGGAGCGTTTGCTCCTACTCATCCCTTTAGACGTATCCCCATGTAAATAACCTTTCATATCACTTTACAAAGCGGTTGCTAAGTGGGACGGAAGAGGAGGTATTCTATAATGTAATCATTTCTGTCTTTTCTCTTTATTTTCCTGCTTGGTCACAGAAAGGAAATCTGGCTCGTTGTTAATTTGGAAGCCTTTGTAGCCCTGACGGCATAATAGATATGAAAGTTCACAGGACTCTGGCAACTGCTAATGTATTGAGGCTTTCAGATGAAAAAATGAAAGCTGCCTGTAAAGGATTCCCATTTGTCATGAAAACCCTGCAATACCACGGGACAGCTGTTTGCCTGGGATCCGTATCTCAGACGTAAGAAACCAGAACAGACATGTGCTCTGTTGTACAAAGACCATAACCCCAGAGACAGGTAAATCATTCTTTATAAGGAAAAACATCATACAGAATTAACGTTTTCTATAAAAGATACTTTTCAGGCTTTGCTCGCTATTCGACATAATCAAAAACACGGCTTAAAATGCATAAATAATGGTCTTTTATATTCTAGTGCTCTAGTAACTTCCTCTGGAGCTGGATTTGGCACTGCTGCGAGCGAGGCTGGATAGCTAGCAGGCTCTGGTTTGGCATGGAGCTCTCCCATTTTCCTACAAGAGCACGAAGGTGCAGCAGGTGGCAAAAGTTTCCCGGCATAGGTTGGGTCCAGAGTCTGTCTGAACTCCCCTCAGGCCTCTCTCTACTTTGCCTCCTTCCCCACATCAAATAATTTGGTGAGTTTTCATTTGAAAATCAGAATGAGAAAAAAATAAAAATAAAATTGTCCAGGGCTGAAGCTTCACCAAGCAGCTGGAAATGAGGAAAAGCCAGGCTGTGACACCAAGGTAACACAAGTGTCACACAAAGGGTGAGCTCCTGGAAAATCTGCCCCTGGTTCTCTTGGTGCAGTTTTATTTTTCACGTGGTATCTTTGCTGTGGCTTCAAACCCAGCGCTGGGCTCACATACGACCAAGGCTGCTTGGGAGGCTGTCACACAAAGGTCATTTAACAGCACAGAGGTACTGCCCTGAAGTTCAGGGAGGAGAAATAAGCCCCCCCTCCGCCGCCCCCCGAGCTCCCCATGAGCCTCCTTCTTGGTATATTTTTAGTGGTGACTCTTTTTAGCTAATTCTGTGTCAGGAAATTCTGCACTGAGCTTCCCACTGTGCCGCTACATCACAAGGGCAAAGCACATCTGCCTGGAAGAGTTTACGAGTTTCCCTAACTTTGGCAGATCCCAAGATTTCCTCCCATCCTTCCTTCTCCTCTCCACTTTTCAGTTATTGCTTCAAACGGGTAAGACAGCAAACCTTGTAAGTAAGGGATGACAAAAATAAAAAGCAAATCAAATGGCAACATTAACCTAACTGTGGGCTCAGTGTGTGCAGGCACAGGAAAGTGAAAGAATATTGAACGGAGCTTTCAAAACTCTGTTTCTTTGCCAGAGCTCCATCTCCAGATGGGTACAATTTAGTTGTACTAGTAATGCATTTAAGTGTGCTCCTCTGTTAAGCAATAACCCCCCCTTCTTCTCTTGGTCTCTTCTCCCAAGGAACAGGCCATGGGACAAGAGGAAACGGCCTCAAGTTGCCCGAGGGGAGGTTCAGATTGGAGATTGGGAACAATTTTGACACTGAAAGGGTTCTGAAGCCTTGGAATGGGCTGCCCAGGGAAGTGGTTGAGGCACCATCCCTGGAGGGATGACATAGTGCTTAGAGACATGGGTTAGTGATGGTTTTTATCAGAGTTAGGTTGATGGTTGGACTAGATGATGTTAAAGGTCCCTTCCAACCTACACAATTCTATGATTCTGTGAATTCATGTAAGTGCAACCCAGGGCTTGCAGAGCACCCACGGCAGGCTGAGACAGTGGGGATGGACAAGGACAACCTTGACTTTGTTGCTGCGAAAGACAGAGATTATTTTTAATGTAGAAGTTGCTGTCTCGGGCAGCCTTTGTCTCACACAATTTCAGAATGCTTTAAATTAAGTCTGGAGGCTAAAAGTGTGTTAGTCATTGCCCATACATCTTAGGGGAAGCAGGGCTCTCTAAAGTTATTGTTAGCATCTGGCATCTGGTTTATGTTTACAATGATTTATTCATTGATGGGAGACAGGTAAGGAACCATCATGGAAGACAAACTAGAAAAGATTGGGGTTTTCAAAGCCCTGAAACCATTGCTAAATCAAAGTTGTCTGACTTCAAAAGGAATATATAATTTGATTAGGTTCTTTAAGCAATGTACAATGCTCACAAAGTTGGCAGATGTTATTAGAGGCAGAGTTGGTAGCACAGCCTGCTCTGGAGGTTGCTTGTCCCTTCTAAGTGCAAGATCCTGTTCTTACGTCATGACTCTGGCTTTTTTCTCTTTTTTGTTTTTTGGAGAAAACTTCAGCCCAGCTCTTCAACTGCCTGCAAGAGCCAGGGCAGAGAAGAATACATTGCTGTTTCAGTGTCAGAATAATTCAGGAAATCCTTTCTTTGGATTCCATACTTTGAAGGAGGGACTTGGAATCCAGTAGGGGAGGACAGGCTTTGTGCTAAGGACGGGCGCGCTGCCATTGCCGTAAGGATCTGACCACGGGTGTTTCAGTTTTACAAGCCTCTGAAAAAGTCTAGTTTGTGTTTGTGCAGTGGGGCTTTGCAAGAGCTTAGCTAAGATTAGAGAAGAGTCTCTGCTGGTGTCTCCTGGTTGCCTGGCCCTCGCCGGCCTGTGCGAGAGGTGGAATTGGGCTTTCCTGGTAAGGACCAGCTCTCGCTAAGAGCGGGATGTTTGGAGGGAGAAGAGAAAGCCCATCCTCTGCAGCTCCCAGAGAGGAGATGGAGACTCTGCCTGGACGCTGGAGCTGGTGGGATGGGGCAGGTCGGGAAGGGCAGGCTGAGGGGGATGGATCCGTGTCCCTTTGATCGCCTCTCCCCAGCCCGACAGGGTATCACCTTCCTCTCCTGCCAGCAGACATCAGTGACACTCACAAGCAATCATCCACATTTCCAGGCAGGGACGCAGGCAGAGGGTAACGGGCCACTGCTGCAGCCACCCCAGGTCGTGGTGTCCCCCAAGGGCAGCAGGGCAGCCCCGAGCACTCAACGGAGGCAAAAGCTGCATTTGGAGATCCTCAACTCTTCCTCCAGCTGGATGTACCCTTCTTCATCTCACCCACTTTTTTTGGAAAAAAAGATGGTGTCCTGGGTGGCAGCTGATGCCCTCAGCAAGTTCTCCAGAGGGGCAATCCCGAGCTGTTGGGCAGGGGCTTCCCAATTTTCCCTCTGTAGCACAGAGCAGATACATCATCATTGTTGCTCTGTCCTCTGCAACCCGCTTTCCCGCTGCGGAGATACGGTGCAGGGGTGTGTGGGGCTGGGCAACCAGAGGTGCCATCTGTCCCAGCAGGCTGGACATTTCCACTTTTCCTGCAGGATGAAAAATGGGGCTACACAAGTGTGACTGCACACAGCCACCACGCTTTTAATTCTTTTTTTTTAAACTTTTTCCAAAACACACCTTCACCCAAGGGCTGACCCAGCTGGGGCTTACCAGCCTGCTGAGGAGGAGTTCAATGAAATGTTCCGGATTTGAGGGAAGACACTTCTCATGGAGAACTTTTCAGGTTTGCTATAAACTCAACACACCTGTCCCAAGAGGTTCAGCCAGCCCTGGGTGGTGTTCCCTCCTGCCATGCTGCTGAGGGGGCAGCAGCAATGTGGCCTCCCCATGGGAATAGGTTGTTGGGGGTGACCAACATCTGTCAGACCAAAGTGGACCAACGCCAGAGGGGATTTTTAATTTCCAGATGCTTTTAAAATGAAAATAAAGACTCTGCTGTAAACTGGCTTTGAATGGATGCCTCTGCTCCAGCCAAATAGTTGACTGGTGGGGCTGGATGGCCGGGCAATAAAACCCCGCGCTGCAACCTGGGCAGGCAGCCTGCCCTCCCAGAGAAAAATCTTTACACTTTTTTTTTACTTCTTTTTCATCCTTTTGGGAGGGAGGGGGAAACGCTCTGGGAGAAGAGAGTTGGCAATGGCAGAGTGGGAATTCAAAATCTGGGGAGGGGGAAATATTGTCCTGGAGATGCTGTGAAGTCCGGTGGGGAGCGGGCAGGGCTGGTGATGCTGCTGCTCTGGGGCCTCCTGTAGCCCACATTTTACCTGCCTGCTGGGTGCTGGGGCACCCCAAGCCTGCGGAAGTGGCTGGTTCACAGAATCCCATCCCTCCGGTGCAGCTTTGTGAACAGCATGGATGGATGGCCACAGGAACACGGGGGTCTCCGTGCCGATGCCGGTGGGGAAAGGGAGGGGGATGGCCAAGGCCAGCTCCGCAGCCCGCTGCCCGCCTCCTCGCCGCCCGCTGCCACTCATCGCCTCCCCGAACCGCAGCTCACCCCTCCCCGGCAGCACTGCCAGCTGCTTTATCAGCACAGATCTTGATTAATCCCTCAGGCTGCAGGCAGGATTGCCTTTTCTGGCCAGTTGGGTTTCTCTGCGCTGTGTTTGATCCCGTTCCCGGCACATGCGGGAGCCAAGCGAGACCGGGGCAGCAGAGCCAGAGACGCCGGGGTGGAGGGAGCGTGGGGTGACACAGGGTGACACGGGGACGACCCGGGGCTGCAGCCCACATGCAAGCCCAGGAGCTGCTCCCCAGCAAGTGCTCTTGGAAAAAAAAGCTGGTTTGAGCTGTCTCCAGAGGCTGTGTCTGGCTGCGGTGGGTGGGTGGGGAGTGAGGACGGGCTCACCACGGGTGACACCAGGGCTGGGTTGGCGGTTCTGGGGCTGGCTGGTGGCCATAAGAAAACAGAGCAAGTGTGAAGCCACTCTGCTGTACTGGGGGTCACTCTTGCCAGCAGAAATGCCTGCGATGGACAGCTTCACTCCCCCATCTCACTGACGCAGAGGAGGAAACATGGCTACTGCTGATGGCCTCTGAGGGACAGAGCCAGCCCGGTGACCCAGCAGGACCACCAAGGACCACTCCCTCCTTCCCTCCCTCTTGTAGTTATTTTTTTTCTTGTTAAACTACTTGCATAGAGGCAGCTTTTGCAGCCCGTTCCCTGTCTGACTCCTTTTATTCTGCATTTCCTATGGGGATTCTGATCTGGAGCCAAGGCAAGCTGCTCTCCTGGTGGGGTTGTGCACAGGGAGGGGGTCTATCCACATCTGGATGGGGCCAAGCCACAGGAGCATCTCACCCTGCCTCTCATCACCGCCATCCATGAGGCAGCCTGGGGTGACACTGCAGCCCTTGGCAGGGACCAGCAACAGTTTTTGTCCCTGGAGAGCAGAGAGATGTAAGGAGTCATTGGAGATACTTCTTCGGCAGCACCACCAGCACTTTTGCTGTCACTGTGGCATCTCTGTTTGGCATCGCCTTGTCCTGGTGTGACCCGGGACATGGGTCCCACAGCCCTGTGTGGAGCAGACACCCAGCCAGGAGCCGTCCCTGACCATCCTCTCACCTGGCCTTTGCCCCTCTCCTGTGGGCTGGGTTTGCCAACCCAGCAAATCCGTGCAGCTTTGCCACCTGTTTCAGAGCCATCTTTTCAGGCGTGGGGGAAGGCAGGGGTTGGAGGCAGCAGACCTGGGGTGCGGGGTCCCCGTGGTCCCCTCCCGCAGAGAAGGTGACACCGGGGTGTGCATCACCTCTGCCTCGCAGCATCCTCCCCGGCTGCTCTGCCCGGACACCGTGTGCCTGGCACAGGGGGGGTCTGATCCTCACTCCTGTTCCAAACGTCATTCAGCTCCTCGTGGCAGAGCACAACAGACTGAACGGGCAGCAAGCACGAAGGCAAGATAATCCTTGTGCAAAATAATCCTTGTGCTGGGGATGCCTTTGGACAGCCCTGACCTGCCTCCGCAGGGGATGGCACACAGCTCTCCTGCGTGTCTGAAGTTCTGACGAGGGGACACGGGATCCTGCCCAAAACATTTGCATCCGGATTAGACTCTCAAATGCCAGAACATGCACCTGTGTTCGCCTGTGTTACTCACTTCTTCCTGACTTGACATTCCTGGTCACTCACTAAAAGCCACAACAAATTTGCTTTTTCCCCTTCCTCTTGTTTAGCTTATTAATTACATCTCCTGTTACACTACACTCTGGCCTCAACGGATTAATTTGCAATTCTCCTGAGATATGCCTACTGTAGCAGCAGATAGTAGCATATAATCATTTAACATACGAATGCTGTCAAAGGGTTTAATCAAATCTGCACTTGCCCGCCTTTGTGCCCTGCGCTAACTCGGTGTGACTGCAGAAAGTGAGCCCCGCTCCCCCGGACAAAGCAAAACTGCAGCCTGGCTCTTTGTCTGCTCTCTTTGCACAATTTCCTGAACCCTGCCCTGTTCCACCTGCTCACTAATGTTAAGCTTGATTATGGAGACTCTATATGCAGCCCACATCCCAAATGCACACTGGCAAGGATGGATTTTTTTCTGGGAGGAACTATGGGAACAAGCCTCTCTCCAGGCACGTTCCTCTCTGGTTTGTAAGACCCCAAGTCCGAATGCTTCATCAGCACTTCCCCAGCCTTCCCTGAAACACCAACCTACAAAAGCACAAGTGTTCTTGTCGTTGCACCGGCACTTCCCCACGGGCTGCTGGAAATTCAAAAGCTTTTTTGGAAATAAGTCACAAATCTTCTTTTTCATTGTGGGTTTTTTTTTTTGTTTGTTTGTTTCTTTGGTTTTTTTAAACAAGGTGCCTGCAGGAGGGCTCGGCGGGATGCTCACCACTTCAGCTCGCTGGCCACATGGAGGGCAGGGTGTTTCTGCAGCACCCGTAACCCTCACCCTGGGGCTGCGGGAGGAAGCGCGCGGTTCCTGGAAAGCCTTGTTCCCACGTTTGTTTTTTCCGCATCCTCCCAGCAGCCGCTGAGATGAGGGAGAAGAAAGGGTCAGCCTGTGGGAGCCGGCTCCCGTGGAGGAGACCTGGGCAGGCAAACAGGGCTGTGCATCCTGGCTGAGCCCCCACCAACCTCCCCCAGCACAGCCTGCAAGAGCATCCCTCACCATCACACTGCTGGTCCATGCGTGAGCAGATGCCTGGGAGCACAGGGGTGTCCATCAGCCCCGAAGGCTCGCCTGCAAGGAGAACAGGCAGAGCTTTGCTGCTGGGGATACAAGCCCAGTACAAGAAAGACATTGAGGGGCTGGAGCATGTCCAGAGAAGGGCAATGGAGCTGGTGAGGGGTCTGGAGCACAAGTCTTGTGAGGAGAGGCTGAGGGAGCTGGGGGTGTTCAGCCTGGAGAAAAGGAGGCTGAGGGAAGACCTTCTCGCTCTCTCCAACTCCCTGAAAGGAGGGTGTAGCCAGGGGGGGTCGGTCTCTTCTCCCAAGGAATAGGCCATGGGACAAGAGGAAATGGCCTCAAGTTGTCCCCGGGGAGGTTCAGATATTGGGAAAAATTTCTTCACAGAAAGGGTTGTCAAGCCTTGGAACAGGCTGCCCGGGGAAGTGGTGGAACCTCCATCCCTGGAAATGTGTAAAAGACGTGTAGATGTGTTGCCCAGGGACATGGTTTAGCGGTGGATGTGGCAGTTTTGGGTTGATGGTTGGACTTGATGACCTTAAAGGCCCCTTCCGACCCAGACAATTCTATGGTTCTATGATGGCTCTTTAAACACAAACACAAACTCAGGGCCAGCCGGGCTGGCAGTGGTTGTGTTGCAGGAAAGCCTTTGCCCCTGCTCTTCCCTTCCACAAATTCTTCCAGGCGCCCATTGCCCTCCCGGGATGCCGTGGAGGAGGCTCCAGCAGCCGCCTCTTTGGCCCGTTCCCTGGAGGGTGCGCGGAGGCGGCCACCCCCCGTTCTCCTGGAGCAGAGCTGGATGTGCTCATTAGCAGCTGTCTCTGCAATTAGCCCACCACGTTCCACCAGCAACTCTGGGAACGAGCCTTGCCCTGGGCTGGCTGCCCCAGAGAGGGAGCCACCCTGTGACACTGCTTGCCGGGGCTGATGCTGGGGCCCTGCAAAACTCTTTTCCACACCAGAATCTCCGGACCTGACTCAAGCAAACATCCGAAGCAGGCGCTTAGGACGGTGCTGCCAGGTAGAGCATTGTGGATGCAGGGGGGTTTCCTACACAGCGGAGCCCAACAGATGCCCCTCCACCCACGGGGTGCTGTTTCCCACCCGTTCCCCAATTTGCTGTTGAAGAACCATTTGGTGTTTATTAACAATCTCTTTGGCCAGCCCCAACAAAAGCTGATGGGGGAACAGCCCCTGTACCTTCAATGCCAAGTACTTTTGCTCCCAAGGCTTCACAGCTCAGCCAGGAGCCCTGCAAGCATCACCATCAGTCCCTACCGGGGGCTGGGTGCCCCCACGTGCCCCCCAGCCCTCCAGGCACCCGACTGTGCCCGGGGGCAGCTGGGATGTGACCCCAGCATGGCTGTGCTGGTGCCTGCCCGAGCCGAGGAGTATCGGAACGTCCTGGCACGTGGCGCGGCACATTGTACCAAAAATAGGGCTCCCCCATCGTATTGTTACGCAAACATCTTCTGTGAATCAATCAAACACCCCTTGGGATTTTTCCAAGCCGACTGCCTGGGATTTCTTGGGGTCATTTCCCCCCGGCTGCTGGGCACACCGAGACCCCAAAGCACAAAGCAGCCCTGGGAAAGGGTGGCCCAGAGGGGGTCTCCCCCCTTGCTGGCCTGCCCTAGTGGGCAGAGGTGACGCTGTGGGTCCCATCGACCTGCCGCTGAGGAAATTCAAGTTTCTGTTTCTACCACCAGAACAAGGAGGGCTGCTGGCCACCCTGGGCACACACATCTCCTCCTGGTCCCCATGACCACCCCTGGGGCTTCAACACAGCCCCCCACCAGCTGTGCCAATACTGCACCTCCTGGGACGCTCGCTCCCGGCGGGCAGAGCCAAACAAAGAAAGACCCAGCCTGTCTGCTGAGCAAAAGGTCCAGGAGGAGGAAAAATAAACACAGGGAAAGCCACAACATTCAAGAACGTTGCTGGATACTTAAATGATGCCAATGTCCTTAAAAGTTGCTTGTGTTTGCAGAAATGCAGAAATGGCATAACTTTTTTAATGAAATAAAATGTTAGCAAGCAAGATAGTGTCACAGACAGTATCTGTCTCTGGCACTCGTAACAGCACTGCTGCTGTGGTGACCTCCAGGCACAAAGCTCCCGTGTTCTCAAATGTCATGGTAACACCCACTGAGAGATGGGGAAACTGAGGCATAAGTGGGCACCACAGCTTTTCCCACCGAGCTGTCAGCAGGAGGGAACTGTCCCTGGCTGCTGGCTTGGCACCCCATCCTGACCCCTTCTACTCCATCCCCATCACAACCCACTCCATCGCATTCCAACCCACTCCTTTCCATCTCATTCCAACCCACTCCTTTCCATCCCAGCTCAGCCCATCCCATCCCACCCCATCCCAACCCATTCCATCCCATCCTACATCCCCATCCCACTGAATCCCATCTCATTTCATCCCCCCCCAATCCCATGGCTCTCCATCTCCTGGCCATATTGGACGACAACACGCCGTGCTGGGGACCCTTAGGGTCACCCTGCTCCCACTCCAGATGTTCCACCAGCACCAGAGGAGGGACCCACAGCAGCTTTTGTGTGCTGGGGAGTTTTGCAGGGAAAGCCTGGACTCAACCCAATGTGGCACAGCTCCTGTTGAGTGTGCACCAAAAACTTCTGTTTTCCAGTGCGAAGAAGAGCTTTTTCATGGTCTTTTTTGTGTAGGGTGTGAATGGGAGTACAGGGGAACTGGGAAGGACTCTCGTTCCCAGTAATTGCTGGCCTGACGTGGACAAATGACTCCTTAAAATATTGCAAAGACTACGAAAAATATTACTGATAAAAGGCAAGAAGCTGGGAAAATGGACTAGGCTGGACTATTTTTAGAAGCAGTGGCGTCTGGACAGCATGAGAATTGCTCCGTACAAATTTAGTACAGCTGATGTTTGAACAAAAAATGTTGCTGGCTCAGCTGGAATCGCCCGGCACAGCCACCGAGAGAGGGCACGAGCCAGCGACTCAGACACAGGCCAGAAAAACCCACGGCCAAGCGTCACCCGGGGCCACATCAAAGCGGGACACGAGGCTCCCACCCGTCAGGCAGCGCTCGGGGAGGCTCTGGCTGAGGTTTTGCCGTGATGCTGCTCACGGTGGGGACCTCTGTCCCTCAGCAGACGTGTCACACCAGGGTGCCACCGCAGCAGCGCCGTGCCTGTGCAGCTGCCCTGCTTCAGGTGGGTTGGGAGGGGGAGGCTGTGCAAAGCTCGTGGCCCAACGAACACGTGCTGACAGCATTTTAAATAGCCAAACTATTTAAAAGCCAAACGCCGGGGACTCCTGACCTCAGACATTTTTTTCCTGCCTGCATTTCTGCAGCAGCCGGGCTGGGGAGAGGGAGCAGTGCAGGTGCAGCTCTGTGGTCCCCAGTGAAGGGATACATTTGTCTCATGTCCGGAAAGCCTTTTAAATTGCTGAAGAAAACTGGACTTTTCCACCCTCTCCACCCATGCAAGGAATCTCTCTCGTATTCTCACTGATACGTCCCTCCTCCCTTTATATAGCAATTTGGATCTGAAATCAGCCTCCAGCTGACTCCAGGTGTGACTGAGGGGATGTTGGCCTGAGCCAGTGATGTTTGAAGAACAAGTGGCGCATCTTCCCCCTGCAAAACTTGTCCCTGGGCAAAGCCCATGGCAAGGGATGGGGAGTGTGAGGAGACCCAGCTGGGCACGGGCACCGCACACAGCGGTGAGGAGACCCAGCAGGTGCTGTGGGCACCACACATGGTGGTGAGGAGACCCAGCAGGTGCTGTGGGCACCACACATGGTGGTGAGGAGACCCAGCAGGTGCTGTGGGCACCACACACGGCCCGGGACCCAGGACACACAGCTGCCCACCCCAAACCCAGACACCAGCCTGGACACCTCTGCGCCCCAAGGCGTGGGAGTGGGATGGCCCCTGTGTGATCCCGCAGCGAAGCCTTTCAATAAACCCACATAATTGGGGCTGATGCTGGGGGTCTGGGCAACAGCAAGTTTGTTACCATGATCAGTGCTGGACCCTGTTTTGACGCATCCCCGTCCCCACCAGCTCCATCACCTCCCTGCATCCCTCCCTGCCTGGCCCATCTCCTTCCTGCTCCCTGCGGGATGTGGCTCTCAGACAGAGCTCTTACCCTAAAGGTCGGGCCCCCCCGCCTGCCCCTTCCTCTCCCAGCACAGCAGCCCCTGCACCACTATTCCCAGTCTGGCTGTGAATACAGAGACTGGTCCCAGTCCCAGCAGGGAAGGTGCAGGGGCTGCCCGCAGACCCCAGCCAGGACAGCGTGTGCCACCAAACTGGGGGGGGCAAGGGGGACCCCAGCCCTCCGGTCATGGTATCAGCAGCAAAGACGCTCCCAAAGGCTGTGTCACGACAACAGTTGTGAAAACCTGCTGGAGTTAAACCCCCGCCATCTGCCTGGGCTTTGTTAACCCACCGTTCTGGCTGGAGCTGGCAGCCCAGCACTCGGCAGGTTACGGACCCTTTCCGAAGGGTGGTGGTGGCAGTACGAACTGTCTTGCCACAGCCAAGGCTATTTCTTACTGGAAAAAGCTCTGCTTGAGTCCTGGACGTGGCACTTGGACACAGAGCAGGCAGCTGCATGTGTCCGGGAGCCCCTCGGAGCCAGCGCGCCCGGGTTTGTAGCCCAGCAGCAGCAGGAGGGGAAGGCAGGGGGACAGGGCACCGGGAACCAGGGAGGGCTCTGGGCACAAAACGTCCTTTGCGTGGCCTGGGGACACAGCATCCCCGAGAGACCTGAGAGTCCCCTTGCTCGGTGACAGAGCGGGGAGGCAGAGCAAAGCCAGCACCCCCTTCTCCCCTTCGCTGTGGTTCCTGCTATTCATTGTTTGCATTCAGGCAACCGCTCGCAGCCCAGACTCCCAGAGTCTCATATATTTCAACACCAATGATTATTCATCCAGAAAGCTCAGACTGGAGCGTGGTATTCATTATCTGCTACTCTTCAGTCTCCTGTTTGACATGTTCCCAGTCCAGGCACAGGAACGGCCCTGTGCCCAGACAGCCCGTGGCACACAAGCACCCGTGGCAGAGCTCACCGACAGTGTCCAAACATCTTGGTGAGCACCCAGCACGTGAAGGCAGCCCAGCTCTGCTCAGAAACCCTCCTCTTCCCCAGAGGAGACTCTGTTTGCTACAGTTATTACCTCTGTCTCCATTGACAATCATCGTAATAGAGTATTTATTCTCTATTTGCTTCTGTTTACCCTGGAGGACTTGCTTGTGCCCCAGGGTCAGCAGTCCAGCAGTGCCTGTCGCCGTGCACAGGGGCCCCAGGAGCAGGAGTTGTCCCAAGGAGATGGCTCCAGCTGATGGGGAGAGCCCCCGAGGAGGGGCTGGCTCCTACCGCCGGGCGAGGGAGACTGGGCTGGCTGGGAAGAGAAGACAGAGGTGGTTTTGGAGTCAGGGCTGCTCTGCTGAGCAGGAGGTCAAAGCATTTTCATGCACTTCCCTGCCTAAACACGGGGGAAGAGCGGGAAGAGAGTCAAGGCAGAGGAAAGCAATGGTGCGTTGCTTTTTACACCCCCTGGTTTTTCCTATCTGCCCTTTGTAAGGGCAGAGCTGCCAGGAGGCAGGTGTGACAGGAGCTGACAGCACGAGGAGATGCATCCCAGAGCAGCCACGGTCACAGCCTCCAGCGTCCCTGCAGGTGTGGCACAAACCACAGGAGCTCAGTCCCCACGTCCGTCCCGTCCGGCGGGTCCATCAGAAGGGATGTGCAGCCCGGGAGCGGCAGCGGGAGCACTCAGCAGGGAAAGGGGGGCAGCAGATGCCTGTGCTGTAATGGAGTTACCAGCCCGGAGGATGAGGCAGAGCCCTGTGTGGGTAAGGCTCTCTGATCTGCCCACTGCCCTCAGTTCTCATCCTTAGGGATGCCCGGCGTGTGGGACGGAGCGGTGCCACCTGCAATGGCAATGCTCAGTCCCATCTCCAGAGCACATTTGGGCTCTGAGCGGAGGCAACGGCAACCCAGCCGAAATGTTAGGCTAAAAATAGCCCTGTGTCCGTGTGGAAGCATGCTGTGGTTAGCTGGCGGTGCCGCGTCCCGGAGAAAGCCTGTGCTGAGTTAGGGTCCCTCTGCTCCCGTTATTGTCCACTTTCCCCCTCCGCCTCCAGAGAGACCCTGGGGATTAACCAGAAAATAAATGGCTTGACACGGGACAACAATGGCTTCTGTGGTCCATCTTCATGAAATGTGGTTTGGTAGCTCCGCAAGAACCAAGCCAGCTGCCAGTATGGCCCAGGGTCAGTGAGAGGCTGTGACGGGGCTGCGGGGACAGAGAGGCGAGACACTGGGGCCAAGGAGCTCAGCCCAGGCCACCCGGGGGGCACTGCAGGACCAGGATTGCCCAGGAGCTGTAGTGCTGCTCGGCTCTGAGGATGTTGTGGAGGAGGAAAATCCAGAAAAGACAAGTTTAGGAAAGTGCGAGTGTGCAGGCAAAGAGAAGCTCATCTCAGGGCGCTGAGTTCTGGTGAAGTCAAGCTACCACGTTGGTGGGTACTTGTTCAGGAGCATCTATAACTTGCCCTGATTTGACTTGGCTGGTTTGGGTTTCCATGAAATTCCTTCCCGAGCTCCAAAAGTTGAACTCCGGATTAACCAGTGTTTGCTGCTGCAGCTGCTTATGCCAAGTTATGGGAACTGAGCTTATGGCTGGAGCCTGCCCTGAACCTCACCCCTGTGGCTTCTCCATACAGACACCCCTGGCCTTTCACCGTCCAAAGGGAAAACAAAGATCAAGGTGGATGCAGAGTAGTGCAGACTGTTTGTCTAATTTCCCATCCGGACAGATTTGGTCCCTGCTGGTACCTGCTGGTCTCCACCTGGGTCCCCTCCTGCCCCACTGGTGCCCGGTGTCGGACCATCCCCATCGCTCCATCTCTCCCAACACTCCCTGGCCTGCAAAGCCCTCCTTACCCAGCCTCACACGGTGAAACATGAAGGAGGGTGGATTAAGGTTTCAATTCAGGTGGTTCCCACCTCTCCAGCACCTGCCTTGGAAATCTTACTAAGTGCAAAGGAGGGGTTCCTGTGCACAGCCCAAGGTCAGGCGCTCACCCAGCAGTGTGAGCTCACCCAGCACCCGTTGTATCAGAGGCTACCGTTTCCTTGGGACGGTGCCTCGCTCTCACAAAATATTATTGCTGGTGGAAAAGAGAAGTTTGTTGCTTGCTCAAGAAAAATAAATCCTTGCCCCTTTACAGGACCTGTGTAGCAGTGGCGCCGTTGACTCCTTGTGAAGGCGTGTGGGTGGGAAAATAGTCTGTGCTGACTTTGCTGGGCACGTGAGCTGTGCGAGAGGAACGGCCTCTCCAGAGGTGGCTGATAACACTCAGCTACTCCTCTGCTCGCAGCCTGCAGGTCCCTAAAGAAACACCGACTGCAAGCATGGAATTGGAGTCTCCCACTCATTATTTGAGAAGGACGTGCCTTTCACAGCCAAGTGGACTCTATTTGCTCGGGCGGGGGGGGGGGGGGAGGTGGGGGGAAACGTGCTTCTCTCTTATTTATGTGATTTATTTCTTGAGATTAATGCATCGAATTGGCTTGCTCCCAAGCTCTCAGTAAAGTCTCTGTTTTCATGGGACTGTCCTCAACCACGCAAAGTTCCACTGCTTGTTTTCTGCAACTGAGAGGAGGATTTTTATCTCAATCGTAAAGCAGAATTTGGGGGGTTTTGCAGATGCGAGGCAGTCAGCATTGTTTTGATCTGCAAGCAAACGATAGCCTTCTCTGAGTTCAAGGAGGGCTATTAAATCAGCCCTGTGGAGACAGAGCAAACAAAAACAGACTGAGCAAAGGAGTTCAAGGAGGAACATTTCTATTCATATAAGAAGGCACGAAAGTAAAGCAGGGGAGGAGAGTTAATGATCAACTCATCCGGGGTGTTTACTTCTACATGCCACTGGGGTAAATAGAGCCATGTCATCCCTCCAGCCTGCTCTTGTTTATAAATATACAATAACATTTACAGCTGAGTCGGCTGGACTCCCCTGGGTCTGGGCTGGAGAAGCCGGATGGGTCTCATCTCCCACCCCTGTGTTGCACAAGCCCTTCTTCTAGAGCTCTGCTGCTGCAAAGCCACCTTCCAGCTCTGCATCTGCCTGTGCTGGGAAGGCACAAACCCATCTCCCAGTGCAGCCCCTTGGAGATGCCCCATTGGAGATGTCCCATTAGAGATGCCCCATTGGAGGTGCCCCATTGGAGGTGCCCCATTGGAGCTGTCCCATTAGAGATGCCCCATTGGAGGTGTCCCATTGGAGATGTTCCATTAGAGATGCTCCAACAATGTCTTCCCCACCTGATTCATGTGGATACTTGTAGCTACCCCCTTTGCACTGCTGGGTTTGGAGCCGCAGCAGCAGGTCCCAGAGCCCTGTTGGTGCTTCACAACAGCCTGAGCAGATACGGAGACCAACAGGTTCATCTTGACGTCAGCCAACCTACCATGATGACAGAGCAAGGATTTGAGGTCATTGGTGTTAGTGACTGCAGTTCATAGTTATCCTTCAAAGAAAACATCTCACCTAAAAAATAAAGTTGCTATAAATGCTATATACATCTATAAAGTTCTGATAAAGTTCCTGTGAATGCTACTATTCAGTGAGACCCAACGGAGGAAGCAGAACAGCAAACAAACAGCGGGTGATTTACTACCGCTGACAACTTAGTGCCACCATTTCATCCTGGACTCGTTGATCACCGCACACAAATCTTGACGGTCTCCCATTATTCCAAGCTTCTGCTCTAGCTCTCGGTGCCCCACGGGTTTGCAGGCAGCTGGAAGGGCACAGCATGCTGTGGGTTTGAAGTGTGACCCTCCGCAAGGACACACCACGCAGGGCTCGTCTGCACGCAAATTTGCATCAGCTTAAATACACAGATGCAACTTCCTGTACAGACACGACCGTGGTGGTTTAAAAAAGGCTTTTTTGGGGGGCTTACTTAAAATCCGCTCCCCCAAAAAATTTAAATTAGACATATTTTAGTTTAGAGTAAGACATACCAATGCTCATATAGGTTTTTTCCCACATTTAAGTTGCATCTGTAGTTTAAATCAGTGCAATTCCATGTGTGTCCTTAGATCCATATCACGTGCAAAACGATGCATTAAATCTAAATTACTTTTCTATGAATAGTCACTGATTTTTATTATTATTTTGGTAAATAACTGTTGGCACATTTTTGCCTGAAATTGCATAGAAGGCAAGAAGTTCTGGTTCTGTGCATAGTCAGCGTAAAATACCAAGGGCTATTCATCCCCATTTTCATTACTAAAACCATAATCCCGTAACGATGGAAAGGAACACTGTGGGAATAAACTGGTTTACATGGGAATACATGTTGGCAGAAAGTTTTTGTTCACAGTGTGCACAGACCTGACAAACACATCTCCCCATTTGCATCTGTCCCCCCGAGGGGGACTTGCAGAGCCCTCAATAAAATTAAAAATAGCCAAAGAGCATCAGTGAGTTGTGTGTTTCTGAGAGGGAAGCAATTTTGGGTTGGTTGATGTTTCTGGCCTATACACAGCAAATAATGCCCCGGTTGGTGTGGACACCGGCTCTTGTCATCGCACCGCTGGCATTTCAGGCTCAGATCAAGATTAGCCCAGGACAAATACTGGAAAAAATGTAATCAGTAATTATTATGCAATGAAAACTAAAATGCCAAACTTTGCTCAGAACCTTATTCACAACAAATTATACAAGCGGCTGTAATCAAGGTCATTTCAATCTGAAAGCATTTTCTATTGAAATCCACAACAATATTCAGGCCCCGCGGTTGCCCAACAGCCAGGAAGCCACAATTGCTCTTGTGTGTCTGGATGCCCCCGGGGCGGTGGGGCCGGGCAGGGCTGGGAGGCACCCACCAGAGCCCTCTCGCCCTCCGAGGAGCCGCTGAGGAAAGCAGCCCAGCCTGCACATCTCAGCCTCTTTATCTCAAATGTCAGACCCCAGGATGACTCATGCGGTTCCAAGCCCGCCGTTCCCTCCCGCCGGCGTTCGCTCCCTCCCTTTCCTTCGTCGCAGCTTTGGGTGGACACGTGCTTTGCTCTGCAGCCTGTGTGTTAAGTCCTTTGGGACCCAGGTGGTCCTCGGGTCACTCTTATTTTGTGGACCTCAGGTCACTCTTATTTTGTGGACCTCATGCATGGTGTCACCCACACCCACATCCCAGCGACCGGACCCCGGGGTCTGGGTGGGCATGGGACGAGCCAGATCGTGCCTGGCTCTGTGCTGCCGGAGCTGGGCTGAGCTTGGGGAAATTTGGCTGGGGCTGGAGGGTTTGCACTGTCCCTGTGTTACCTGCGCCGGAGAGAGCGGCAGGGTGTCCCCGCAGCCAGAGAGCTGCTGGCGAGGGGTGACGAGCAGGGAGGGGGATGCTCTGAAACCCGTCGCTCACCACAGGGGGACTGCAAGGGATGGGTTTGTAGTTAAGGCTCAGGCCGAGACCCCCGGAGACCCCAGCTCGGCCGCCGCCAGCCTCCGAGCGCAGCCCCGTGTGCGCGATGCTCACGTTGCCCACCCACACCACAGGACAATCGCCCACCCTCAGCTCCCCGCCGCCAGCGGGACAGTCCCCAAGGGCAGCTGTGACACAGAGAGCTCCGCTGCAAAAGGCAGATGAAAATGTAAAAAAAAAAAAATGCTGGCTATCCAGCTTTCCTAAATAAATGCTGAAGCTTTGTCAGACAAGACCAAGCAGTTCTCCCCGTGGCAGCACTAGAGGTTGCCGTGCAAACACCCCAGTGTGATTTAGTTCCTTTGCTGGAGTGACTAACCCCTCTGTTATTCCCATCGGAGCTCTGTAGACATCCTGACACACAATCGCGTTAAACTCTGGGGCGAGAAAGATACCTGGGCCTAAAATTAAACCATCCGGCACGTTTTTAATATCAGCACAGGCAAGGAGTGAATTCCTCCCGGGTGGAAATCACCTCTTCTTGAACGAGCAAGCACAACCAGCCCTTGGGACCATACCAACAGCCCTGACGTGCTGGAAAATATTTGTCTTTTTAACTCTGTCAGCCCCTGCAGCAGCCGGGTTTGATCACCTGGCCCAGGTAGAGCCCGTTCCGTGCAGGGACCTGTCCTGCTGTGGAGCACAGGGTGGTGAAGGAGCTCGCAGGAAAGCTGGGGAGGGACTCTTGATCAGGGAGGAGAGCCATAGGATGAGGGGTAATGGCTTCAAACTGAAAGAGGAGAGATGGAGCTGAGATGTGGGGAAGAAGTTCTTTGGTGTGAGGGTGGTGAGAGCCTGGCCCAGGTTGCCCAGAGAAGCTGTGGCTGCCCCATCCCTGGAGGGGTTCAAGGCCAGGTTGGAGGGGGCTTGGAGCAACCTGGTCTGGTGGGAGGTGTCTCTGCCCAGGGCAGGGGGTTGGAATGAGATTACCTTTAAGGTCCCTTCCCTTCCATAAGTCTATGATTCTATGAAACTGGAGCTCCAGGGTATCTTTGGCTCTGGGAGAACAAGCGTTGGAGTGAGGCAGGCAGCTCCAAGCCACAGCAGGGATATCAGCGGGCTCTTTGGCTACAATTGGATGGCTGTTTTCATTCAAATATAGTTTTTCATTCAAATATAGTTTTTCATCAAATATAGCCCCCCAGACTTTGCCACGGTGGCTTTTTCATAGTGAACTCCAATAGCAAGTGGGGCTCGGGGTCAGGGCCAGGAGCCAGGGAGCCAAGGAGCCAAGCAAGGGCCAGGAGGGCAGGTGGGAGCTGTGGGGTGCAGCAAGTACCCGCTGCCGTGCCCCCAGCTCCAGGGGCGGGCACAGGTTGGGGCAGGGGGGCTTCGCCCACGCTGGCAGCATGCAGAGGAGAGGGAGGTGGTTTTGGGGGGACAGAAACATCTGAATTGAAATGTGACCCGATGAGCCTGCAACGTCACCGCAGAGCTCTGGCCATGCCTTACAGAGTGTCCGGGCGAGCTGCATCCCGAGCACTCTCTCGAACTCTCCCACCTTCTCTCCGCTGTCTCCCACCGGATAACGTGGCTCGGGGGGATGCTGATGCAGAGCCCGAGTGCTGGAGGCTGGAGGCTGGCTGCCCCTCTCTCTGCCTGCCCTCTGTGTCCTGCTGCTTCTCGCTCACCCTGGGGAGCCCCAGGGATGGGGCAGCGGGTGTCTCGCCTATAGGGCAGAGCAGCCCTGGGGCCCACACTGGACCAGTGCACACCAGTGCACACCAGTGCGGATGGAGCCCTCCCTCCCTCCAGCTCCCAGGTGGGATTTTTGCACGCTTGTGCTCCCTCTGCTGGTCCTCAGCCCAGCATCGCTCCGGCACCGTACCATCATCGCTCCGGCACCACACCGGCATCGCTCTGGCACCACACCAACACCCTTCCAGCATTGCTTTGGCATTGCTCTGGCACCACTCTAGCACTACACCAGCACCATCGAGCCCTCGGGCCACCCCTGTTTTCCGTTCCAGCACCCCTCCAAAGCACGTCTCGGAGGAGCAGAGGAGAGGTCCACAGCAGAGGAGAGGTCCCCGGTGCCACCAGGCAGAGGGGTGCTGCTGGGATCGCGCCAAGCAGGGCATGGCAGGATCCAGACAGGATCCATGCATCCTCAGAACCGGCATAAAACCTTCCCCAAAATAAAAACTTTAAAAAATGCTAGTGGGAGTGATACTGCAACACGTGGCTGTGATGAAGACTACACAAACAGGACCGATGCTGTAGAGATCACTTTATTAAATAAAGTCACACACAGACACAGACAGGACACTGTGGATTTGTCAACCCATTTTTTACAACTGCTCTGTGCAGCTTCGTGCACTAACGCCTCCACGGCTTGCACTGTTTGTGTAACCCGTGAAACGTCAGATGACCTGCCTCGCTCTTACATTGCACAGGTACAGCTGGCCACCAAGGGGCCACCAGCAGAGAAGGGAGCCACCAGCATGGAGTAAAGGCTGCATGCAGCTTGGCTCAGCGGCCACCAGCCACCGTCCTGCCAAAGGGGAGAGGGAAGCAGGGAATGGGGCTAGGAGATTGCAGTGCAAGGTCTGGAGCAACCTGGTGTGGTGGGAGGTGTCCCTGCCCAGGGCAGGGGGTGTGGGACTGGATGGGCTTTAAGGTCCCTTCCAACCCAAACCATTCTATGGGTCTAATACTCTATGAGGGCTGGTTTGTGGGCTGTGCTCCATGACCGCGTGCGGTTCTCCTGCGTTTTCTGCCTTTGCAACACTTGCCAGCTTTATTAGAAGGCTGGTTGTTGCTTCGAGGCGGCTTTCTAGGGGTTATTGCCAGCCAGGGATGGAGCTGGGGGGGCCGTGCTGCGTGAGCGACAGCTGCCAAGACACCTTCTCCCAGGCCCCATAAAAGCCCCGTTGTGGCTCGGGCTGCCTCCTCCCAGCCAGATGGGCCGGAGGGTGACCCGGTGCAGGAGGCTGCCCCGCAGCCACCCCTTCCAGCACACAGCCCCGTGTCCCCGTCCCCATCCCTGCCCCTGCAGCGATGTCCAGCTGCCCCACTCACATCCACAGTTTGGTCACGTTCCTGATGTTCCTGGGACTTGGAGAGGAGCCACTGTTTCGCAAAGGGGGTGAAATACCTGCCCCAAGTGAGCTGGAACCCTCGCCGTGCCCAAAGCCCTCGCCGTGCCCTCAATCCCTTGCCGTGCCCCGGGAGCAGTCCCACAGGACGGGGAGCCCGAAGGCAGCGGAGAAGGAAGAGGATGTAATCGGAACAACAACAAAAAAGAATGCTGTTAGCCTTCCCACGCAGCCTCCTCCTCCTCCCCCGCCGCCGCCACTGCACCCCAGGAAGCCACGGTGACCCCACCGTGCATCGCCGACCACGGCGCCTGTGCCAGACACCCCCTGCACCCCAGCTGCTGCTACCAAACCCGGGGGTTTGCCTTCACCGGGGGCAGCGAGCAGCCCAGCAGCCCCCGGGGGTGCACACTGGTGTTCGGGGTGTGCAGGCTCAGCCTTTCAGAGCTGCTTTTCCAGAGCCAACAACAAATCCTGAAAACAAGTCAAGGAGGGGGGTGGGGGGTGTTTTCTGAAAGTGGCCGAATCCAGTGGCTGAGCCCTGCGACAAAGGCTCTTCCCGAGCCGGGTGGCTCCCTGCCCGCGGCCCCCCCGGGGGGACGGCGAGAGGCGTCGGGGAGGAGGTGAGCTCTGCCTCACGGCTGGAAGCTGGGACTGCTGGAGGAAACAAAACCCGTCCAGAAGCGTCGTCAGGCACCGATGCCTTCCACCGAGGCGGCTGGTCCCCAGAGGTGACCGGCACCCTGAGCTGCTGCTTTTCTCCAAAGCACCCACCTCGCTACGGGGCTGAACCCCCTCTGGGGACCTGCCAGCACCTGGGGGACGCCCCGCAGACTGTGCAGAGCTCAATGGGTTTCTGAGCGTCACGGGACTCTGCCACCCCACGCCCCGTGTCCCTCCCAGGTGTCCTGCTCTGCCACGGCAGCGCGGGCAGGGGACATCCCCCCGCGACCCCTGGGAGGCACCGCTGAAAGGGACCCGCTGCTTCTGCGTCTGGCTAATTGGTCTTTGCCTGTGAAGGAGGTGAAAGTCCTCGTCCCACCAGGTGCAGCAGAACCATCACAGCTGGATGTGACCCACACCACGGGGCGTTCTCTGGGTGAAGCCTTGTCACCCACCCTCTCGCTTTGCACAACTCATCAGGCAAAATATTTTCCGGACAGAAATCCCTCCCCTTTCAAAGCTGATCCCTCTGCTTTCTGGGAGCATTTTTGTGGGTGCAGATAAATGGTTAAACACATGCAGTTGTCTCTCTGTTAACTTTCCTTGGTATCATCAACAGCTGCTTTCCTTTCAGTGCATGAAACCGCAGAGTTGAAGTAAGTGAAAGTGTAGAAGAACCAGGGCTCGGATGGTGAAACCTTCCCTACCAGAGCTTGACAAAATGAAACAGTAAATGTATTTCCATGGTTGAGAAGACCCCCCTTACCTCTCAGGGAGGCAGCAAACCTTCCTCTCCGAGGGGGAGGTGGGTCGGCAGTGCCAGGCCAGGCAGCCCCAGCACGTATGTGCTGGAGGAGAAACGCTGCAATATACTGCTGTATACTGAGAGACACAAATAAACTCCATTACTGTTGTTAATTCTTCAGCGAAATTATTTTTCCAAATCTTCCCCAAACCAGATGTGGAAATATTTAGCTACCTCTGCGCTCCTCCAGCCCCGGGCCTGAACAAAGTGTTTCGAAGCAGATGAGAGGCAGGGGGAGGTGGAAACCGTGACTGGTTTCAGCGAAACTCATGGATTTCCCAATTCATGGTATCATTTACTGACATCATGAAACTAATTTGGGCTTTTTCTTCTGTCTCTTTACAGTTAGGTATTTTCCCCGAGAGGCTGAAATTTCTTTCTTTCGAACAAGATTGGATTTCTTTCCTGTAAGGAGTAGAGAAATGCAGAGCCCGTTCCCAGAAGTGAGATTCAGAAATCATTATTTTTTTTATTAAAATATTTTATTAGATGGAGACTAAAGACTAAAGTCAAAGGCAGCGGCTCCAACAGACGGTCTCACTGCCACCTCTCCCGAACCGCACATTAGACTGGGGAACAAAAAAGGTGGTGGCCTCGCTTCCCTCCCGGGCTCGGCCCCGTGGGGTGCACAGCCCCACTTCCCCACAGGTTTCCATGTCTCCTGCTCCCTCGGAGCCGGGATGCTCGGCCCCGTGCCATGCAGGTCTCTGCCCCGGCGCGGGGAAGGGCCGAGCTGGTGAGGAGCCGCCCGCCCTGGGGATGTGCGGCTTGCTGAGGGTATGAAGCCATCCGGGAGAGCAAACGGGCAAGCTGGCGGTGCCAGGGGGTGCCAGGCCGGGTGATGTGACGGCAGGTGACATTCAGCGAGTGAGGGAAGAGCAGCCCCAGGGTGTTTGGCCTTGTCCCGGGGGGCTTGTGCTGCAGGAGGGGGTGAGGAGCACTCGTCTCCACGGCGAAGAGACAGGCCACGGGCTGGGGGCCGCTCGGTGCCTCCCCGCGGGCAGGGCCCGGCCGGGGCAGGGTCCCAACCGAGCAGGTGGGGAAGCTGCCTCAGCATCCCTGGGGGCCGATGGCCGCTGTGCCACCCTGGCTCTCCCACCGCCCTCCCGGGGCACAGCGCTGGGGGCCAACCCACCAGAGACCCACCGTCCTGACTTGCCCCCTGCCCACGCAACCAACAAACCATCCCTGAGCTCAGAGATCTCCCTTCTGCAGACCGCCAGGACACCAATCCTGCGGGTGATGGGAGCACGAGTTTGGTTTTGAAGCACTTGATTTTCCTTCTCCAAGCAGAGCCCTCCCCATCCCCCCCTTATAAACCACTGATTATTTCTCACAGTTTTCAGTGCCCAGTGAAATAAGTAAATTTGGGGGGACGCAGGCACTGTACATGGGTTTTAAATGGCGCAGCTCACAGGGCGGATGGGGGCTCTGCCGGACGTGGCAGCGTAGACCTACCTGTGCATTTCTGCTGGCAGCTCCCCTCTGTCCCCCCACACCTGGTGGCGTCCCCCCCATTTGAAACCAGACCCATCCCCAGCAGGACCGGCTCTGGGGCTGGCACGGGGCCTGATCCTGCACTCCCGGGGGCAGCCCGGGGTTACTGCCTGCACCCCCTCTTGGCACACCCTTCTGTTTTCCCCATGGGAGCAACGTGCTCATGAAGGCGAAAATGAATGAAAGATGAGCAGAGAGAAGCACTAATTTAGGAAAGTGCTAATTAAAGATAT
The DNA here is from genome assembly GCA_033628505.1 of Tringa tobata. Classification (NCBI taxonomy): domain Eukaryota; kingdom Metazoa; phylum Chordata; class Aves; order Charadriiformes; family Scolopacidae; genus Tringa; species Tringa tobata. The sequence goes on along the minus strand of JAHREE010000527.1, from coordinate 547,112 downwards.
TCTGGGTGGTCTCATTTTGGCGTTGTATCTTTTGGGTGAGACTGGTTTTGCTGCCGCTTCCCTCTCTCCCACGTTTTCTCCTCTCCCAGCGCCTTTCCCCACCGTCCCCACGGGGGATTTCGTATCGGCTGGTCCTGGTGCCTGGGGGTGTCCCAGCCCCTTGCTCGGGCACAGGGCAGGAGTTTCCCTTCCTCCCCCAGGCTGCATGGCATCCTCCCCCTGCTCCCTGGGCTCCAGCCGCCCGCAGCCTGCGCACAAGCAGGGGCAGGTCACAGAGACACGGAGGCACTGCGAGTCCCAGATATTAATACAGCTTTCAAGAGACAGACATCCAGCCCTGACATTAAGCAACCATTTCCTTATACTACTTTTTTTTTTTCTCTTCAAATTATGCTAGAGTTTGCAGTTTCGGGGGAAAGCATAAAGCTGTTACTAGATTGCACTGAGATTGGGCCAGATGTGGCAGGTAAGGGTCTGGTCCTCTGTCCCAAATGGCACTATTTTAAGTGCATTTGCAAAGCAGCAGGGAGTGCGATCCTTCTCCATGCTGCACGCGGGTTTTGGACTCCCGCACACGACACCTAACGCAACGTCTCCCCTTTGCACCCAGGACAACAGGAGAAGAACCATCTGAAGCCTGTCTTGCCATTGCTTCTGCACTGGGCATTGCTGGATGAATTTCCACGCAGTTTTGCACAGAAAGTCAGATCCTGCGTGGCTTTTCATTCCCCATTCACCTCTGAAGCTGTATTGCTACGGAGGCACCATGAGACGGAAAGCTCTGGAAGAAGGGGAGATGTGAATAAAATGCCCCCTGCCATGGGCCCTGCCAGCGTTGAAGAAGCATGGCTTCTTCATCCTCCTTGGTAGAGTGGAGAACACTCTGCTGAGCAGCAGGGAGTGGGGTCCCTACAGAGCAGCGCTCTGCTGCTAGGGGAGATGGGTCTCCCGAAAGCCCCATGAGTTAAGCTTCCCCCAGGTGGGTGTCCAAGAGCCACCAAAGCAAGTCGTCGTGGGCTGGAGGGCCACCCATTTGATACATAACCCTTCCCAAAGCCCTTCCACTCCTTCTCAGGGTGGGGAACCAAGGCCACAGCAGCAGTCAGGGTGCTCTCCAGCATTTGGACCCTTGATCCTGTCCTCAGCAAGCCCAGCCTTAATTTCAAAAACAAAGCTCTGCCAGGGACCTCCAGACCTGCTCGAAGGGCAGCGGTTGCTGGAAGGGCAGCATTCCCAACAGCCAGCATGGGAATGAGCTGCCTACAAACAGCAAAGGGCAAGTTTTTTCCCAAGGGAAATCACAGCACGAGGCTTAAAACTCAGTCGTAAGAGCACGGGGGCAGCGTGCAGGCAGGGGCTCCCTCCTGGTGCTCCTGGGCTGGCCATGGACCTGCTTACTTTGGAAATGGAGCTGGCTCTCCTGCCCTGGAGCCGTCCATGGGGTGACTGGTGGCTCAGAGAAATGTGTTTTCCTGCAAGCTTGTTGGATGTCAGCTCTCTGAGATGCACAGCTCTACTGCTTGGGTTTTCTTTTCACCGGTCCTAGGAGCTAACCTTTAGGAATTAACACGTCTTCCAGGTCAAAAGCCAGGAGCCAGACTGTCTTTCATAGGAGGGTGGCCAAGGCATCTGAAGGCCACCACTAACTTACCGTTTCACAGGCTCCTCACGCGTCTAAGGGATGCCTCTTTGGGCTATTGCCTTGAATTGTACAAAATAACTCTTGGACAGTATAATTAATACTACGTGTCATACGGCAGAGGTCCATGGGATGGTCGAGGAGCGCGATACAAAAAAATTTTCAGCTGAAAATATCAGTTTTCCTACAGTATCAGCATGATGAGGACTTTTGCAAAGGTCTGTTGTTGGGACTGGTTTGTATTGCAAATGTCCCTGTCTAATCTACAGCTCTGTGTTAAACAACACATTAGCCTATCGTGACATTTGGCTGTGCCAGGAGAGCACAATATTTATACGTACGTGCCCACAGCACTGCATTTCTGACAGAAGGTCGCGTTAATGACAAATGGCAAGTTTGGTAACATGAGTCAGAAAAAAGTTTTAAACCTGCCGGCTTGGGGAAACAAGAGGAGCTTGTTTAGACACAGAAGAGTCACAACCGCAGAAAAAAGCCACCGTTTGCCATTTGAGTAAATAGCGATCTTCAGAACTGCTACCAACTTAGCACCGAGAAATTACCTATTGCAGCAGCTCGCTGGCTTCTGAGTGCAATTTCGAATGTGTGAGAGGAGCTTTGCTCTCAGGACACAAGCGGCCCCTCGCTCAGGGCTCAGCCCACCTTCTGCTGATGGCACTTGCCTGAGGACGAAGCCAGGGGACACCTCCACGGCCAACGTGCTGGTGGTTACCCCACCGAGAGCAAAGCAAGAGAAAACAAAGCGGAAAGTGCCCCAGCCCTTTTCGGAGTCACCTCAACGTGCAATTCCCCTCCCGTCCCACCAAGCTCTGCTTTTTGGATCCTGCCTCCATCCCCTCTTGCGCTGCACCAAAACCTCTGCAGCAGTTTCAGGTATTTATTATTTATTTCAGTTATTTATCTTGTGGGGCAGCATCTCCTTCCCTGCCTTCCTTTCCGTGGTTGCTGGATTTGATGCATCCGTGGGGAGAGCTCAAGCTCCAGCCAGGCTCTCGAACCCCAAAACGCTCAGAATTTCCAGGGAAACGGGTCTGAGCTGGCCCAGGTCACGGCAGCAATGCTGGGGGTTTGCCTAGGACAGGATGGAGTATCTCACTCTTCCCCACCCTGAGCTTCCTTAGAGTATTTCACAGGCAATTTTCTATTGAGATGTCGGCTGCACTATCAACCCGCCCCCTCCCCTGCACATAATCAAAATATTTTGATAACTGAAAAATGTCAGGCAATACAGCAAATTTTGCAGTAAATAAATAGAGCAAATAATTGCGAAGACAAGGAGGGGAGGACTGGGGAGCTGCTGCCTCTGCAGAAGTTTTCCATCCCCAAACAACAAAAAGATCCTTTAAAATCACTGTTTTGACAAAAATACTGGTTTTCTACAAAAATACCCCCTCTCTAGTGGAAAAAGGAGCCTGATGGTAGGGATGCTCATGCTGCTGGTTCACATCCCTGCTTTGGAGGGCTGGTGCTCCCTCTGAGAGCAGGGCACAGCCCCACAGCACAGCCCCATGGCACAGAATCACAGAATGCTATGGGGTTGGAAGGGACCTCTGGAGATCACCCAGTCCAACCCCCTGCCAGAGCAGGTCCACCCAGAGCAGGTTGCACAGGAACGTGTCCAGGTGGGTTCGAATGTCTCCAGAGAAGGAGACTCCACCACCTCCCTGGGCAGCCTCTGCCAGGGCTCTGCCACCCTCACAGCAAAGAAGTTCCTCCTCATGTTTAGGTGGAACTTCTGATGTGCAAGTTTGTGCCCGTTCCCTCTTGTCCTGTCCCTGGGCACCACTGAAAAAAGACCAGCCCCATCCTCCTGACACCCACCCTTGAAGTATTTAGAAGCATTGATCAGATCCCCCCTCAGCCTTCTCTTCTCCAGACTAAAAAGACCCAAGTCCCTCAGCCTCTCCTCGTAAGAGAGATGCTCCAGGCCCCTCATCATCTTTGTAGCCCTCTGCTGTCCCCTCTCCAGCAGTTCCCTGTCCTTCTGGAACTGGGGGGCCCAGAACTGGACCCAGTGCTCCAGATGGGGCCTCCCCAGGGCAGAGCAGAGGGGCAGGATGACCTCCCTCCACCTGCTGCTCACACTCTTCCTGATGCCCCCCAGGATGCCATTGGCCTTCTTGGCCACCAGGGCCCATTGCTGGCTCATGGGCATCCTGTTGTCCACCAGGACTCCCAGGTCTTTCTCCTCAGAGCTGCTCTCCAGCAGGTCACCCCCAACCTGTCCTGGTGCAGGGGGTTATTCCTCCCCAGGTGCAGCACCCTGCACTTGCCCTTGTTGAATTCCATCAGAACCCATGTGTCAGGGAAGGGGTTGAAGAGCACGGCCCGAGGAGAAGGGGGGAAATGGGCTGCCATGTTTGGAATCAACACAGGTTTTAGAGAAACAAACCCAAATGATTACTTGCAAAATGGTTGCGTTTTGTTTTTTCTTCCCCCACATGTCTATGTTTAACGAACATCTAATGTCCACTCTTCCTTTTTGCCAAAACAGAGCAAAGGACAGTGCTTAAGCCATTTTCTCCAAAACGCATGTGTCTATACGTTTAGATCAGTGTGTCACTACTTTCCCTCAGTGCTTTCTCTCTCTCCCAGGTAGGGTCACATTAACCAAAAGCTCTGCAAAGGTAACAAACGCAGAGGCTGCCTTCGCTGTCAGGAACGCTTACGGAAAATATGAGTGAGAAGAAAATTTCAAGAGCACTTTAATAGACAGAACGAGTGGCATAGATGTATGGGGCTTATTTTAAAGAGACAGCCTTTATTTAAAGTACTTTGTTTGGTACAGCTTATAAAGTAAACATTACAATACTTTTTCACAAATATATTAAAACTGTTTAAATTTAAAAGGCAATTCCACTGGCTGATGGATATTTCTAAAGAAAAAAAAAATGTAACAGAAACAGGCAGCTCAACTAAAAGTAATTTTAAACATTCTCTTTTGTCATTCTGACTCCTCTAAAAAAAAAAAAAAAGAAAAAAGAAAAAAATACCCTTTTCACCCAGACTTCCTTTACAGCAATAAGGCAACTCCAGGAGATCTGAACAAGCTCCTCAGAGATTACAGATACTGTAACTGCTGCTCCTCGTGCTTTGTAACACCCAAAGGTGCAACTATCCATTAATCACAATCACATCTGTGCATTAAAATATAAAACTTAAATTACAGATTTTAAAAATATTACTAATAGACTTGCCTATCATAAAATGCTTTACATTTACAGTACTTGAACTATTTCAGTTCTGGGTTGATGAGGTTTAAGCGATTTACCACTGCGAGAGTTAGACTCCGGAGCTCACAAACAGCACAACCCAACCAGGGGCAGCAACAGCCGGGAGAGTCATAGTGCAAATCAAAATTAAGGAGTGCAGAACCGCACGAGCTGTTTACAGTTCTAAAATATAAATGAACAAGACAGGATCTTATATCGTACATGCAATAAATTATAGTAAGCGTGTGACAATGGGGCCGGGGCGTTTCTAGGATTTCAGCTGGTGTACCAGAGTTGAAGCCTGTGAAAGATAGGACTCGGTAAACAAAACATTTCAAAGCTCTGTTGTCATAGCGCTCCAACTGCGCTTTCATGCTTTGTACTTCTGCTTCCCCGTCTCGCTGATCACACAGATATGCTGCAACAAAACAAAATAAAAAGATCCCGTTAGAAAAGTCATTCAAGAGAGCAATGTTTTACATATGTGTTCAATAATGCACTTTGAAAGAAATCCCGGCGCGCTATACACGTTTCAGTAGGGAAGAATCTTGTGATACTGTTTATGCAGAACAAATTAAGCCATTTTTTTTGGTCTAAAAGCCTCAACATCGCCTTCTTCCTCCTCTCTCTAATTATTCCACCCAGTGTCCAGTACCAGGTTGGCGAGATCCAGAGGAAGAACTGACTTAGAATTAAAAAGTGACCCCCTTTAACTCCCAAGCTCTCTCTCCTCTTATTATCTAAGCAAGTGCATTTATTTCTTGAAGGCATCTGGTAAGAGAAGCAACTTCACAGTATTTCAAAACTGACAGGAGGTGTGGAGCCTCCATCCTGCACATGGCAAAACCAATTCTAGTTTCGTAAGAGCTCCAGAAACTCCATCCTGCTGCTCGAGGGTTTGCTCTCCTCCTTGTATCGCCAGTGGAGCAGATGTGCACATGAGGCACGATTTACAGAGGAGGGAGAGCGAGTGATTCCCTTCCTTCCTCCTCTCTAGTTTAAAATGGACAAAAACATACGGGAAAAATTACTTACGTTCAAATCTCTAAAGTATTCATTGTAATCTAGGGCGTATCCCACAACAAATTTGTCTGGCACTTCAAATCCAACAACTGAAAAAGACCGTAAGTCACCAGTATGTTAGAATAGAACTTCCTAGAGTTCGTGAGACTTTTTTTACCAAGGCAATCTGGAATTGTATAAATATGCATGCATCCTAACTCACTTCATTTCTTCCACTCAGGTACCCTCAGATTAAAATTTGAGCTGTTTTAGAATTTTAACTTACCTTGTTGATTTATTTCATCAAGTAAAGCAAAATGAAATGGCTGCGTTTATGGGTTCCCACGCAGCAGCATGGTGCTAGCCTGAGTCTGCAGGAAGCACTTCAATCTACAGACACAGTATTATCAGCAGAATGTAAAATCCCTTGAAAATCTCCTGCAACTTTGTAAATACAGAAAAAAAGAGAGCACTTCCTAGATGCTTGCTGTGCCAGCACAGCAGCAGTGGGATGGGTGAGCACAGTACACGTCGCCCTCCCAGTACCACAGAATCACAGAATGCTATGGGGTTGGAAGGGACCTCTGGAGATCACCCAGTCCAACCCCCTGCCAGAGCAGGTCCACCCAGAGCAGGTTGCACAGGAACGTGTCCAGGTGGGTTTGGAATGTCTCCATAGAAAGAGACTCCACCACCTCCCTGGGCAGCCTCTGCCAGGGCTCTGCCACCTCACACCAAACAAGTTCCTCCTCATGTTTAGGTGGAACTTCTGATGTGCAAGTTTGTCCCCGTTCCCTCTTGGTGCCCATCCCTGGGCACCACTGAAAAATGACTGGCCCCATCCTCCTGACACCCACCCTTTAACTATTTATAGGTGTTGATCAGATCCCCCCTCAGTCTTCTCTTCTCCAGACTAAACAGAACAGAGGGATGGGCCTGTGCCTGGGGAGGGCCGCAGGGAGGGTACCCCAAGGCGTAACGAGTTGGCAGGTTCACTCATCAGCTCCTTCAAAGCTACAGGTGTGCAAGCACAACAGGACTCTCTGGGAAGGGCTGGGAGAGCGAGCACAGAATAATGCCAGTATCAGAGCCAGGGTTCTCCCAGAGAAACTAATCCTTTGCCTTTGAGAAACTGCCTGGTGGGCTCCATCCACACCACTTGCAGGCAACGTATGTTGGAATATACTGTGACTGCTGGAGCACGTCTTAGATGCTGATTCCGTGGTATAGAGGAGAAGAGAAGAGCAAGGAATTCTTTATGGAGTCACCTGCAGGTTTCAGAAAGGGTGGGGTGAGCTTTTTTTTGTGAGTTTGGTTGTGGTTTTTTTCCCCCCAGGAGAAGCTGCCTAAATAGAAGACATCAGCTATTCCACAGATTGTCTAAGCAGCTCCAGCAAGACAGTTTGGGGGTGGTCAAACAGTATCAGTCCAACCTGTCCACACACACTATAAAATGACCCGAAAATACTGAGTTATATGTAATGTAAAATTTCCAAATGGCTTTCTCCCCTTCATGCTAAAATGAAAGACTCCTGGAGCACAGGAAAGCTGCGTGGGTTTATTTTTCCCTGGCTCCAATGAGGGTCTGTAAGGAAAACAGGGAGATAAACTGTACAATTCAAAAAAAAGGCTGTGTTCACTTTTGGGGAAAAAAAAAAAAAAAAAAGGTTAAGTTTAGAGTCTCCGTGGCCTCACAATACAGGGGTAAAAGGGAGACCTTGCTGTCTCTTCTTTCAGAGCGCACGTGTCCTGCACTGAGCAGGTTGTCTCTGTGGACAGATGGCAAAACAAGCCATGGGCTGCAAGATGCTCAAAAGGCAGACCGTTAACCCAGCTAAGCCTATAATAAGATCTCAGGAACGAGGGCCATCCTTGACTGAGGGAAACACCTCAATTAAGCTTTAAGGCATTGAAAAACTTCAGTTCCAGAATATTGTACAAACTTGGAAAGAAGGAGGAAGAGGATTCTCTTGCTAAATAGACTCCACTTCCACAGTGAAAGCACATGGTCCATCTCAACAGGAATTTGGCCTCTGGAACAGGGTTGGTCGGGCATTGGAATAGGCTGCCCAGGGAGGTGGTTGAGTCACCATCCCTGGATGTGTTTAAGAGACGATTAGATGTGGTGCTGAGGGATATGGTGTAGGGGAGGACTTTGTAGAGTAGGGTAGATGGTTGGACTCGATGATCCCAAGGGTTTCTTCCAACCTAGAGGATTCTATGATTCTAAAACACACAGCCCTTCCCAAGGCACAAGGAGCTGTCACTCTGGTACCGCTCTCTGCTGTGGATGCGGGTCCCTTCTTTATGGTCTTGGGACAGACAGAAGACAAAAAGGGAGTCATTCAGCTGCCTCGACATAATCATTTTTGTGCCCATTTAGGCATCTTATCACTGTAAGCTTTTATCCGACCTGCTACCCCCTGTGGACCTTCTACATTCCTGGGGACATCCAAATGGCGTGAGGTGGCTCAGTTTAGACACCCCAATCACTCCCCAGAGGGGAATCCAGAAGATTCTGCTGACCAAAGCATCTGTCTACATGTAAGCAGGGAAAATTTACACATGAGGAGGGTGTAACCTGGGCCAGAATATCAAAGTTTGCTTTTCATATAGTAAAAAAGTTCCAAAAAGTTAAGAAAACAAAGGATCAGACCAAATCCAGATTAACTCCGTCAAAATACCTTAAAAATATTCGAAAGCCCTAAATGAAAGCAAAATCTATCAAGATTCATTAGTGAAAACTTATTTGGAGCATCCTCGGACTATGATCAAAGGGTGGACAATACATTGATATACTTTTAAAAATGAATAATGGTTGTCAAAAAGTCACTTACAGTCTGGCCGATATCCCACGCTTCGAGGTGTTCTTTTTACCAACAAACTGTCAAATAAAACCAATGTAAAACTGAAAGATGGAAAAGCACCGTGTACAAATACATGAGACTGTTTTGATGAGAGACAAGCTGAATTTGGCCTCCATGTGCATAACTGAAAGCATAAACTGCACATATTTTAAACTGCTATTTTATTTGCAGGTCCAGCCGATCATAACAAACCCAAAACTTCCTAGAATTACAACTGGTTCACAGCCTAACGGATAACTACCAGCTCTGCAAGGAATAGGCCAGGAGATACCGATCTGGATGGATTTTCATCGTGAAAAGTGACTTAATGAGGTTTTACATGTGTTAGGAACTGCAAGGCACAATTTAGCTTATACATAAAGAGGCAACAACTTGGGATCTGGCCAGACCAACTGTGCTTTTTTCAGGAGCGTTAGTATTAAGAAGGAAAACTTCAGCTGGTTAAATGCAACCTCAGTTGCACTTGCACAACATGTCCTCAACTGTTCCTCACCGGCAGTACTAATGACCCCATAAAGAAAATGTAATTGGTTCTGAGGACTGAGTGATACAAACCAGCTGTGCTTTTCCAGCGTTAATACTCGGAGGTGTAAAAAGCACGGATACAGAGCTGGGGGTACTGCAGTTTGTAGGAGAGAGAAATGCCTTGCTGGGTTGATTCCCCCGTTCTTCAGTCGAGCGATTCTACCCGTTAGGAGACCCCTCCACCTGTCTGTCTGAGACACACAGACTTGGGGAGGAAAAGAAGAGGCGGTCGACGGCTGAATACAAAGACAGAGGTCAGTATGACTCTATGCAGGAAGCCCAGAATTCCCTCCTGGATCCCCTCTGAAGTGGGGGGGCTTCATTTGTCAGAGCTTCAGTTTTAGACAGTTACTGCAACTTCTAGCTGTGAGACTTAATTTTTGAGACTTGGTGTAGGATTTGCTCAAAGAAACCCCAGAATCACATTAGCATTACTTAACTTCTCCCTGCTACAACTGCTTAATCGTTAGAGAGAAAGAAAATTTAAAAAAAGAAAAACTAAAGAAAGAGAGAGAGAAGAAAGAGAAGAGAGGGAAGTGAAGTAACTAAGAATATTACACTTAAAACTATCTAGAATGATCACGTGCACCTGCTCAGGTCTGTGGCAGACCCAGATTACTGCAACAGGTTTGAGCGCCAAGAAACTGGACTTTGCTCACACTGTATTATATTCAGCGTTAGGGCACTACTCAGTGGCAAATATGTAAAATTTGGCACACTTAATCAGGCTGGGGAGAAATCCTCACCAAGCTCACCTTCAGCAGGTCACCTACCTCCAGATTATCAGCAAGAAGAGCTGTTCCCACATGTTTAACAACTGCTTTGAGATTGTTATGGCAACACAAATGATTAGATATTACACACAGCTCTGCTTTATCTTTAATCCCCAGCAGTCACTATGCTTTTATTGTAAAATACACAACCACAGCATAGCAGTGCGAGAGATGCAATTTAAAAAGTAGGAAGAATGTCGATATTGGTTAATAATATAATATTATCCTCAACATTTCCTGTTAGGTGTAAGTTATTAAATTATAAAATGTTTTGAAACTAATTGATTAAAGATGTAACTAAGCAGAAAAGCCTGGAAGAGCATATGGCTGAGTGACTCTCTCAGAATGACCTCTAAAGCTCAGCTGCACTATGCACACTGTACAAACAATAATGTTAGTGTGCAAACTAATTTAATTCTACAATTAAAGAAGACAAACTAAAAAAAAGCGGTCCCCATTGCTTGAGTACCCCACTGCAGGACACTGTAACTGCAGACAGCGCGAGCAGAAACAGACAGGTTTGGATAGATATTACATATACCTAAGTGCAACTGCTGATTTTTTTCATCCCCTTCTCTGGTAAAAGTCTACATTTATGAACTAAATTTGTGCTGAAAATACCTCTACCAAATGAAAAGGTTTTGGGTTTTTTTTTTTAAGCACAAAAGATTTAAATTCTTCCATGCACCTCCTAATCTAACTTGGACACAAATCTTACCATAATACGGTAACGCAAGCCACGTCCCAAGCACACACAAGCTATCCTATTATGAAGCACCGAAATTCTTCCAGCAGTAAGACTGGAAAGAGCAGTGTTTCCACCAGCCTTAACCAAGGTAGGTTCTCATAACCAGCAGAAGTGCTTTTGGAGTTTAAAGAAACACTCAACTCCAACAGGTGGCATCATACATGACTGCCATGATTCCACCAGAAACATTCTCTCCTGTTTCTCTTCCATGGAAATGAATTCTACACTTTGTTCTTTTTTTTTTTTAAACACTGTGTGTCATTCTTAAGGTGAAATACAGCACAAGTAATCATTAAAAATTTACCTGGCTACTTTCACCATCTTTGGATTGTATTGCTTAAGTAGAGACAGCAGCGTTTTCATTGTTTTACCAGTATCAATTATATCCTGAAAATGAAAAAAAAACTCATGTGAGAAAGAATATTAAACAAATCAGAGCGGCATTTTCTAGGTGCTACTGCAGAAATTGCTTAGCATGAAAATATGCCAAAATACTATTTGTAATCAAATATAGGTGATGTGTAACACCATGTTGTGCTTACGCAACCAGGCTCGGTAAAGTGATCAGGCACATTAACAATAGTTCTTAGTTGTTGTGGATACCTAAGACTTTGAAAGCAGTTACTGAACAATGACCTTCTTGGCCCCTTCTGGAGATCTTACGACTTGCGCTCCTTGCAGCTATTACACAAGCAACATTTAATTCGAGTATGATAAGAATAACATTAGTCTCGCTGTTGAGCTCGGTTACAGAGACAAGAAAGAAAAGAAAGAAGGGAAAATAGGCAGAACAACCCATTACTGTAATTATAGAAAAAGGAGTGTAATTTACATTACAGATCCAAGAAACAGCTGAAGAAATTGCACTGGGAATATCAGTTCTAAAGGCTATACTCAAACACACTAAAATGAATTTTGACACACCATTTTAATCCCATCCACTGCACACAGAAGCAGAAAAAAAGAAGATATGGCTGACAACTGAAGATCAGAAATGGACTCCCCATTTGCACTGAAATAATCACACAATCTCTAGCGGGACAGTCCTTCCCCTGGCCTGAAATCAATCCCATTTGAGGTGAAGGAGGTAGACAACACAGGAGCAGCAATGTCCTGGTTTCAGCTTATTTTCCCATGATTCCTAATTACAGTAAAAGTCAAACAAAAAACTCAACAGAGCACCTGCCAGAGCAATACCATCTAACGCTTTTAATCATGGTTATCAACTCAAGAAAAGTTAAATGTGTACAGACATATAGATAAAAATAAAAGTTGGTGAACAAACATTAGTTGCTACTTCCATACCCCAAAATAAAACCAGAACCTATTACTGATGCTGTACTGTGTGATCATCTGTTGATTGGAGGTGAATCTCCATTTTGTTCAGATTTTTTTGCACATTGAAGGGATGCTGTGTAGAAAAGCCAAGTGATATTAAACCTACAATAAATGTGCATTTTTATTGTTTGACAGTTAAGGCACTGATCAGGAAAAAGGGCTCATATTTGACAGTGCATAAGACAAGTCACTGGAGAGATGATTCCCTGAACAAATGAGAAACTAACCTAGTTAGCTGTCTGGGACTTTAAAGACATACATTCATCTGAAATGGCGCAGATACATAATTAAATGCATCTGCCTATTTGAAGCAAAATATACTTCAAAGCACACCACTGGTCACACAAAAGACTGCTGTATATGCACTGTTTTGGCAGGAGTTTTGGAACTGAATGGGCTTCCTGTGGAATAATATAACCTTCTAAAATTTAAAAAAAAAACCAACCCATACATAAAACCCCCCACGTTTTATGAGAAGAAACATCCTTCCCTTTGGCTGCTGAACCGCTGCATCAGTTGCTGTTTCTTTGCTTACAAACCAGCCACTTCCATAACCTGGTGCCCTAAGACATGATTAGATTCCGTGTCCATTTTTCCTGCCTGCTGCTTCCCTGTCTGACATGGGCAACCTCACTCCAGAACATCCTCTGCCAAACTTACTGAACACAAGGTATGAAAGCAAGAATTAAGCAACAGCACCCACCCGGAAATCAAATTGAGGTGTACTGTGCCTGGCACCATCCAAAGAACCATGACAAGACAGAGGAATGGGAATTTAGCAATTGCAAATTGCCAATTAGGAATTAGCGTTCTCTATCACAAATCACACACAGGGGCATTGGGCTTCAATCTGTTTTTCATATATTTTAGGATATTCCTACTAGGAACTTCTTTCTACTCCTGCAGTTTACTGTTCTGGGTTTATAACAGCAAAATAGGAAATTAATATGCTTTATATCACTTTGTTCAAGCTATTTCTTCATGAGAAAAAAAATATAAAAAAGACATTTTAGAATTGACAGAATCCCAGAAAACTGAAGGCAAATGCAAACAATTTTACATAGATATTTTCCTTCTTAAATTTGGCAGTTGAATGCAATTTGAGAATTCAAAACACAGATCATTTTAAATTCAGAGCCCACTTGCAAAATTCAGGCCTGGAATCAAAAGCTGAAAGCCTTGAAATCAGAAACTGTAGGTTTTTAGAACTGTTTTACCAGTCACACAATAGAACTTCGAAGTGAAACATAATACTTACTTCTACAATCAAAACATTCTGGGGGGAAGAAAAAAAGAAAAGAAGAAAAAGGAAAAATCCATTAATATCTAGAGAATATGCCATTTCTTATATATATTAATCTCTACAATTTATTAATTTTCATTGCAGTTAGATACTTGTACCACCATTTATGTATGTTTACATGTGTAACGGTGAGTTCTCTGTAGTTAACGTTTCTGATGCTCCAGTAACCATCACCTGGCCACGAGATTCTTCTCAATGTCTCATGCTGAGTACAAAGTGGTCTTTAAATTATTGAGACTTTGAGAATTCTAGATATATGCAAGAGATCAAACCAGAGACTACACAGTTGGCATTCTTCTAAAGCAGAGTGTGATACTACAGACACACATTCTGTCACACTTATGTCATTTATATTAAACTATTGAATTTATATTGACAGACATGCCCTAAAGATCACGTATACCTAAGGAGAAGGGGAAGGCAACATGTTCCAACAGAGCAGGAGGCCCTGATGCTTTAACCCCAGACATCTGGCTCAGTGATCTCCACAGAGTCACTGGAGAAAAGCAGATTCCCAATTTACATTCTCCCATTTCCCTCTCTCATCCCTGCCTGTAACGGGAACCTCTGTCCCCATCCCGGGCTGTAGGGTACAGGTCTCGATAGAATGGATTCCCATCACTGCTTCACTGAAACACCAAGACAGCAAGTAAATAATGCCACTCTCTTTTAAAGGGTGTCTGTAAAAAACAACCCCCACAAGATTCTTCTTCTCAGGCACTGCAGAAAAACAAATCTCCTAAAACTTTCCTGATACTGAAAATGGTGAACACGGGGCTTTATTAAGTTCAGACTAAACTGACAGCTTTCCTGGGGCTCATCTGCTCTCCTAGTATACAGCAGTGAATATTTAAATGAAACTCTTTCATTTTCATTTTTTAAAACTGTATAATCTTTGCACACTAAAAGAGCAGCCTTAAAAGCATCCAGGTATGTGGGTTCTTTAGCGGTTTTGTCTATTTTTAAACATACAAATGGCCATACCTTTCCAGTCAAGGTCGAGAGGTCATCCCCACCAATGACTTTTATATCTCCAGTTGACTGATCGTTCTAAGAAAGAGGAAGGTGAGCATTAGCATTATCAGAATTAAAATATTTTTTTTCTTTCAATAAATATCAACACTGCAAAGTACATAACCACTGAATGTCAACGCTTTCAGCAACACAGCACCAACAGCATCTATTATCTAAGAAATTAGAAATGATCAAATTAAAAGATGGTATTTCAGATTAAACACTGTTTGACAAGAGATCTGCATAAACGCAGACACCATTATACATATATATGTCATGCACGTGACCATTGTATATACATATGTACCTAAAATGGTATGACTTGCTATGCATTCCCTACAGGTACAAAATAAGACAAAAAGCACTCCAGTTTTTAAGCTACATGCTGCTACAGGGCTGGTAATTTACATTTTAAACTTCAATGCTTTAGAACGCTTATTCTTATTCTAAGAGTAAGGCTACCATAACAATAACAGGAATAGCCATCAAACAAGGCACAGATTACTATTTAGAATCATAGAATGGTCCGGGCTGGAAGGGACACCCAAAGGCCATCTAGTCCCACCTCTCCACCGTCAGCAGGGACACCCCCAACTAGACCAGGTTGCCCAGGGCCTCGTCGAGCCTCACCTTGAATATCTCCAGGGAAGGGGCCTCAACCACCTCCCTGGGCAACCTGTTCCAGTGCTCCACCACCCTCATAGTAAAGAACTTGTTTCCAATCTAAATCTGCTCTTCTCCAGCTTAAAGCCATTGCCCCTCGTCCTGTCACTGCAGGCCTTTGTAAACAGACTCTCCCCATCTCTCCTGTAGCCCCCTCAGGCACTGGAAGGCCGCTATTAGGTCTCTCCGGAGCTTCCTCTTCTCCAGGCTGAACAACCCCAGCTCCCTCAGATTGTCCTTGTAGCAGAGGTGCTCCAACCCCCTGAGCATTTTTGTGGCCTCCTCTGGTCCCGCTCCATCAGGTCCATGTCCTTCCTATATTGATGGCTCCACACCTGCACACAGTGCTCCAGGTGAGGTGTCACCAGAGCAGAGTAAAGTGGCAGGATCACCTCTCTGGACCTGCTGGCAACGCATCTTTTGATGCAGCCCAGGATGGGATTGGCCTTCTGGGCTGCAAGTGCCCACTGCCTGCTCATGTCCAGCTTCTCATCCACCAGCACCCCCAAGTCCCTTTCCTCAGGGCTGCTTTCTAGTACCTCATCCCCCAGTCTGTATTGATACCGAGGATTGTTACAGCCCAGGTGCAGAACCCTGCACTTGCTCTTGTTGAACCTCATGAGGTTCACCTGGGCCCACCTCTCCAGCCTGTCCAGGTCCCTCTGGATGACATCCCATCCCTCTGATGCATCAACAACACCACACAGCTTGGTGTCATCTGCAAACCTGCTGATGGTGCTCTCAATCCCTCTGTCTATATTGTTGATAAAAATGTTAAACAGTACCAGTCCCAGCATGGCCCCTTGAGGGACACCACTTGTCACTGCTCTCCATCTGGACTTCAAGCCATTGAGTACCACCCTCTGGATGCAACCATCCAGCCAATTCCTTATCCACTGAACAGTCCACCCATCAAATCCCTCCAGTCTGGCGAGCAGGATGTTGTGGGGGACCATGTCAAAGGCCTTACTGAAGTCCAGATAGATCACATCCATAGGTTGTCCCTTATGTACTGACATAGTCACTCTATCACAGAAGGCCACTAGGTTAGTCAGGCAGGACCTGCCCCTAGTAAAGCCATGTTGGCTGTCTTTATTTAGAAATATAATAGCCAGAAAAGCTTCTGTTTGTCTAGTTTACAGCAAATATTAGAAATAATTAGATTACTTCTTATAATAATTGAGCAGCCACATAGGTACACCATTGCTACACCACAGCATTTTACTTCAATAAAAAATGTAAAGGAATTGTTTTATAAGAAAGTTAAAGAAGCTGCCAGGAACACTCTGCAGATCTGTGCAGTTCAGTTAAACTCATTCAACCAACTTTAAACCTTGACGATCTCCCACAGTTAGCTGTGATATGCTTATTATTGTACCACTTCCAGATGATCCTATTATCCTACAACTTAATCATTTCAGCCAAAGGTTACCATCACTTATCAAACTTTACTCTCATAACTTCTTACCATGTCACCTTCCTGTTAGAAAACTACTACTATTTTGCTGACACAGCGTGAAGCCCAAGCGTGCTGCATGGTTACACAGCGAAACAGCAGTTCCTTCCCCACTCCCCAGGAATGACAGATGCAAGGGGACCAGGAGGGGACAGAGAGAGGGGACCAGGAGGGAACAGAGACAGCCACAAACAGGTTCCTGTTTGTACAGCCGCCCGAAGACGGATATTCCTGCTATATGGATTGTAGGCAAAAACTAAAAATGTTATCACAAAAAAGGGGAGGCAAACCTCAAGTACACAATAAGTAACAATGGGATGATAGTAAAGAGAAAATGTATTAAAAACTTTTTGACAGTGATGTCAGTGGTCTAGCTTGAGGCATGTAAAAGCAGATAAGACTAACAGATACCTGCCTTTTAAGATTCCTATGCCACAACATCCAAAAGCGTAAATAGATTTCTAGAAAAAGTATCTTTCCAGTTTTGCCCCACATGTTCTAAAGAAAACATTAGTTTGAGTTATACCACTCTAAAATGACACTCAAGTGACATATTTCACTACTATCAGGAACCTTCATTTTTGATAAATAGTCAACTGTTTCAGTGATTGTGTAACAGTGCAAAAAATAACTAAACCCAACGGCATCCACGTCACTGGGCTGAAAAAGTCCAAAATGCTTGCTGCTTGACCCGGCAGATACATACACTGCTACTGAATGCCTGGATACTGGTTACCTCAACAACAAAAACATGGCTCAGTTAAGCGCTGTGCTCATAAAGGACATCTCCTGTATTCCCCCTATCCTAAAATTATCTTAAATGACAGCTTCTTTACACTTTTCCGTGCTTATGTCACAGGATTCCCTCTTACCTATTCCTATGCTAATAGGTATTTCATCCTCCTTCCATGGAAGGATGTAAAAAACCAAAATTCCTTACAAAACAACAACAGAGAAAGATGTCACAGGTATTTGTTCCATTGAAATCACGTGCACAGGTGGCAGCTGTTACTCCTCAGTGTATGCACAAGATTGAGCTCTAGATGATCTGTCTGGCTACAAAGCAATGCACTACACTCAAACAAGAACACCACAAAACAGTAATAGGTTGTGTAAACCTTTGCATAATGCATATTAAAGTATGATAAAAAACCCATCTAACCTACAGAAACTTTCCTGCTTCCTCCCACCAAAAATCATACAAATTGCTCTGCTTTTTAACACAAAATGTAAATCTTCACTGACATGTAAACCTGCGCTCCTGTGCAGGTACTGACTTCCTGAGCAATTAAAGGATAAAAAACAGTTAAAGAATTTCCATCACTGGTTGTAACCAGATTTCCATTGGAAAGAACTTTGTTTAATAATTAAGCAATGTTTTAATTATCTTCAGGAGAATTATTTCCAATTTCAGTACTGGTAAGACTTTAATGCTTTGTGGTTTAACACATAAGAGTTTTACTGTTTAGATCTGTTTTCACTGCCTCCCTGTTGTCACCGCTGGAAAACAATAATGCTTTACAAGATTGTAACTCCTGACCCAAGTGACTCCAAGATCACCTTTTAAAAAGGCATTTTAAGTTCCTTACAGTATTTGCTACAAGGCTTGGCTAACAGAGGTCTTTCAGAATACTGCCATGACCAGCCTAATCACAGTTTCCCACGTATTCCACTGAAAATCCCTATTTTCCTGAGTGACAGGGCAACACACTCATTGTCTTTTGGCTGCCCTTCGTGAGTACCTACGCAACATTTCCTCGTTTCCAAGTTTAAATGCAGGAGACTGGTGAAAAGCCATTCTTCTTGGAGCACAAACAGAATAAACTGTTTGCCAAGGGTACCAAGATCTGGGTCTGTCCACAAACACTATCTTTCCATTTCTTAACAGCTTGCCAGATCATTAAAATTCATCTGTAAGGACTTGGAAAGCTGGAGGTACGAGCAAAGTTTAATCACAGCTTGATCACATCAGAATTGTTAGAGAATTATTTTTGGGTGCAGAACAGTATGAGCTTTGCATTGCCCCACAAAAAAAAAAATAAAAATCAACCATACACTTGTAAATATTAAATGATCAGTTTGAAACAAGAATAGAACCTCAATTACATCCATTTCAGAACCACTACACAAGTTCAGCTGCTTTGTTTATGCGACCGGGGTATTTTTAACATCTTTTATCCAGTCTGTACAGGCAGGCAGCACGACAAAGTAATCATATCCAGAGGTTCTGACGAGTGCCAGCTCCACTTTCAACTGTCCATTACTGCTTGTGATGGTTTTCACATCACTAACGAGGCCGATCCCTCCATCTAGTAAAGCACAGATAAAAACTACAAAGCAGATTTAGCACTCTGACACTATTAACCATGGAAGACCTAATCAAGCTGTTACATACGTGCTCATGTTAGGACAATCTTATCCAGTCTATCGAGTTATGCAATCTAAAGGACATAAGTCTGGATATTAATAACCACCTAAGAGAGTCCACAGAAATGAAACGCTCGTAAATACTGTAGTGGAGGCATCAGGTAACAGCAGCTCCTCACTCATCTAGAACAAGAAAACATTCTTTTATAGACTTGGCTGACAAAACCAAAAACCCTGAAGCCAACACCTCAAGGAAAACATTCTAGTTAGGACAGCTTTCTGTCTGAATTTCTCCGCTTTTCATCTGCTTGTTTTTACTACAAAACCAGGCTTGTCATTTCCATAAAATTTATTTTGCTGCTCACTCCCCTATTAGTATCAAGGCTCCGTAGCTCTGGGGAGTAAATGACAAAAGCAGCTGTAGTGAAGAAATGAACCAAAGCACTCCTAAGACACCAGCGCGAGCAAAGAAAACATGGGTATAAGGCAGCTTTGCTTTTTAACAGAGGGGTTTTTTTCAGGTCCTTCAAACCATTTCTCCAATAGTTTTTTTCCAAATTAGTCAGAAAGTGGAGAGACTGAAAGGGTGCAGCCTTTATATTGTTTTTCAAACTAGAAAAGTAAGTTACTGGAAATGTTCCTTGAAGAGAGCAGAAGATACACAATTTCCTCACCAAAAAATAAGCTGAGAGTCATCCTTTCCTATTCTTTAACATAGTATCCTGTAATAGAGACAATTCAGCTTTCTGTTGTGGCTTTTACAGACAGGATATATGGGCATGTGGTGGCTTAGTGGTTACGTGGACCAGCAGCAGGAGCCTAGATCTTTGGAGGGGGGGGAACAGAAGGAAAAGGTGTCAAGCAGCTCTTGCCCACTCATTTAAATACAGTGCATAAGCACAGAGAGCGAGACACAAGCAAAGGCTGGCACAAACCTTTCTGCCCAGCCTTGGCCTCTTGTTAAAGAGCATAGCTAATCACTGCCTCGCGTTCAGCCAACGTGATGGTGGTTTCCAGGTAACCCCTGGACAGCCAGACGTGTGTTTAACGCCGCCACTCCTCCTGCAGATGGACGTGACCAAACCCCCACGCAGTTCTGGGCTTCGCTGTGAAATGTTAACAGATCACTCAACAGAAATCATGAACCTATGAAGTTCTTTGACAGTCCAAACTACGTCAGCAAATAACTCCATCTCTGTTTTCACAGTTTAATGAAACGAAGGAGGAGGGTGATTTTCCTATTCACTAATTTCTATTTTTTTCTACTAGAATAGGCATTTGTCTACAGCCACAAGAAGTAGCTTATACTGCTGACGTGAATGCAAAGTTACTGAGACAGAACTAACAGCAATCCCCTTACAAAACAATTTATTTAAACATCCTAAATTGAAATAAAAAAAAATAGTAATTATTTCCATGCTATGGAACAAATCATAAATACCATCCTGAAAACACAACGGTAGGCTGTTGGTAAGTCAGGAAGCTCAGAGCACTAACATACATCTGCTTCTTCCTTTGACCTGCACAACATAACCTTATGCTTCCTTCTGTAAAACTTACACGTTACCTCATGTTACAGAATGTTCAGAATGAAAATAAATTCTTTTCCAAACGTACACCCAAGGCAACCTATGCCTAGTCTTGAGAAGGTAGAGCCATACTCAGCGGCCACTAATCATACACCTAGGTTTAAGAATCCAGGATTTCCTCAAGGCCAAACACAACTCATTTCATTCATTGTCTGGTTGAGATGAGATAGGGAACTAGGGTATAACTGTTTTTGCAGCTTTCAAGTCTTCCTGTCCAACAAATGATGTCTAAGCCACATAAAAATTCCTAGAATTAAAGTTTTTAACCATACTTGCAGGACAATCCTCTGTATTGTTCTAGAACTTTAGAGGTAGGGGAGTGGGCAGAGAGGAAATTGTTTAACGAGTAAAGGACACGGAAAGGGTCGCTCTGCTCTGTATAAGGATTTTACTGGGCTTTGGAGATATCAAGGTCTAAAAGAAAACAGATGATAATAAGGTAGAGAAAGCGTAAATTAGCTTGTGACTCTTAATTCCCTTCATTATTTGTTTAATATTAGCATATTCGGGCAGCATTAATATTAAACCACCTCTGTTAATCATTTGAAGTTAGTCAAATATATATAAAAATGGCACAGTATTGCAGAGATACTTACACAGTAACTCTTCAACCTAATGAAGTCAACAGTCATAGGGATTGATTTGTCACTGTTCCTGTTCAGTGCTTTGATGTAGTCTAATAAATCAGCAAAAAATTTATAGCCACCCTTGAGTACACAGAGCGCTACGATGTGGTGTCCTCCCATGCCCTTCATAATTTCCCGTGCCAGTCTCTCCGTCCTGTACAAAACCAAGAAAGAGAGAGCTTGTCACAACAAACACATTTCATTTGCTTACTATAGCAGCAGCGTCTTGTATCGCTAACAACACTAGCAAACACATGCATCAAAGTTGGAAACACACTTTGCTCGGAAATATTTGCCTACCACTTCAGTCACTTTTACACGCTATTGGTCAATTAAAGTTTGGCTTTTCAAGGTTAATCTAACAGTCGCTGTGCCAAATGCCTCTGTTTTCATACATCACGCTCAGCCAAAGCCAACATCAATATCCTGGAGCTGTTTCACCGACAGATATGCCACATGAAGGTGTGTTCCCTCCTTCCAAGGAGAAGGAAACCTTCCACAGGTTCAGCTTCCACGCAAAGAGCAACATAAGCGAGCACAGCCCAATAGGCAGTGGTCCTCACTGAGGAGCAAGAAAATTGTCAAAGTGTAAAGAGGTTATGGTTATTTGCCAAGCGGGAAGGCCAGAAATTTGTCCTAACTGCAAAATACAATACCAATGGAGCGGAGCAAGAAAACACTGCACCGTTTTTCTGCAATCATTGTTTCTAAATTTATCTTGTAATTTGTTTCAGAAAGCATGCTATGTATTTATTGTGTGCCAGCTGACAGCAGGTTTCAAAGAGAAAGCCTGCCATTACAAACTTTACATCAATTACTTAATGACATGTACTCTGTCCAATTTTTTCCTCTATCTGGACTTGCAATGCAAAGTTTCTACAATATTTTTAAAAACATTTTATAGGAATGTTTACTATATCTAATCAAACAGCACCACACCAAATCTAGATGCGTTCCTAGTCAGGAGATCTCCAGGAAGATCCACCCAGCACCACTCTTAAAAGCTTGTGTGTCTCCCAACAACTCCTTCACTGAATTTGTTCGTTCTCTTCGAGAGAATTAGCAACTACCAAACAGAAAGAAAAATGCCTTGTAGGCTTCTGCACCCATTCCTGATCACATGAGATAAAGCTGCCACAGCACGTCACAGATTTCAGCAACCGCAGAAGTGACAGATTGATATTTACAGAGACTAATGTCTTTCCCAGAAGGCAGGAGAAAGTTGGATATTACTTATCTACAATACGAACACGAGAAAGGCTAAGATGATGTGATTAATAATTTACTTTTACTAATATCCTCAGGAAATTCAAGAGACTATAATTACTTTCAGACTGAACCGGCACAACAAATAGCATATTCTAATTAGGCTTTAAGAAGGTAAAGCATCAAAGAAACACTAGAAAGAAAAAGGTAGATTGCTATGTGCCACAAAATTTTGCTTGCGAATTACGACAAATTTCCAAACAATAGCACAACAGCAAATGTACAAACTCTTAGAAGCCAAACAAGAAAGAGTTAATTAGCACTTGTACTTCTTAGTCTCTAATTAAATGTAATCTATTTAGACAGTCACTGGGCAGCAAAACTATCACTGGTTGTTTAGTCTAACGTCATGGAACCAGCGGAGCAGTGGACTGTCTGAAGTCAAACCAACCTGTCCATGATGAGCCCATGAGGAATATAGACTTTTTCCAAGTCATCTGCGTAATGTTTAGGTATGCAGAACAAGTCCAGGTCGTAACCTTGTTCATCGTCGCCAATCTGAAAAGGAAATAAGATGAGAATTCTACAAAGCCTGACAGAAAGTCTGTAGCGAGAAACTGCAAGTCCTTTGCTGTATTCAGTAAACTATCCAACCCATTGCACTCACGGGGACCACCTTAGTGCCCTCTCGATAAAAACATCGGTCACACCGAACACAGCGTAAAGCGTAATATAACAACCTACAGTTCACAAGAGTTGCTTGAAATACCACATGAGCTGTTGTGTGGTACGACGTGGGGAAGAAATTAAGTCCTAACAACTTTCTCATACATCGGAGGGAGCAAAAATGAGACTACTTTATTTTTATTCCCTTTATTCCATTAAAAAAAAAAACAATCAAGGAGCTTTTTAACACCTTTGGTTTTCCTGGTGTAATGCAAAACCTGCATTTGCAATTCAGCAAGCAGAGGTTTTGACACAGATGCTTTCCAAATCTCCACATGACAACAAAACACACGGGGCCATTTTCAGGACAAGGCAAGAGAGCCAGAGGAGCACGACCCTCTGGCAAGAGGAGCAAGCCTTCTGCAAACCACAGGGGTTCGAGATCTTCCAGAATCTGAAAGGAAAGCTCTACTTCAGCAACCTGTTCTGCACGGGCAAATTCCCTGTATAAAACAGCCTGCAATATTAGCAAGTGTATATTAATTAGGACGAGGGATTAGCATATGTATATAATTATCCCCAACACTGCTGAGGTTCAGGGCATATCATTGTAACAGCATCAAGAATAGCCTTCCTGGAGCCTTAACCCCACTGCAACTCGGAAAATGACAATGTGATTTTTAATTACTTCACTCTCTTGGTTAGAGATGCAGCTGAAGGTTATTACGTGTAAAACGAAGTTCAGAATAAATGAAGTATATTACTGACAGTTCACCAGGGCAGGCATTTTAAGTATCCATTTGGGCTACCGCTGCCCTTGCAGGACGCAATCCTATTTCAGAGCCCGGGGAAGCACTCACCTGGCCTGTGACCAGCCAACCGTCTGCATGGGTTTTGTTGTGTAACCCCCCAGTGAGTATTTCACATGGGGAATTTCATGAGTATTTCACCCTCCTGTCCAAAAAAACCCCCTATATGAGCCACCCACCCGCCCGGCTCAGGCATCCAGCCCCCGACAGGGGCCCTGCAAGGCAGAGCGGGCTGTTATTTTAAGTAATAAGGCACGTCCCTCCCCAAACACATGGCATTTTCCCGTGGTTCAGCCCCACCATTCCATGCAGAATGTCCACTAAACCTTCCCTTCTGCTCCGGGCAGGGAATGGGCCCTTCCTAGAGATTTTATCAGGCTTTTAATTGACCGCAGAGGTTTACAGTCGCAACCTTGCGGCCGCCACAGCTCTCAGGGACCTATCTCATGAACACCCGGCGCCGGTTTTAAAAAAAAAACCATAATAATAACGATACAAATGAGTATGTAAGAACCTCAGCAGATTCAGCAAGGAAAAAACAAAACCCCACACATCCCCAGAATGCTCTCCCTCCAAAAACACACGCCAACCGCGACATTTAAGCGACCCCGCCGGCGCCCCCGGCCCTCGCCGCCCAGCGCCGTCCCCGGCAGCCGCCCCCAGCGACAGGGATGGGAAGTTGTGCCGCCCGGGCTCCCGCCGGCTGGGAACTTCTTCCCCTGCGCTGCTGAGGCGGCAACTCCGGCTGCCCCCACCGTCCTCCGCCTCTAAATCCTCCCGAGAGGCTCCCGTCGCCGCCACCTCTCCACCCCCCCGGCGGGCCCGGGCCCGGCACCGCTCGGGGAAGGGG
>JAHREE010000527.1:478182-517566 GCA_033628505.1 Tringa tobata | reverse complement strand
CCAACCTGTCCTGGTGCAGGGGGTTATTCCTCCCCAGGTGCACACCCTGCACTTGCCCTTGTTGAATTCCATCGGGTTCCTCTCTGCCCAACTCTCCAGCCTGTCCAGGTCTCACTGAATGGCAGCACAGCCTTCTGGGGTGTCAGCCACCCCTCCCAGTGTTGTGTCATCAGCAAACTTGCTGAGGGTACACTCCATCCCTTCATCCTGGTCATTGGTGAATATATTGAAGAGGACTGGACTCGGACCTGATCCCTGGGGAACACCACTTGTTAGGGACCTCCAACTAGATTCTGTGCTGCTAATCATGACCCTCTGAGCTCTGTCTCTCATCCAGTTCTCAATCCACCTCACTGTCCATTCATCTAACCCACATTTCCTAAGCTCACCTATGAGGATGCTGTGTCCGAAGCCTTGCTGAAGTCAAGGCAGCCAACATCCACCACCCTCCCCTCACCCATCCATCCACCCAGTCATGCCATCGGAGAAGGCTATCAGGTTAGTCAGACATGATTTCCCCTTGGTGAATCAGTGTTGACACAACCCCTCAGAACAGCCCCACGGCACAACCCAACGGCCCAGCAGAGACCAAGCCGCTCTCCGCGGCAGACGGGTAGCGAGAAGGAGCCCTCAGCGAGATCCCGAACACATCCCAAATATGTGTGACAAATGGCAATGAGAAGGCTGCACTGGCCCGCTGGATGGCGGGTAAGGAAATCCCTGTCCAGACAGTGCCACACTCTGAGCTGGGGGGAACCGCAAAATGCCCAGGGCTGGTGCACGAGGTCAGATGAAGGAGACCCACAAAGAAAACAAGCTCAAACCCAACCCTTTGGTCTGGCTGCAGGGGTCCCAAACACCAGAGGAGGGGTTGGCGGTGAAGGCAGGGCTGGAGACGGGCAGTCGGTAACATGATGAACCAAAGGCACGTCTCCCCATTCTCCACGGGGGGAACCATGAGGTGTGGTGGCCACACACACCCACGCTCGCTCCCCATCACCCCCCTGGGCTGCCTGCCCATGCTCCCCATGCCCCACACAGCCCCTGCAGGCACAGGGATGCCCTTTTCCGTGCCAAACCCCAGTGCGGGACCTGTTTTGGGGGTGGCCAGACACTCGCCCAGAAGCTGTGGATGGTTTCCAGGCTGGTCAGGAGGCTCTGGCTGTGAGCTGGGGAGAGCAAGGACAGCGCGGGCAGCACAGCCCCCGAAGCCCAGGGGCTATTTCTGAAGAGATGTCTCTCTCTTCAGCTGTTTGTCCCCTCTGATGTCCCCTGTCCCACCAACAGCCCTCCTCAAAGGGCACACATCCACCTGCTTCTGAGCAGGGGGGAGCCACACAACAAGTCCTTGCTGTGAGGGTGGTGAGAGCCTGGCCCAGGTTGCCCAGAGAAGCTGTGGCTGCCCCATCCCTGGAGGGGTTCAAGGCCAGGTTGGAGGGGGCTTGGAGCAACCTGGTGTGGTGGGAGGTGTCCCTGCCCAGGGCAGGGGGTGGCACTGGATGATCTTTTAGGATCCATTCCAACCCTTCTATGGTCCATTCTATGATCTGACAGGGCAGAGGACTGATTTAAAAGTAGGCCATAGTTGGTAGTAACCATGCCTTTTCCTTGGCACAGGTGCCACTTCCCCAGGCACAAGTGAAAAGGGATCCCCTGTCCCCTCCCTGCACAGGGTGGATCGAAGATGCCCTTTCCATTTGGTGTAAGATAAGGCTGAACCATGCCTCCAGATGCTGTCCATATCTTTAACTGTCTGAAGGAAAACTTTGATAAATATTGGTATTTGATAAATCGTGGTATTAAATATTGGTAAGATAATAGGAAAGCATGGGAATGGCTGGATAGCTCCAGTGGTCTCAGATGGCAAGAAAACCCCCAATGTCAACTTTTCCTGTAGGTTTGGGGTTAAGGAAAATGCAACAGTGCAAATGGAAATTCATGGTTTCTTATATTCAACAATTACATATCAGCTGAAGACCTTCCCCTTCTTTCTTTAAGGGTGGAGACCAAGTTTTATTTTATTTCACTGAATTTCACTGAATTTTTTGGAGTTGGAAGGGACCATAGAGATCATCTAGTCCAACTCCCCTGCCAAAGCAGGATTGCCCACAGCTAGAGCATGTTACTCACCAAGTATTTATGCTGCATAAATACTTGGTGGCAAGAAAAGGATGACGCTTCTTAGAAACAACTTTATTCATAAAGAGCTGTAGCAACCAACTCCCAATATACATTTAGCATTATTGCTGTCAGCTCAGAAAACACGACGGAATCAATTTAATCGTTCCTTTGTGTGAAACAACCAATTTAAGCCAATTTGAACTAAACCAATAGGCACAATCCCTAGCGAACGCGGTATTGTTGGAGCTAGGTGTTTGGCTAGGGTTTGGGTGGGTTAACTCAGGGGTGGGAGGAAAGAGCCTCTATCAAATTGCCTGGGGCAGCAGAATAAACTACGCCCTGCAGGTCGCTAATATCAGGGACGTGTCACAGCTGGGCTGCTTCCAGTGGGCTGGGACAAACAGCAGCTGCCCTCTCGAGCTCAGGGAGAGCCTGACGTGATGGAACGCTATCTGTCCAGAGACCCTTCAACCACAGAAGTGTTTCAGGATCTGCTTTTATTTTAAGTTACTGAATTAATTTCTCATTACAGAATCCCAGAAAGATATGGGGTTGGAAGGGACCTCTGGAGATCATCCAGTCCAAGCCCCTGCCAGAGCAGGTCCACCCAGAGCAGGTTGCACTGGAACGTGTCCAGGTGGGGTCTGAATGTCTGCAGAGAAGGAGACTCCACCACCTCCCTGGGCAGCCTCTGCCAGGGCTCTGCCACCCCCACAGGAAAGAAGTTCCTCCTCATGTTTAGGTGGAACTTCTGATGTGCAAGTTTGTGCCCGTTCCCTCTTGTCCTGTCCCTGGGCACCACTGAAAAAAGACTGGCCCCATCCTCCTGACACCCACCCTTTAAGTATTTAAAAAAAAAAAAAGACCCAAGTCCCTCAGCCTCTCCTCGTAAGGGAGATGCTCCAGGCCCCTCATCATCTCTGTAGCCCTCTGCTGTCCCCTCTCCAGCAGTTCCCTGTCCTTCTGGAACTGGGGAGCCCAGAACTGGTCCCAGTGCTCCAGATAGGGCCTCCCCAGGGCAGAGCAGAGGGGCAGGATGACCTCCCTCCACCTGCTGGTCACACTCTTCTTGATGCCCCCCAGGATGCCATTGGCCTTCTTGGCCTCAAGGGCACATTCCTGGCTCATGGTCATCCTGTTGTCCACCAGGACTCCCAGGTCTTTCTCCTCAGAGCTGCTCTCCAGCAGGTCAGCCCCAGCCTGTCCTGGTGCAGGGGGTTATTCCTCCCCAGGTGCAGCACCCTGCACTTGCCTTTGTGATTAATGCCCGATATCAATGTCTGCCATTAAAAGCAGCATCCAGTGGTACCTTTCTGATTGCCTGCAAAAGCTGTTGGCTTGACTTGGTGCCATTTCTCCCCAGCGGACAAAAGCGCTAGTCCTGTTTTGCCCTTCTGGGTGAGCAATTGCTTTGTTCCTCCTGCCAACCAGCACATTTCTAGATCCAGAGCATTCCTGGTCCCGCTGGCACCCCATTCTGGAGGGAAGGACAGATTTACAAAAGCAGAAATATGTGCTGATATTAGAGGAAGCCGGTTAGCTGAGATCAGCAACAGATTTGGTAGATGACAGGCTTTTTTCTCGCTGGTACAGGAGCCACCAAGGTTTGCTGGGCAGGGTGAAGGGAGGGGGAACTGCACATTTTCTGGCTAGATGGTGCCTAAGGTGGGAGAGCCAACATTTCTGATTTCTCTGGTATGCACGGCTTTTTAGAAGGCAAAATACTTTAATAAATACGGTTTGTCTCTGAGTAGATTCCTGATTTATCCTCTGTTGCAGGTCAGGCGTATCTCAGTGCTCAGGCCCAGTGAACCATGGCCCACGTGAGCACCAGTTGCCTCTAACTTTATTAACAGACTTTTAAAAACCTTGCTTGGTAACCACATGCCCCCCAGTGGCAGGACACCTGGACATAATAATTAAGTATTCATCATTTGGAAACAACTTGAAATGGCGTGCTCTGAGTCAAAGCTTCAGGTCACCGCCCATTTGCCAATTCCCTTCTCCCCCCCCTCATTTTTACCTCCCGGCTCTGCTATTGCTGCTGGCTGGGTGACTCACAGGGAATCAGCAAAAATGTGTCTGCTGTATTTTTTTTTCACAAGACAAGCCTCCTAAAAAAGCCAAGAGTGCGATGATTGTTCAGCAGATGAACAACTGAGACCAGCAGGACTCCCTTGTGACCAGAAATTAGTCTGTAGAGACAGAATGGGAAAAAAGGGAGAATTCAAGGCATATTAGACTGGTCCTGATATGAGCACCAATGTTTTTCATCAAGAGGAAAATCAAAAAGGAATAGCTCATTAAATGATATATAGAGCATTCACCAAAATATGAATTTACCATGTGAGCATCCCATCTTCATCATAACTACAGAGAACTACCTCTGCTCTGACTATTAATTTAAATAGCCCAAAATTGATTTTCTAGCCTGATGTTTCAAATGGGAGAGGAAGCCAGGTGGAGGAAACCAACATTTAAATAGACACACCCTTCCTAAGAAACAGGGAATAGATGTCGTTTGTTCCAAAATACCTTTTAAAATAATGTTATTCCTGTTCTCCATCTTGTTGACTTTTGCAGAAATTAGTCATCACAGTGATTCTCAGTGGTGACAGTTTCCATGGGTTTTGGAAAGTGGTGTCCATCTACCTACGTGTTTTAAGACCAGGACGTCCTGGATGATGAGAGTTTACCAAGATTTCTCTTCCCTGCTCAGCTAATAAATGACGATTTACTTCTCAAAATGAAAATAAGCAAAATCTCTGACCCGGTGCACTCCTCTGGAGCTGTAGGTAACATCCTTTTTCACGTACATCCTGACCTCTGCCAACCTTTGTAGGAAAAAGGCTTTCACACTCTAGGCTGGGGGGTTGGAGGAATTACAGACGTTTTGCTCTATTTGGGAGCACAAGGAATGGTCACTGACACGAGAATTACACAATTACTACTAAACACTCAGTGTTGGCTTATCACAAAATGTTAACCATCCTCGGAAACACCGACCTGGACTGCTGCAGACCACACTGCTCTTTGGGCTGGTATTTACGCTGTTTATTGGCTTTCATTTTTCAACACCCATTAAGAATGATCCGGGTGGCCCCGGCTGAGCAGGACCAGACGGGCGACGGCATCTGTCACAACAGAGCGGGGAGGCTGGTGCTTGGCACTGCGCATCCCCAGAGGCACACCCGGCTCCTGCCCGGCGGGATTTACCGAGTGCCAGCAGCTGCCAAGGTCCGGCTAGCCTGAGGGCCTGCAGAAATTTCAACAGGGATTAGCTTAAAATGCCAGAAAACAAGCGAAGGCAGGTCCTGTCAGCGAAGCAGTGCAGCTGCAGTGGGCTCTGCTGTCAGACCTGAAGCACAACCCCGTGCCGTGGGGCCTGACGACCTTGGTGACACCCGAGGCTTTGAGTAGCCCGAGGCTTTGAGTAGCCCGAGCCCTGCTGCCGTGACCCAGGATGTGGGGGTCCCACCTCGCCCCCCAGCTCGGAGCCTGGCTGGCTCCTCTTCCCCTTCTCCAGGGACGTGGCTCCCCGGGCAGGGGAGAGCCGTGGGGAGCAGCGGCTCCCCAGTGGACGGGGAGGACGGCACACCTGAAATCCAGAGACCTGCCTTCGGACACTGGTTTTGTTTGAACCTGTCCTGACACAAAGGTTGAAGCCTGAACAATGTAACTACCAAGAAGGTATTTTTCTTATTTTTTTTAGGCTCGAAACAGCTGTTTTTCAAGCCCAGCTTGAAGACCACGGCCTGGTGGAGTTGCTGACTTTTCATGCAGCAGCAGGTGAAAGCCCAGGAGTTGGTTTCAGGCTGAGGACAGCTCTGTGCTGGATGCAGAGCCACCCTCTGAGCCCCCATGCCAGCCCCCCCTGCCCTCCCTGCCTCCGCACCGGGGGACCGCCAGGCCCATCAGAGACCTTGTCCCACAGCGGCAAAAACCCCGCGCCAAGGACACGGCAAGGCCCGGGCTGACCTCCTGGCACTCCTCCGGCCTGTGGCCTTTGGCTGCACCCAGCGACCCCAGAGCGCAGCCAAGAGCAGGGCCGAGGCCCGTTATGAGGAGCAGATCCCTCCCTCCGCCGGGCAGCACCGGCGAGCGGCACGCTTCCCCCACGCCAGTAACAAGGAAAGCTCTTCTGCTCCCCTCATTGCATCAACCAGACATCAACAAGCTGACCCAGGAGCTTCTGGGTGACGCATTTCAGCACACACCCCACCAAAATTAACATGACTGATGTTAATAAGGCAGCCACCTTACTCTGCTGGCTTACTGGAAACGGAATGCTCTCCGGGAGCGCGGGAGGGGGGAGATGCCCACGCTGTGACACGCACGTGCAGCAACCTCCTCGGACTGCACAGGACCCCGGGGAGACGGAAGTGTCCGGGCTGAAGTCGAGCAGCTTGTCTTAGCCAACTGCTCCGTTAACACAGGCAACCTTTAGATGAAAGTACAAGAAACCACGGGCAGCAGGGCTTCAGCCCAGGGTATCTGCGCTGGACCCTTCAGCTGAAGGCTGAGGGAAGGCTGGAGGACTCCAAATGCAGGGGGTTGGCGCTAGCAGGAGGTCTTTCCCCCAGGGAAGGGACAGCGAGGGCCAGATGTGGGGTCTCCCCCCTTTGCCCGGTTGCTCTCTGAGGAATGAACAGGTTCATCTGCTTTCAGCAGGCACCTGAGCACAGGACCTGCTTGCGAACCCCAGGAAGCATTTCTAAAAAGCTATGGAAGACCAGCCGTGCTGCGTGTCTCATAGAGGTGTCTGTACAGCTATACACAAGTGAGCTACACACAAGGGTTGTTTAGAAAAAATAAAAACCCCTCTGGAACCTGTCGAGACCAGCACGGACAAACGCACCCAGAGAAACTGGAAGGGAGGGAAGAGGAGGTGGTTTCAGCAAGAGGGGAGAAGAATGAGGAAGACCAGCAAGAGACCAGGAGGCAGCAGCCCCATCAGGTAACTCCCTGACGGAGGCTGGGTTTGCCGAGCGGATCCAGCTGGCACCGTCTCAAGGCAGAGCAGGCATCAGGTGGCAGAGCTCACAGGCTGCAGCCTCTGCCTCCCACCCCTGGCAGCCCTTCAAGCATCTCAGCAATCTCCTCTGGGCAGATTGCAAGGGAAGCAGAGACAAAGCACAAGCCTGGCCGGGAGGGAACTGCGCTTCGGGACTCCCTCTCCCTCTGTAAGCCCCTCTGAGCTGTATGGTACGAGCTGGCAAAGTCATCGCTCGGATCCTCAGATGTTAAATGCTGTTCCAGGGAGTAACAGCAGACCCTGTGTCTGGATTTGGGTGAAGGGTGCGGGACTGGATGAGGTACCTGGTGAGGACACGGTGACTTAGTTCAGTGGAAGAGTGCTTTCAGAACCCAGGGGAAATAAATGAATATACAGGGTCTGAAGATAAACCACCAGGCAGCAGGGAGCGAGAATTCCTGCCCACCATCTGTCGCCCACCCAGAATCCTGCTTGACCCCATGGAAAGCCCCCTCAGAAATCTGTCCTCAACCCCCCCAGGGATGGGAAGGGGGAGAACGGTTCTCAGAAGGACTGCCAGGCCTCACGGCAAGCGAGAAGACAGGACCTCATCTGAACCCTCTCTCCAGACAGCTAGAAAGCCGAAAGTCCTGGAAAAAGAAATAAGCTTGATGTTTTTTGAACCTCTCTGGCTCCAGACGCTAACCCTGTTTAGCAAAGTGTACGTTCAGTTAATTGCAGAACAGAGCAATGTACCTCTAATTACAGAATTGTATAGATCCTGTACCTCTCATTGCAGAAATGTAAGATATCATAAAGTGCTCAACAGAGATGACAATAGGAGAATTTTGCCTCTAATAACACCTTTTTTGCCAAACCTCTGCTCTTAATTTTATCTCTTAACTGACATCCACTCCTCAAATGGTAAATCTGTGATATCTGATGGGCTAATCCAAGTTTTACACTGTGAAAGCATCAAGAGGTTTTAAATTCACCAAGGCTTATCTAAGTCTCAGGTTGCTTGCTTTCCTCCCAGGCTGGAAAAATTTTCCCAAACTGGGTTTCTTCTGGTGGAAATATTGCTCGGCAGCACCAGCGAGGCTTTCCATGGGGAAGTGAGGCAGACGAGAGCTCCCGTCCCTTTGAACCCCTGCCAGGTGCATCTTAAATTACCAACTTACAGCCACAGTGTGGTCCTGCTATTGATCAGAGTTTATAAAAGAATGCGAAGTACAATGACACTGATCCTCTGTTTAACTGCTGCACAAATCAGATAATTGGATACAGAGGATTCCAATAAAAGCTGGGTATTCAACAATAAAAAATCAGGAGGGAAAAAACCAGCTCTACAAAATTACTGCACTTTCAGTGATTCCTGTGAAATAGCTGAAAATGATCCAGAGATTTAATTGCTGTCTTAGAAAATATTCTTGCTCCAAATGAGAAATCACGGTAAAGGAGAGTGTGAATCTTCTTATGTCTAAACAATGAACGACCATTGAAACAAAGCACAAGGAAGCCTGATACTTCAATTGCCACATCAGTCTTCATGGTCAAAACATACAGAAGAATGTGATGTGATTTATTTTAGGGCAAAATGTTGGCACTAATAAGTAGGTAAAAATCACTGGAAAATATGGCAAAACCAAGTAAGTCCTAGGCTTCAAGGCCTGAATGAATCACTTCCGTCGTTCAGTCCAACTGCCTGGAGAGTCTTGTGTTTATTCTTTTTATATTGGTCTCATTTAAGGAACTGATCTTCCAATTTCATATCATCACATCAGGATTTAAGGATGTTTAGTTAACAGCAATTTGGAGAGTTTAAAAAATTTTTGCAGCCCAGCTACTGCCGTTCTTACTCTGTAGGAAAGCACTTTTTGGATGTGTCACCTGAGTATTTCAGTTTTAGATTAAAGACCTCCTCCCTCCTTTGAACTGTGCAGACTCTGGGGATTGCCTGCACCAGTCTTAAACCATGCTTTAAGTAAAAAAAAAATAAATAATTTCAACTCAGATCCCAGTAAGCTACCTGCACTCTGGAAGAAGCTAAAATTGATACAACACAGCAGGGAGTAATATGATTAAAAATACTGCTGACTGCATTTAACTTGGGTGACTTCTTGTTTTGGAGAGGTATCATCGCAACTTCAAACTCTAAGGCAGCTGCGTGGCTGCCTGCCAGAGGGAAATTCACAGCAGAGCTCTTTGCACGGCGTCAGCCTATTTTTAGTGTATGGTTAAGGAGTGAGTGTCTTCCTCTCTCTGCCCCGAGCCTCTGCAAAGCCTTCTGCTGGCAGGCAGGAGCTCGATGGAGCTTACTTGAGCAGGAATATGGGATTTTTTTATTTTATTTTTTTTTTGGCCAGGAGTAGGAAATAGGGTATCGCACGTGTGCCAAGCAACCTGCGCATCTGCCGGGGGAATAAAAGGCAGGGCAGCACCAGCCCTGGTTGCTCTCTTCTCAGCTGGAATGTTGTTTTAGGAAAAATAAAAGAAAGAACTCGGTTTAAACAGAGTAAGAGGCAAAAATTTCTCTGGCAAAAATTCAGAGAAAGTTTTACGATTCCCGCCACAATAACTGGGTAAGAGATAAATTGCTTCAAACTCTGGATTATCCCAGTGCATGTACAGCAGCATCAGGGAGCTGTGTGCTCTACTGCCACACGTATGTTTGTGTAACTTACTGCTGTCACTTCGCTTATTCTTACACAACAGAAATGTACATTTAAGGTGTGGGACACGTTCACTCCAAAAGCTGGGAGTGCTGAGGTACTCCCAGAAATGTGAAATGGAGAGCGGAGAGTGCCTTGCGCTGGGTGGTGTCAGAAAGTTCATACTAACTATGCAGACGTGGGCCAGCCTCCCCACAGATGTTATTACCACAAGTGCTATTTTAAAAGACAAGATGAGAAAGGAAACACATAACTGTGAGCCTTGAGGTCAAGCTCAGGAGCTCTGCCAGTGCCGCTCCAGAACAGTTCTCCATCTCCCTCGCAGGTTTTAGTATGAAAATGTAAGAGAAATACCAGCTGGGAGACACTTCAGCGAGCCTTGCTCCCACCACCCCCAATTCACATTTGCACCCGCCCCGTGAGATGCCCACCAACTTTTCCTTTAAAATCTCAAGCTCCAGAGATTCGACAACCTGCCCAGGAAAGGTATTCCAGAGCTTTCCTCTTCCTGCTGTCAGGGCAACCACCCACTCTGATGTCTAAGCTAAATGTCTCCTGCCGTAACGTAATCCATTTTTCTTCTTCTGCCCGCAGCAGTGAGGGAAAGTGCTTATTTCCTCCTTCTTCACAGCTGCCTCTTACCCATTTGAAAACATGTCTCTCCCATCCCTTGAAACAAGCCCCGTCTTCCATCCTGTCATCCCTCTCATTGCTTTGCTCTGTTTGTCTCCAGCTGCTCCACATTCTCCATGAAGCGCGGTGCCTACAGCTGGATACCGTGTTCCGAGAAAGGCTTTCTTCTACCACCTGAGGAAGAAGGACCGTGTCACGTACCTTACAGACTACATTCCTCATTATATATTCCATAACAGGTATTTTTCTCCAGGAACAGGATGCTGTTGAACTGGTGACTGGCCGTAACCCCAAGAGAATGTCTGTCCAATCGGCACTCTGTCCTGTCCCATCCTGTGTTTGTTCAGCCGATCGTTGCTTCTGCTGAGGTGTACAAATACCCATTTGTCAAACCCATGGGTGGATTTACCAAATCTCATTCTAACCCTTTGGAATTCATCAAGTTCATTTTGAATTTTAATTGTCTTCCACTCAGTCAGTAGTTGGCTCAGGTCTGGTGTTCCCTGCAATTTAATGAGCATACGCCAACTAAATTGTCAACAAAAATACCAAGTAACATCAAATCAGAGCAGAACTGCAGAGAATCCCACTCAATACATCCTTGCACTCTGACTGTGAATGATTAATAATTACTCTGAGTGGGGTTTTCCGAACCGGTTTTAATAACCCCACTTTGAAATTGGTGTCAGGCCACATTCCCCTGCTTTCTTACGGAAAGGCACTAGAGTCACTTAAAGCTGTGCCCACCGCTTCTCCGCTGTTCAAGAAGCTTCTTCCCTTGGTGTAGAAGCAGCAACATTATTTTGACATAGTTTCATCTTTTAGAAGCTCACCAATTAATTTTCCAGTTTAAACCACTGCCCCCCAGTTCTGAACAGAGGGGTGGAAGCAGCATCCCCCTTTTGTCTCTCACGCCAGAAAGTTATTTCCACATGGGGGATGATCCAGGCACGAGGAGAACCGCGGCGGTTGTGCTTGTGCTACAGCCCCTTAACACAGGGCACAATAAGTAGAGCTTGGCCAAGTGAGGACACGAGAGCCCTTGAAGTACTCACTGCTCTGCCCTAACGTCACACAGCACGAGGACAATGAAAGCCTCTTGCTCCTGTGTCTGTGGGTCCCTCCTCCATCGCTCCAAGGTTTCGGTGACCAGCTATTCCAGTGAGAAGTCACAGCCATGAAGCTCTGCAACAATATCCTGCACTTCCTTCCTTCAAAGGTCCCAGCGGACTGAGTTAAACACAAAAAAACATACAGCAAATAAAGCAAACACGCATCCAGTAATTACTTCCCTGGCATCAAAAGCCACGTGGGGAAACTATTTCCGACATTGATTTTGATACTAAAAGTCTTAAATTAAACTCTTCAGGAAACCCTTGCAAAGACGGACGTGGAATCACAGCATCAATGATTACACTCCACCAACAAGACCTGATCATTTGGCAACCCCTCTTTGCAGACGACGCCCGACAATTTTTTCCTGCCACATAAATCTGATTTTTCTCAGGGCTTTTCTGAGGCTTTTTACCTCAGGCTCTCTCATACCTCCTACGCTCATTAAATCGACTCATTTAAGGTGATGACATAAGAGCGCATAGTTGTTCTTAGAAAATAAAATCTCCATCAATAGGCCCGTAGCACCCTTCCTCCTATGGAGTTTTCCCATCACATTTCTCAATACTTTAAAGGCACTGAAAGGTGTCGCTGTCTCACTCCAGGCACTTACGTATTTGGACAAACCCAGCATTTGCCAAGTGATCTTTTGTTTCGTTAATCTCTTCCACTACATTTATACAGTTCTAAAGTGCATTCTGGATGTAGCTGCTCTTCTGCAGTGTAACTATATTGCGCTCTGCATTCCCTTGGTATCTTAGTCTACAGTAATTTGCTCTTGAAAAAGAAAAAATAAAGCTCTTGAAAGGTGAGAATGGGTGAGAAAGGTGGGTCCGTCACTTCACGTTATTAACCAGTGGTAAAAGCAAAGACGCTTCCCCACGGCACAAAGTGAAGAAGAAAACACAAAGATGCAGTTACCTCTGAGCAAGTGGCATGGTGTAAATAGGCATTCTCACTTCTCTCCTGGCAAAGTTTTCATGGGCCTGTAACCTCAACAGGGAAATACTGCATTTATGCGTTAAATGACAGCTTTAAGTTATACTTTCAGAAAAAGGACAGATATGCAATTATGAAATTCATAACTCATTTATTGAATATATATATATGCAAGGATACCAATAAAAAGAAACTAATACTGCAAACTACAACTTTGGAAGTAAAGCCAATATAACAGGAACAAAATATACATAACATTGTAGATAGGAATGCATTTACCCTCTTTTGTACATTCCTTGTCTTTACACCTAATGTAAATGTATGCTAGAGCAAAAGCTGCGAACCTTAGCTAACCTGAGTGCTTTTTGACAAGCAACAGTTCTCCAGGATCCTTTAAGGGTTGAGATGTCACTAATGAATGTGCGTTACATATGCATGTATAGGAAATGCTTCAACGAGTGCAGAAATCAAGAGCCGTGATTTGTTCTGGTTTTTAACCTCCACCACTAACACAGTGGAATCTCTTTCTGGTGACACGGAAGGAGAGTTACTGTTTGCTATAGTGTACTTTTGGTTCTCTTAAGATTAATTTTATCTAATGAGGATTAATTTTCTTGTCAATCTGATCCAGCATATTAATATTTTTGGAATACACTGATTATCACCTGCCAGATAACTCTGATATTTCAAATAGATTATCACCTCTTCATCTTTCACTCTGGTTTAGCAAGAAGTTATTTTTCATATTGGCAGCAGTAAGCAGCAAGCTCTCTTCCTTTAGGGCCAGATTCAGTATAATCATACCA
Source organism: Tringa tobata (assembly GCA_033628505.1). Taxonomy (NCBI): domain Eukaryota; kingdom Metazoa; phylum Chordata; class Aves; order Charadriiformes; family Scolopacidae; genus Tringa; species Tringa tobata. Next base: position 504,307 of record JAHREE010000527.1, on the reverse strand, counting down.
GCTCTTTGTACCTAAAGATCAGACTTTGGGGAACGTAGGTGTAACTCCTACTAGAGCCTTATCCCAGAACCTCCTGTGGATCAATACCTGCTGAACGAGTAGATCTTATCATCTACTATTTTCTCTTTTTTTTTAATCTATTTCATCCTAACTAGCTGCACTGATGCTGAGATTGAACCACCCTTCCTTGAAATGGAGTGACAGCACAGCTTACTGCTAGAGTGTTTGATCACGCCTCGAGACTCTGGCATTACACCACCTGTATCCTCAAGTTATTTGAACAATATCCTTCTGCTGCCTGTCCTTCCTTGGTACAGTCCTTTCTCGGTATAGCACAATCGCAGATCTGTTAATACAGAGATACAGTGAGTGGGGAAATCTGTTAATGCAGAGATAAATGGGGAGAAACCTCCCTTCTCAGAGGGTTCCAGGTGCCTTAAACAACACACGCTACTCTTGTGAGCAAAAGAAATGCCCAAAGGCCAAAAAAAAAATAAAATTAAATTAAATAAAGCGAAACCAGTTCTGTAAGACAAGTTTTGTTAAATTCATGAGTTCACTGATTGTGAGATGAAGCAGAAGGTGCCTATTAAAAAAAAAAAAATCTCCGTAATAAACAGACTGCATTAATTTAACTAGCTAATTTAAACATACCTATTTCACCTATAGAGCACTTTCATTACTTCTAACATTTCTGGGAAGGCAGCAGACGCTCCAGAATAATCTTCAGTATACGCTTGTAAAGATTACATTGCTTTACCAAAAAAACCCCACCAAACCAAAAAAACCCAAACCCCAAACAAACAAAAAAATAATTCAGACAGACTGTCTGAAATTCCAAGCTAAAATACACATAAAAAGACAGTAATGGCAGTATTTTGTCTTTAAAAAAAGATGTAAATGTTGTATAGTATCATACATTGTCATGCTTTTTAAAACTACAATTAAGGACATCAGAGATGTACAGTAAATACACTGCTGAGGTACATTTCTCCTAAATATTAACACCATGACAGAATTACTCCCCAGCAGGTGATGCTACTTGGGAACATATAAATACAATTTTTACATCGTAAGGCACTTTTACCCAGCATACATGAGTTGAAGTCAGTTATGACAAATCTGAGGCTTGTAAGAAAAGATTTTTGCTTTTGACTTTGTTTCCGTGAATTCTGAGTTAATGACAGTGTAGTTAGGCCATCTCAGCACAGAGAGGTAACAGGGAAAACCAGCCACTTGCTTTTCTGCTACCCGAAGGTAAAGTGCTGCCCTGGTTTCATCAAGGCATGGAATGGGGTTAATTGGTTTTATAACAGATGGATTATTGGACTGAATATTACACCACGCAACTGACACACTATGAATTAGAGCTCAGTCTCCGATACAGTGGGTACGCTGGCAGATCTACCCCGTGCAACCTTAGTTAAAATACAGGAGCTGCAAACAAAGTGCCTTTTTTTTCCCCATGGGAGGGCCGTGTCTGAGGCACTAATCTAGAAGTAATTTAAACATGGGAGGATGTTCTTTTGCTTCCTAAAACTGTTCTGAGCGGCTGAAAAATGTTCATCTTCTAGGAGAAACGAAACACCTGGATAGACAATGTCAATAATCGATCTGTCATTGCAATTCAAGTCACGCTTTTAATTTTGAAAGTTACAAATACAAAATAAAAATGATCAATGGCATCATGTTTAGAGCAGTAACTGAATATTTTCTGTACACAGCAATATTTCTTTCCAAAACGGCATTATTCTCCAGGAAAGCAAACAGAATTGATTGAATTCTAACAGGTAAAATGTTAGAAACTCCAATATACAGTAATTGAGTCCCTCAAGACATTAAGGGAATGCATAAGAAGACAAATGACACACATTAAATCTTTTAAAAATACAAGTAAAAAAATGCTACAGAAACTCATGTTACAAATGAACTGTTTTTGCAATACCAATCACAGAAGAACTGTAGCAGTTTATAGTCAAATCAGTGTATTTTGCTTGTTTCCTTCCTTCCGATCCAGAAGTTTTGTTGGGAATTCAGAGTGAAACAAGTCAAAACCCTAAACAAACAATAAGGTGATGCAACAGCAACAAACATGTGGACTAGATTCAGCTTTTTGGTTTGATTTAAGGAAGTCTGAGAACGTGCTTTACCAGACCAATTGAAGAAGCTCGTAGCCATTAGAAACGCCAAGGCGTCTGGAAAGCAGCCAGAGGACTGAGCTGTTCGGTTTGGTATAGCCTAGATCTGATTATTCCCTAAAGGAACTTCCACTCTCCCAAGTGGAATTCCATGACATGATTGCTGACTTGACAGAGAGAGGAAAAAAATAATCACTAATAAACAATAAGGATGATGATAAGCAAAGGTTCTCATATAGTGGTCATAAGATTAAAAAATAAATACCGATCTAGCAAAACAGGTTGTTTCCTCATTCTTCCTACAGAATATGGGACTTTTATGCATATTCTGGACAAAAGATGAAGTGTTCCACACAACACAGAACACTTGAGGTATGGACGTCAGAGATGGTGGCTAAATTCCATAGCGAGTTAAGAGTTGTAACTCTCTGAAGCAAAAGAGATTGGGCTGCAAGTCCAAACATTTGTATCGTAAGGTTTTAATCACACTTCGTCAAGTGTTCTTTGTAAATCAGGGACGCGGAAAGGGGTGGGTCCTTGGGGAAAGAATGAACTACAGCCCTTTGGCATGAGTTCTAAAGCTCACAGCTCAGAACCAACAGCTGCTCAAGTAAATCTCCCACAAACAATGCTGGGCGGAATGAGCAACCACAACAGGAACAACCTGAAATGTTCACGCGTGCTTCGGTGTACGCTCAGTCCTTTCTACTGTGTGCTTTGCAAGCGAAAACAGAGAGCGGCTTTCCCAGTACAGCCTCCGTAACTTGTGGATGAAGAAAATGCAAAATTCACAAAGTACCAGCTTGTTGCCACCACGAACTCGTCCATGTTGTTAATTAAACTAGCTAAGACCTTCCCTTGTTGCATGAATCCACTAAACAACTTACACATTCCAAATCTTAAGGTTTTTATTCAGTCCAGAAATATAGATCTTACTTCATTTCAATGTCTGCCTTAACTTTTGACACTGTACATATTACATATCATTTATATAGTGTTTCATTTTTTTTTCCAGACACTGCAGACTACAAACTACATAATATTGACATGTAAAACTCTGCCACTTACTGAAGGCTCACACACATGAACGTTTCAGGCAGTTCAATGAAATTTCTAACAGAGTCGGGCAGTAAAAAGTTACTAACCCTTTTCTGATTTTAGAAAACAATTTAAAAGAATTAGTAGTTATGATGTCTTAGCCATTCCCAGTTCTATAACTCTGTCCCTTGAACCTGTTTAAAAAATGATGAAAACAATAGTAAATTTAAAGTCATACAGAAAAGCATTTAGCAGCTCTGACATTACATCTATATTTAGCGATAGAAACGAGGGCCTCCCTTCTTACACTGTTACAAAGTCAGCTGGATTTAAAAAACAACAAATCCTCCCAATTTTTCTACAGTATGCCAATAAAAAGTACTTATCTGCATACACTAGATTTAAATACTTCACTGCAATAAACTACATTAACTGTATATTGCGTTTCAGTCTGTCAGGAGTAACTTCCATACCTAGTTTCCATTGAGCTGCTGCTGAGGAATGTCATTATGGTCAGTGCCTGATTTGCCACGGCTTTTGCTTTCTCTTTCTTCATCCTCTTCATCTCTTTCATCATTTCCACTATGGTTTTTACAATAGAGTCTAGCACAAGAAAAGAAACAGTGAGGACTTTTACTGAAAGTATCTATCAAAACATTGCTTTCCTCTCAATTACTTTTGAGATGTGCTACAAATCAATCCATAAATTTTAACTCATTCATGGCTTTCAGTCAAGCATCAGTTAAACTGAGAAAGAAAACAAGGTCGACCCAGTGACAAAACTTGGATCCATTCTGGTTTTCAAGTTCTGCTGCTACTCTGCTCAGAGAATGCCCTCTTGTGGGCACAGCCACGCTGGCACCCCAACTCCAGCCCAGGCACCCACGCTCCGCAAGCAAGTATGGAGCGGTACAGGGTCCAAAAAACCCCAAAATAAGATATCCAGGGTTTCCTCAACATAAATTACAGATTAGTCGAGGAGAAAAACATAACATAGAATCATAGAATTGTCTGGGTTGGAAGGGACCTTTAAGATCATCTAGTCCAACCATCTACCTAATCCTGATTGATATAAGTCAATTTTCTCATTTCTCATCTTACAACACTACTCCACGAATCTTAAGTTGGCAGAGTAACTGAAATATTTCTCGAAGTCAACAACTACTTAAAAATACCATTTTAAATAAATAATAATCTCTTTTTTAATAACATACTTGACTAGCCAAGTTAGGCAGAAAAAGTGCCATGAAACATCTTCACTTTCATTATAGATTCAAGAATTACATCGGTCCTTACTTATAAATTCCTCGTGACATATTCTCAATGTATTTAGCTTTGTCTTCTACTCCACAGTGGTAATGGTATGTTTTTATGCAGGCTTTAATTTCACACCCAATAGTAGCACCAGGCTGGCTGCAGAGCGTGCATTTCTGTGCAGGGAAAGAAGAGAACGGCACCGTTTAGTCTCTTGCCTCCGAGTATTCAGATTAGTGTTCCTTGTATTTATGGCTACCATTTTGGAACAGAGTCATTCCTCTGGCACATCACCCTTCCAATGAAAAGTTAATCAAAGATACTGTAAACCAGAAACTAGATAATACTACCCTGTTAAAATACGAACACTAGGATTTACCTGCTCATTGCACTGAAAATTGCTACACGATCGCATGTATTATTTTATTTCCAAGATAATATTATTGCCATTGAAGTTAGTGTGTTAATATATGAAGAGTCTTAAATATTTTTTTTCAAGGAACAATATTGTTACTTGTTTGTTTTCTCTCCCACCCCCCAATTTCTTACCACTTTAAAAACAGCCTGAATTTTAATAAAACAGAATGTGACATTTTACCAACATCCCCATCTCTGAGGCCTTAATACGTTCTCATATTAAAACATCAAAACAGTTGGAAACACGTCAATGCAAGACCATATTCTCTTAGTTTATTTGTAGTTTTACACAATGTGCTTTTAGTAACACAGGATCTGAAGCTGTTACTCTCTTATAGTTCCAGGAAGGCTAATAATGATTTACTATGTACACTGCCATAAAGAACACTAAATACCAGACGCCCCAAATCCATTAATTTTAAGGTGATTTCTGTCTGGCTACCTTTCCCAAAAGTAAAAATGCATTTAAATTTTGGTTTTAGAAATAGATGGAAAAGATTGTTTCACACAAGGAAGGAGGCAAAGCTATACACGTCTTAGTAGACTCGGTAAGGCGTTCATCACGTTCTGCAGACACATACCATTCTTTTTCCTCTCTTGATTTCTTGAAGTACAGTTTTGATATCAAAATCACCAAACTCTGCCCTCGAAGTTGTTGTTAGCTGGACAGTGCCAGAAGAGAACAACTGTAAAACGAGCAAGTCAAAAGAATTTCAGGTCATAAACATGATTAGAATTTTTTTTTTATGTGTAGGAATATCTGAGTATTGAACATCCCCTTCTGTGATGACAGTGCGCTATCAACAAACTAGGAAAAAAAACCCCATACTAATCTGTAGGGGATTAGTGTGGCAAGTATTCCTTCCAATACCCACCTGACTGCTTTAATTACATTTGTTGCCTTGGAAAAATGTATTTTAAAAGACAAAGGAGTAGACAAGAAATAATGACATGATGAAAACACACAGTAATAAATGGGGAATATTAGCAATTACATCACTGAACTTTTTAGGAATATTGCATTTCCTTCCCCATGACACATATATAACTCAGCTTCAGGGCACAGCTGATACCAACATACCTGAAAAACCTCGAGGGATGACAACAGAGCACATAAATACCATCCCTACTATCACCATTCTGGTATACTCAGTTTAAACTGTCATAAAACTGAAGCTCAGATACACAAAGTAAGGAAGAACAGCCTAAGACTCCAGGCTGCTGGCACACACCCGCTCTCTGTTTAGCAAGGCCAGGGCCAGGAAGACAATTAATACTCCACAGATTACCTGGACTATTTATTCATTTTCAGGTACAAGAAGAACCACTGAGGTTTGTTTCTCCGAGCCCTACCTCATTCACAGAATGAGCTCTACCAAAGATAGCGCTATCTGCTCCTGTTCAGTAAAAGGAACAGGTACTTTTCAGGCTGCCAGCTCTAGGAATGGGATCATCTGAAAACAAGGGTTTTCTAGAACTTCCACGTCCCACTCTACTCGAGTCACACAGCCTGAATCCACTGGTCAGAAAACTAATGAAGTTCATGGATTCCTCCCAGATTTGTCTGAATGCCTGTGGAGTAAGGGTATTTTATTTTTGGAGTGGATTCTTTTAGTTAAAACTGTTTTCTGTTTTCCTTTTTAAATATTGTGTATGCATTTAGACATTAAGGGAGCATTTTTAATAAGCTAAAGAATCTCCCCGAGCTAATTCCATCCCTTCGCACGTAGCCAACTTCTCTCCATATTGCCCGCAGTGAGAAGAAATGAATTGCTCACTTTGCGACACTTCAGCGCTAAGAGAGATCATCAGCACAGACAATACTCACACGTAATTACATGTGAGGGTACTGTATTAATATCTAAAATAAGCAATTCAGACAAAATTCAGGTAACACACCGGGCTGACAACAATACTGTTACTCACCATGCACTTATAGTGCGCTGCAGCCTTTTTGGCATTAAATATATGAAGCTTTCCTCTAGCTTCATTTTCTTCTTCACCTGCATGACAGAATCCACATTTAGGTTTTGTATCACTGGGGCTGCTTCTGTGGGGAGACCTGTCTCTCTGAAAGAAAAACATTTTACTAAAATATACTGCTGGGTCACAAATAAAGTTGTAATTTTAAAAGCCTGTGGCCACCAGCTGGAGGCTCAGACAAACGCAAATTTTAAATAAAAATTATATTTGCAGAGAAGAAATATGCAATTCTGTCTTCTAAGAAGTTTAGCATATTTACTGCTTACATAGGAACTGCTTTCTATTTCATCTGTGCCATGTGAGGACGTAGATCTAGTGTCTTCTGATTGCCCCTTTAAATTTGTTTTTCTTGGCTTTCCCTTACGACCCCTCCTTTTTCCTTTGGGAGGTGAAGGCTCCAACTCGTGTTCATTGATACTTTCTTCTAAATCTGCTTTAGAAGTTAGAAAACATCATCAAATAACGTTCTCAAACATTTTATGCAAAACAAACCAACTAACAGAAAAAAAAAGAAAAAAAACAGACAAGAAAAAACATAAATCTGTATTCTCTGTATTTTGGTCAGAAGTAAAAATAGCAACTTTTCCCCATTTGTTACAAACATGCAACTGCAGAGCCTGAAAACATTATTTACTTCCTTATACATATCATACAGCTTTGTATCTTTATAATGTAACATAGGAAGGTTTAGCATTTCTTACAACGTCTATTTTCAGACCCAAAACGTGTCCTCAGACACATATATTCACCTCCACGGAAAATAAGACTCATTTAACTACACTGAAACCAGAAAATGTTTTCAACCATGAAATAAGCTTTTAATTTATGTATTTTTTAAGATGCATAACTCTACTGTAAATTGTCCTTGATATTATGCCAGTGTTTCTAAATAACACCTCTCGCCTTGCTTTATTAATTGATGCCTTTTCACTGAAGAAAAGAATTCACCCATTTTGGTTATCACATTAACATCAAGTTTTAAAACTGAAATGTATTTTGCCTCCATGAAACAAAGCTAAATTTTCATTTTAGTTGCAGTATATTTTTACATCTGGAGCTAAAAGCAGCTGCCTGTTTACAGAAAATCATCCACACTGACAATATCCCAGAAGTATTTATAGGCCATTAGTAATATAAGAATGTATATTTTTAATACAGATATATGGAAGAGGTCACACAACATCAGCTTGGGTGCTGTGTGGAACTGCAGCCCCCTGTTCTAGCAGACTTGCCTTTCGATTACTCAGAGCTCTACAGTTAATACACATCAATCCTGCAAACTTAAGATTGCTTCCAATATGATGTAGTTAAGTTATATCTGATATCGACTAGCCAGCTCTATTCACTCACTAACAACTTTCCTCAGCAGCAGCTGCTCACAGGAGCATCTTTCTTTTTTTCAGCCATCCCTGCTCAAATGGCAAAGATATTTCAGTTACAAATAAACACACACACACTAAAGAACTTGCTTCTCAAAATGCAAACCACAAACATCACTATGAGCCCACAAACGGAAGGAAAACTTAATCAGAAGATCTGGAACATCTACTTTATACATTAATGAGCTACTTAACTGCTGTGGTATAATTATTATTATTATTATTTAAGCATTGCTATGGCACTTATCGCCATTACATCGTGGTCTCAGTATCCAGACAAGACAACTTACTTTGAGACTAAACGCTGCTGCGTCAGAACTCCTCTTGCTTATCTATTATCCCATAAAAATCAAATCACATTTCTATCTCTTGATTAACAGCGACTCAACTGCACAAGAGCTTGAAGCCAAAGACCTGAAGCCATTCCACGGCCATCAACTTGGAGCAGGAGATAAGGGAGCTCCTGGCCCGAAGCCCTGCGTATGAGTGGATCCTATTAAGCTTAGTCTGTCGTATCTGGCGCCACTCCCCGAGAAAACTACAGCTCCTCACACATTTATTCATTATTAATCCAAACGCATCACAACAGGTTACACCGGAACGCAAATCCCCCGATGCTTTACTCTCTTGTATGTTTAGAAAGAGGCAAAAAATGGAGAATAAATTAACACAAAGCTGCAAATTATTTTGTCTTAAATGGAAAGATTATTCAGATATATACAGGTATTTCTGAGTTGCTACTGAAATACTGAAATACATCAGTCTATTTACCACAACATTCCTATGCTTTAATAAATATACTATCCTTTTGTTATTAGATGAAAAAAGCACCATTTGTTTTACTCTGAAAAAATAAAATAAAATACATGGTGATGTGGATTACCTAATGAAACAAAAAATTTTTACATTTTGCTCTCAGAATTTACTATCTAACGTTATTTTTCATTTATCATTACTTGCTGAATTCCCCTAATTTGCAAGTTTATGCAAATTACGTTATCATACCTCTCTGACTGCATACGGCAAATTTTATTACAACCCAAAACCTGTTCCAAAGAAAAGAATTCTCTTTTATCTTATCCCTCATCATATGAACTCTCCACCAATTTATTACAAGAAATTTATGAATCTTTGTCTCTACATTTCCATTTACAGAACTCATAGATGGCTATTCTAGAAAAAAAAGTCTTACAAAAATGTGACTATTGAATTCATGACCCTTTAAATAACAGCAATAAGAAGGAATATTCCTTCCAAAATCATTCCACCTTTTTTCCCTACTGTATTTGATGAAGCAAAATTCATCATTCACCAACATTCCTTAGTTTTTCCAAAGCTCCTTATCAGTTCTGTCAACCATAATGCTTTCTGCCTCTCAGTCCACCCTTATTTTCTAAATAACATTAAAGCAGATCCTGAACTCTTTACAGTCACACTTTCAAAACTGGAAGTGAATCATAATTGCTAAAAACCAAGCACATGTTATGAAAAACAACTTTTTTAAAGAAATGTCACAGCCTAGTTCTTAAGTGTTATTTATTTAGTCTACAATTATTACAATATTTAAGATTTGAAAAGTAAAAATGTTTTATTTTTAAAAGACGGTTTTAGTGTAAGACAAAAAAAACATCAAGATTGCACAGCTTTCCTCAAAGGAAACGCCCTTTTCCATGCCCAAAACTAGTACTTCCAAAAAACAGTTTGAGTTCAGTGAAATCTAGATGCTACAATGACTCCTTCATTGAAACAAAATTCCTTGCAGATTGAGGTCTCCTACTACAAGTGACACGGACCTACAGGTTAGCACCACCAAGATGAGAGGATCTGCTCTACCACATCTATCTGCAAGACTCATACCTCACACCAATAAAGTTTCTCCCATTTTTACCATCGCTGTGAGCTAGTGTGACAGCACAGGAAGAGATTGTAACCAGCTTTAAAATACACCTGCCTCATACACAATTTGGTTTGTGCCCTATCCCTCCCCTCGAGCCCACTGCCAGCTTACCCTGTGTCCCTGGCATCTGATGGTTGGGTGTTTCCAACTTCTCATGTCAGCTTGAACTAAGGAAAACACAAAAAGTTGTTCAACTCCTCCCTGACCAGGTGACGTTTTATCATGGATATCATCCCTGAGATTCCCTACAGATTCTTCAGCTGCCCCCCATCCCATAGCCCAGCACTCCATTGGTTTTTAAAACCATCACAGTATTCTCAACATAACTTTATCTAAAGTCTGCAAAAGAGGTATCTTACGAGCTTTCTTCAGAAGTCCCTGAATGCTGTATCTGAAAAAACAAGCTCAATACGCAATGTGGTCTGAGGAGGGGTGGGGATAGAAATCCAGAGGAAACATTTGACATTTAAAAGCACCTATGAACATGATCTTGTAAATTCAGATGAGCAGCAACAAGCCCCAAATTTGCATTTTAGAAATCCATAAGCAGTACAAAGTACCACAAAAGGAAGACTAGCAAAATGCTGTATTACATAAACTGTGAACAGAGAGACTCAGCTTCAGAGAGAAATCTAAAAATTCTCCTTTGATCACGACTAGAAGGAAAAGGATCAAGACATTTTGCTGCTTAAAATAAGGATTGGCGGAGAAGAGGTTTAGATATCGCTGATCTATTCTATACTGCATCAGCTCAAAATATACAGGGAATCACCCTTTTCCAAAAGCTGGGCTAAAGCAAAGTAATAAAAGAATTAAGTGATTTAAAGGTTGTGAAAGAACAAATAAAAAAAGGATGTGTACAATAAAGGCTCTCTGTGTCCTCCTCCTACATTACCTTAAACAATGGACTAAGCGAAGCAGAAGCAAAGGGGGCTAAGTCTGTATGAGGAAGATAATAAATAAAACTAACTGACAAAATATATTTGCAAGGAGGAGAGTACATAAAAAGAAGGCAAGGTGTACAATGCTGTTATGTCAATCTGAAATCACATATATGTATTTCAAGTTTTACAGTGCGTTTGGGATAAAGAGAAACTCTAAAAATGACAAAGAACAAAATCAACCTTCCTAGATTTTTAGAAGAGAAACAGAATATAACAGAGAAAGAAAAAAGCACTTTAGCATGTTAAAGTAAGAAGTCCTTAAAAAATGGCTGAAACCCAATGAACCGTGTGGCAACGTAATTATCCTAAATTGAACAGAAATGGCAAAAAAAACAGAAAACCTTATTGTCCAAGTAGTTGATAATAAAAATGTGAATGCATATTTAAGCATTAATAAGAACCAGAGATTTGCAAAAAAACTCTTGCAAGCAAATACAGAATGAGGTGAAGTGATGATGAAATAATAGTAGCTTTTATCAGCAAATGATGGAAAATTAATAATCAAAATGCTGAATGTAATTTTTAGTTTGGTCGTTTGTTGGTTCTTTTTTAAAAGAAAAAGACTAAGTGACATGAAATACTCAGTTACGTGAACTGGACAGAAAAAACATTAAATCACCCCTTAGGTCCTGTCACTAATATGTTTTCCCAAAGTACTAGATACCTCAAGGAACTGATGACTCTTGTCCAAAAGCTATTTTTGACTTCAGTAGTATCTATGTTATGAAGTACTTGAGATTATTTCTTTAGTTGAGCACATTTAACATAGAAAACGAATATAATTGTCCTTCATAACCATACCATCTAAATGCTTTTTCAGGCAAACAATCGTTGGCAAAGACTGCAGGCAGAGAACACAATGAGCTTCTCTGCATGATCACAAAGCTTATGACGTTTGGTGTGACAGACCTGGTACCTATGAGTTACCAGACCACGTTCTTATTTGTGTAACTGCTTGCCTGGTGTGGAAGGAGAATTATAAGGTGGACACCATGGGACAGCTCTTCAGACTGGACAAACCGTTCACCATATTACTTTTACTAAATTTTTTCCTTTTCCCTAAGAAAACACCATTGTCATGCTTCTGCAAAATAGAATCATAGAATAGAAGCATAGAATTGTCTGGGTTGGAAGAGATCTTTCAGATCATCTAGTTCAACCATCAACCTAACTCTGCTAAAAAAACCAACCCATCACTAACCCATGTCTCTAAGCACTATGTCAACTCATCTTTTGAATCCCTCCAGGGATGGTGCCTCAACCACTGCCCTGGGCAGCCCATTCCAAGGCTCAATAACCCTTTCAGTGTCAAAATTGTTCCCAATCTCCAATCTGAACCTCCCCTGGGGCAACTTGAGGCCATTTCCTCTTGTCCCATTGCCTGTTCCTTGGGAGAAGAGACCGACCCCCCCTGGCTACACCCTCCTTTCAGGGAGTTGGAGAGAGCGAGAAGGTCTCCCCTCAGCCTCCTTTTCTCCAGGCTGAACACCCCCAGCTCCCTCAGCCTCTCCTCACAAGACTTGTGCTCCAGACCCCTCACCAGCTCCGTTGCCCTTCTCTGGACACGCTCCAGCCCCTCAGTGTCTTTTATTATTTCATTAGTCCCTAAGGGACTGCACAGGAGATTGCTGAATTACTGCCTGGACCCACTGCTTTTGTCGTTCCACCAGGTAAGCATTTGACGTCACGGTCAGAGCAGCATTCTCCAGGAGACAGCCAAGGAGGAGGCTGAGCTGGCAGAGCCTGGGAAGAATTTGTTCCCCTCCAGCAGCAGAACCGCAGCGACACCGACACCTTTGTTCCTGGCTGCACTAACACATGCAACGCTGCGCTGTGAATAGCGGTACAGAAGATGCAACTAGGAACAAACCCCGATTAAAGAATCCAAAGATGAATCAAGACGCTCTCTAACTAGAATGCCAAAAAGTTTCCTGCCAGCCCCTGGCTTACACAGTGCTTTGGAAAAGTACTCAGTTTGATATAGGCTGCAGCATCTCTAAGCAGGTCCCGCAGAGAAATATCATAGAATCATAGAATCATCTAGGTTGGAAGAGACCCTTGGGAATATCATCCTGACTCAACTTACGGAGCAGTATGAGAAGCACAGATTTCATGTTTGATTTGTAGAATAACATGAAAAGGATGCTGAGAAAGGGAATGTCCTTATTTCCACCATGGAAACATAACTCCCCAAGGCTTTGAGTACAGCTACAATAGGAATTATGGACACTATTTTCTGACCCCACAGTTCTGAGGCATCTGATTTAAACATTAACAATAGATAATCACATGGCTGTCTTCATTATTCTTTGCTTTACTACTACGTAACAGAAGAATGGAATTACATTCTTATCTTAGTTTATATTAAACTATTCCTGATCAGCTGAATTTATTCTAAATCCAACACAGGGGCCAGGGCAGCCCCATCTGCAGGGAACTGAAAGACACCAGATTTTAAATTTTTCAACAATTACTTCCAGTACGTTGGAATAAATTCCAGTAAACAGTTCCAAAACCTTAGTTCAACAATACCCTATTCTTCAAAAAGAATAAATGCAATTGTATCAAACTGAACAGCACTTCAGCTAATAGTTAGCTGTGATAGTTTTAAAGCACTGGCACCAATTCCTGTAACCTATTAGGTACCAATAACTTTGATGGCTTGCCTAAATTAGGAATTTAACTATTACTTGAACTTCAGGTCAGGTTATTTTGTTAGATTTGTAACCAGCAAGACAAAAATGTAAACACGAAGCTTTCAGTAACAGCACAGAAGAATTGCTCTGAAATATATATACACAAAGGAAATACAGGAGAAATACAAATTTCCTATCGTACATCACCTTAAGGCTTGGCCACACAGATAAATTAGACAAACCCAACAATCTGCTGAAACAGGTAATGATTTTAAGAGCACAATACTTTGCTGCCGTGTTTCGTATTTTTATATTCAAAGAATATAAAAGGAAATAGTTCAGCAATTCCTGTCAATTAAAGGAAAATGAACTCCCATCGCTCATTAATTTTGTCTGATGAATTCTCGCACCACTTGAACTTCATGAAAGTAGTAAATAACATCTAAGAGGTCCTTTTTATTAGGTTTTAACTGGGTAACTTTAACTCCAACATAGGTCTTTTCAACCACATTTCCACGCAGCCTCAAGTAATTTTCTTGAGCTGTTATTAAATGGTTAATGGCTATTTAAAAAAACTAGAATTTCTAACAAAAAGTACATTAACCAAGCCTCAGACTTGAACAAGTACGCCCCCAAAAGTGCCCACTTCCTAGGGAAGGGAAAGAAAAATCTCACTATTACGCAGCAATAAGCTGTTCTGGGCTGCACCAAAACAAAGACTCCAAAAAACTCTTCCAACATCCACTAATAGAAGTGACGTAATAAAAATATTTGGATTGCAGCAATTAAATCTGGATACAGTGAACAAAGGATAAAAACCCCAGCAGCCCAGAGCAGGAAAAGCGAGTTTCCATTAAAAGGACCGATAACTCCAGTGCCTCTTTACACCTACACTGAGTGACATAATCACAGATAAGCTTGCCTATTCTGTTATGAAAATGCCGCTGAGAGCAAGGATTCACGAAAATGAAACAACAACAAGAGAGAAAAAACCACAAGGCTATGTTAGCAGCTAGTATTCCGAGCTCATCTGTTCGCTCTCCTCTGCAAATCCTTCCTGGTTTCACACACCACCCTTCTTTCACCTTTAAATTCCTCTTTGATATTCACATTTTCCCCACGAAACAAACCAACAAAATACATACATAAAGCTTTATCTCACCATCCAACACCTTCCAGTTACCACTTCACTGAGCAAACTTTGCCAATTAAATATGAAAAAACAAGCTCTCCAAAGTCCCTTAAACTCTGAAATTCACCCTTTATACTTCTGTCTTCTAAAGGTAATTAGTTTTCAATGTAGTGAAACACCATTACTATATAATGCTACAAGCCATTTCCATAAGATGGATGCAATAAATATTTTTACTTTCTTTGATTTAAAGGAAGTCTATCACAAAAGAGCCCCAGCTTCTGGCATTATCAAATCCATAGCTGCAAGTAAGAATATTCTCTGAGTGCAGTTCCCTGAACTGTATGGACTAAAAAGAAAACATATTCATTGGGAAAATTTCAGTCAAATATTGAACAGAAACCAGAATATGAATATGTGTGTATGTACATATTTCTAGAAGTGTAAAGCATAACAAAACTCAATATTTTAAACAAAAAAAAAAGTGCCAAAATAAATGCTAAGTAAGATCCTATCGGGTTCTTTGGCCTCAGTTTTTCTGAGTAACGTTGTTTATTCCTCCTTGTCCTACCCTCAATCCAAGAGTCTCTTTGGATGCTTCTAGTTTAATGTTTTAGTAAACTGCCACCATCAACATTTAAGAAAAAAGCATCTATGCCTCTAGTAATTTTTCCTATGTCTTCTCAGACAAATATATCCAGATAAAATATAAAAGCCTTTGCTGGTAGAGAATGAGATCATACAATTGGAGATAATGGTTTCTTGAAAACTTCTACAAGAACAGCGCGAGTCGGGATCCTGCAGGGAACTCAAAGCAGAAAAAGTCACCCATTGCCATTGGGCTCCATGCAGGCATTTTTCAATACATGTCAAATACAGCCATTTGTGAATAAGTAGAAAAGATTATGTTTAAATATCAGTTAAAGAGATTAATCTTTCTCTGGACTCAAACGTCTTTCATATTCTGTTCCTGCTAAGGAGCAAAATAAACCACAAACCAAAGAAACAAAGTGCCAAACTACAAGATAATGTGGCCCCGTCTCTTTGGAGAATGAATATAACATGTATACTGCGTTTCTTGTTTAAACCTAGTAACAGAAAAACCAAGAGTGTTTTATACAAAGCACATGGCAATAATTATTTAAATAGACTATTAAAAAAATACCCGTTTTTATTTGGGATTTTCTATTGCCTTCAATATATTTCTGAACGCTGGAAGTAACATCCAAACCTTACCATTAGTATATCTACTACTTGTAGCACAAAAAGTGGTATATTACCTTAGAAATACATTTGGCAGAAAGAGACTGAAGTAATTTATGAAATTTGATCTTCACTAAAGAAAGAATCACGTACTCCTCATTAATTAAATCTCATGACGTTCCAGTTGAGAGCAATGCAAAAAGTAAACTAACAACTGTTCGCTTACCGAAATTCAGATAAAATAGAAAAAAAAAAGGAAAAAGAAAAAAAATCCCTGCATAAATACATCACAGCACAACTAGTTTGGAATTTGAACAGAAGACACAGTTTATCTACATTTGTGGCACACCACGCGTTTCACTGATCTCTTCAAAGATGCAGAGCTTTCCTGAACGTACCCATACGGGGTTTTTTTGTTTCTTAAAAGGACTCAGAAATAGAACTATGAGGGATCTGATCACAAACCTTTTCATCTACTATTGGGTCCTTCTTATTTGGAGAGTTAAACTCTATTTAATAGTTAAAAAAAAAATAGTGAATATTTAGGAACATAAGCAATAGCAAAAATCAGCGGCTACCTGATGTATTATTTTAAATGATAATATTGTGAATATTTAACTACAAATACGTCAGCTTCTTCCCAGAAGGGAATGCATTACTTCTACCCAAACTTTGTTTTGACAGAGTATCAAATCTTTCAAACATCCTAAAATTTATGGTTTGGGTTTTTCTCCACCTCGACCGATTATTTTTAGAGAAAATACAGAAATCAGATGGGCTTCCGAACTCAGTGTTTCTCAAAAAAAATGTAGTTCTAATTTTTACTGAAAACATTTATATTCTCCAGAAAAATTAAATTTAACCAAGTATCTTTCTACAATGGGAAAAAATTTATATTGAATAATTTTACCTTCAGAGTTATGCGTAGTTTTCTTGTGTTTTCGACATAAAATCCTATAAACAAAGTAGTTGAAAACTGTCAAGTCAGTCACGATTCACAGATTATTTACTCATCTTTTAAATTTAAATGCCAGTACATTTTTCTCCCACTTGTAAGACTCACTGATATACAAAATCTTGCAGTGAAAATATGCTTTTCTAGCACATCACTATTTTGAATGCCACAATCATTATTAGATTTTTTTTTCAAGTCTTGTTTAGATTTCAAAGTGGGTTTTTTTGTTTTGCTTTGTTGTTTTTTTTTTCTTTAAACAAAGAACGTGAAATATAAATACAAAAATATAGCAAATAAACAATAGTTACATGTAAATGCCTTGTGAGGGTTTCTCTCTTATCTGAGCTTTATCATGCAAAGCACAGTAGTAGTGATATGTCTTGTGACATGTTTTCACATCGCAGCCAATGGTGGCTCCAGGACAATGGCATAAAGAGCACATCTGGAAAGAAAAAGAAAGCACAATTCATGTTACTGGTGGCCTAGCATTTCCAAGTTCAAAAATAAAATATTTACCACTCCTGGTGACAAAAGAAACAGGGTCACGCCCTTGGCATTACTCTTCCTACTCTTGCATGTTTTTCTGAATTTATTTTAAAATCAAGGAGAAATTCGTTGCAATTATGCAATAAAAGCCATACACTGATTATCAATTCAATGAAGAAAATAATTTACTTTATCATTTACAAGCGACACAGCTGTTCCTCTAAATATCCCACTCCCAAGGGTAGGCTGTTTGTACCAACCATTTCAGAAAAGTTAAAATCATAAATTGTACCTGTTTAGTTCTGAATTACATTATGAAGGTAGGAGAATAAAAAAAAAAAGGACGCCCATTCAGCAATGAGTCTTGGAGTCAGAAATACCGATAACCTGCAAATTTACCTCAGACTCAGTAGCTAATTTTACCTCTTTTTTTGTACTTTCCTAACGTAATTTCCAAAACACTGAATTTAGTGAAATATTTGTGAAATACAATGAATGTCAATTAGACTAAATTTTGCTCTTTACACATATTGCAGAACAGGTTAAATGGAAGCTCAATGCTTCTGTCTTCTTTGCCAATAATTAATTCTTCTCATATTAGACTTGTCAATGCTTAGAACACACCAACCGCCATGCTTTTAAACTAATCTAGAGAACTGATGATAT
This sequence comes from Tringa tobata, assembly GCA_033628505.1. NCBI lineage: Eukaryota > Metazoa > Chordata > Aves > Charadriiformes > Scolopacidae > Tringa > Tringa tobata. The sequence continues at coordinate 486,179 of JAHREE010000527.1, read as the reverse complement.
ATAGAGCTGACAATATATAATTGATATACTGTGTTGGGAAAGGAACTAATTCATAGTATCACAATATTATTATTGTGATGTTATTATTATTATAATATTATCTCAAGATTAATTTTTTACTGAGCTAATACTGCCCCAGAATCTCAGAATTTCCCATTAAACTCCCGTACGAGACAACCAGAGCTTTTTGTTCGTATTCTGCACGTTGCCCAGATCCCCAAAAGGTTACAATTAATTCCAAATCCTTAAGCCTAAGTGCGCAATGTAGGATACTACCTACATATACCTTTGTGGAATACACTTTGTGTCCACCACACTTCAGTCAAGTCCTTCTCATTAGTCTCCAATACGCCAAATAAATGCATCGCCAAAGTTATTTATCACTATCCTGTTTTTCAACTTTAACAAAGTTAACTGAACAGTAAAAATGTCAAAGCCTTGGATCATCTCCATGTACTCCTCTGCAAGCTCTGAGATAGAATGGTTATATACAGTTCCCTGCTTGTTACTTAATTAGTATGAGTATTTTATCTCATAAATTTGTTACAAGTTACAGTTTAATATATAAATAATGGCTAATCAAACCTCTTTATAAAAGGCTATGTTAAAATCATACCCATCCAATCGATTTTAGTCAGTACTTCACTATTCTCAAAGCCAGAAATGGCTAAAAGAAAACTTTCTTTTTATGAACACCACGATGTATCTGTATGAACAAAACAGACCACAGGAATTTTTATATCGATTTATTGGTATATCTTTCCTGACAGTCATAAAATATTTATTCCATTGATACAAGTCCAAATGGTCATTATCAACAAATTACTTAATTCCCAAGTTAGATCAAGTATATGTGAAGTTTGACAAGCTCCAAAATAGGTGAGCGCTTTAAAAAAAATCCTCCCACGCACAGCTAGCAGAAATAATAGGATCAGTGTCTTGCACTCCCAAATATTGAGACTTCCTAAGTTTTTCTGACTGGCCTAGTAAGGTTTGAACCTACAAACTTTTCTCAGAGAGGAATATATTACCATCAGGAAGGCTCTACATGTCAGTCGCTATCCCTTCACATTTACTATCAGCAGACAAATTGAGTCCAAACTACCAATATAATCACTTGGCCCAGCGCACCACGCTGAGAGACCTTTGCTCAATGTAAAAATCTCAATGTATGTGCTTTTTCCCACCTAAAAGAAGGGGCTAGAACAGGGAGCAGACCTTAGAAGTGGGTATGTGGGTAGCTATAAACATTTAGCTTGAAGCTTTCTGTACTAGTGAAGGGAGAGACAGACTCCAGAGATGGATTCAGGGCTGCACTCTTCTGACAGCTACAAAGAGAAGGCACCTAAGTTAAGACCTAAAATTTTATTGTAAATTGTCTCCAAAAGGAAAACATCTCGTTAAGCAGATCCACGTTTTCTGCAATAAGCTGAGAAAAGTGCCTGGTACATACTAGTGAGCTCCAAGAATATATCCAGCTGCGGCATCGGTGAAGGAACATAAAAACATTCAGAAGCAGAAAGACAGAAACCAACAATGACATAAAAAGAAATAACCTTCAAAAAATATTTAGGACAGAGACCCATGAACAAAAATAAAAGTTTCTTTGTGATCTTGTAGTTCCATTTACTACCACGTTCTTTGGAAATTCCCAATCACAACATGAATGACCTGTATGTAGTTATTTCTTTATGCTTCAGCTAATTAGAGCAAATAAAGTTCTCTGCATTGAAAAAGGTTCATATGACACACTGGATGAAATATTGGATTATTATGATGTAATTGCAGCTTTGCAATAATACTTCAGACTACTCTTAGTAGTCCAAGAACAGGTAAATAGGTAAACATGCTTTATATAACTAAGCTGAAAAATTTTCACGTCAGGAGCAAATTGATCATTTGTCAAAAACATTTTGAAAAAGTCTCAGTCACTTTCCAAATGGAAAACAATTAGTTCTAAAAAAAAATATTAAAAAATGGATTAGCTTCTCCGAATGAAAAAACAGTCATTGCTGCTCAGTTCCCATGAATTTCATAGAGCTGTAATCACTCTTGTACCCATGTATCTCATAAGATGCCTATGTTCACAGAATCATCTATTAAATCAGTATAAAAGGAAGCAATAAAAGTACATTTGGTAGTTAAAGCCACATTTTGGCAGCAAGACCAAATATTGGTAAAGGCACAATAATACCTTCTCATTCGGCAATCTAACAGAAAATATTAAATAGAAATTACTGGATTAGAAACATACATTTTGGAAATGCTATTGCTTATATGCAGCCCAGCAAAAGGAAACAGGGGCATATTCTGTAAACGAGTATTCAAATTTGCTTGGGAAAAAAATGCATATCTGCTATGACCATATGTATTTGCCAAAGAGAAAAAAAGTGACTGCAAAAGTAATAATTCTGGATTTATTTTTTAATAATTCCAGATTTATTTTTTAATGATTCCATGATTAAGATACAGTTCTTAAAACAACATGTTCACATGAGAGCAGAACTTGACTAAAATAAACAAACTACTTTTTATCATTTCCTAAAGACACTTCAAGGGCTGGTTAACTGCCGTTTAAATAGCATTTCAACCTAAGTATAATCACATATACTGAGGTTTTCTTTTTGTAATTCTGAGATGCACTTTACTTCAACACCTTCTTCTATAAGTTATCCATTACCTTAGAGCTCACACAAGATAGCACATCAAGAAAACTAATCACACATATAACACACTGAACAACTTCATGGCAAACTTTATAAAAGGTAAGAAAATATTGCCTTCCATTTTCAAGAGCCAAAAATAGAGACTTACCAGTTTAGTGCCTCTCTTTATTTCTTTCTGAATATCTTCAATAGAGAATCCACCAAGACTCTCATTATCAGTGTGTGAAGATACCAGCGCAGATGAGAACAGCTGAAATTATAAAAACCAAACTTAGTTTTTAAGTTTTAAGGGTTTAAGTGATATAGAACATTTCTATATTTGAAACCCACAAAAATTTCCAATTAGAGTGATTGAGCATTTCTGCCAATGCCACAGCTGGTTGAATTTTTCACTCGTTTGTAGTCTTTTACTAGCTCAGTACATTCATTTTCCTTTTTCCTATGGGGTACTTACCATACATTTGTGATGTGCTGCCACCTTCTGGTTTTCTGACATCAATAATTGTCCACATTCATTATCTTTATTAGATCTACAAAAGCCACACTTCCTTTGTCTTGAAGAGACTTTTTTCTGTCCAACTGAGCTTGTCATGATTTAAAATGACCTTAGAACGCCACTTCAATCCTCTCAATGCTACAGAAAAAAAAAAAAGGTGCAATCAGCATGTTAACATTAACAAATGACCATTTAACTTACAGTTTTATAAATATAATATTGGTTGCTTGAAAGTGATCTGTCCCTCTTTACCCTTTTCTTTATGCTACTTTGATATATCCAAATAAACACGCAGAGGCAGTATTTTACCAACTTCTTCTGAAATTGTATCAGCAAGCAGAATTAGTTCTTTAGCAAAAAAGTTTGAATGTTAATCTAAAACTTTGGATACAAATATAAAACTTAACGAGGAAAAGCAGAAAGAAGTGGGAAATACAATAAGTACCACAACCATTAGGGGAAAAAAGCTACTGCAACTCTTTTTGTTCCATTCTTATTTATTACAGCAACAGAATTCGTAGGAAACGCGCTACCTGTGCACGCGATACAATTCATGCTGCTCAACTTCTTCGGAAACAGAAGCACAGAAAACCCCCAAGAGTCCAGCAGAGCACCCGGAACAGGTTTTGAGTGTAAAAGCTCACAAAGCAGGGTGGCAGATGAGTAAGTACCCTTGGAGGAGGGCAGAGATGAGAAGATAAAACGTTACCATTTTCGGTATCACCCAGATGCTCTGTGGCTACTCAAACTGCGTGAGGAACAGCCTGAAGGCTCTATGACTAAGGTGCCGCAATGGAAACCTTTGCGAGACCCACGCTCCATTTAGCAGCACCTACTAGTTTTCAGTAAGCACAGGAGAGCAGCTGTTCTCATCTAAGAAAAGTAACTTAAAATTAAACGCAACATGGATCACAAACTTTTCCTGTGTAAGCAGCAATGCATTTTAAAATATAACATTGTGGCCAGTTCAGTTCAAAAGTGAAAACACCTAAGGAGTGTGCCTGCTTCTCAGCCCAGTATTAAGCAGTTTGTGTCCATTTGCTTCTGTATCTCTCAGGAAATAAAATTCTATCCTCTTCAAACAGACACGCTTCGAGCTTTTTACTTTGGAAATTTGAGCCTTACTGTCAGAATTGGCCACGACTGCAATAAAAGCATCCTCCTCAGCGTTTGTCTGCATTAGACTCATCTAAATAAGAAAAGCCACCACGTTAGTTTGATATTTCTGTCGAAAAAAATAATGCAGGCATGAGAATAAGGGAGTCTGGACCCAGCTACAATGGCGATCTGCAGGAAAATGCACGGCTGTGTGTGGGAATTTGCACGGGGAAACCTGCCCGCGGCTCAGCGCTCAGGCTCTCCTAATACCGGCAGCACTCACTATTTTTCTCATCGAAAGTAGAGGAATGTCATTAAGTTCCTGCCGGCACGTACGACTGCTCAAAGAGAAAGGTTTTTACATCCTCACTCTTCTGTTTCCACACATTTTCAGGGACTGGGTTTTAACTTGCAGTGGTTACTGAGAAACTCCCACAGCACAAGGTGTCTGTCCTGGATCTATTGCTCCTGCTTTACCAACAGCTTCATTTGCTTTTCTTTTCTAACTGGAAAGCAGTTTACCAGCCGGTGACGCACTCTCATAAGAAGAATGCATAGATTTCAGATCTTGCTGATTTGCACAAAAAAAATGTGCCAATCTGGATAAACTAGTCACACCCTTCTGCAGTGGCAATAGAGAGTCCTTAAGTGTTAAACACAAAAGAATTACTATACTGTATTCTTCTAAAGAAAAAAAAAAAAAAAAAAAAGAGACCATTCTGTAATCCCTTCTGAGTAGAAAGCAGGAATGGTTCCTGAAGGAAAGATACAGAGATTTTCAAATTATCTTTTTTAAAATAAAAAAAAAAAAACCCAAAAAAACCAAACCATATTTGGGAGCAGGAAAAAGATCTACAAAAGACAAGGAGAAAATAATATCATGAAGATTTCTTGTTTTCGGGGCACATTCAATAGCTCAACATAAATCAGACAGCGATGGGTTAAAAATAAAATAACAAAATAATTTTAAATGCAAGAAGTTCTGCTTTGGTATAAATACTTTGAGACACAGCCACACATTCATTTGGGTCTACCTGTTTTGGTTTATATTCCAGTTATATTATCACTATATTGACAGCAATGATAGTAGTTCTTAAAAGGAAGATCGGGAATTTCCTTGAACACGTGCATAGGTTCTACTGACTTAGAGGAATAAGAATCACTGCTATAAAAAATAGCTATCCTTCAATTTAACAAGTGAATTCGTATTTTAGAAAATGCAAATAATTTAGAGAATACATAAAAATGTATTAACTGGTTCTCATCATTTTTAATTTCTAAGAACAGTAACTTTCCAAGAAACAAGATGATAAAAGAATCTTCTCACTGCTTGATGCCTCCCAGTGCACTAACAGCCAGGAGAAGGCACGTCATTACTGCGATACTAGAACCTGACAGAACCTGACTTCTTCAAGTACTTTTGCTTAATTCATTTTTAAGGCCACAGTGAAGTTAAAAACAATGCCAATATTTACTTGATGATGCACAGATGCTGAGGTTATAACAACAACAACAAAATTAAATTAGCAAATACTATGTTTTGGAGTACTTATTCAATCATAAATAATTTAACACTTGAAAAATTATTCAAAATGCCAACAGACCAAAAAACATCAGTGTATGCCAGAAAGGAGACTAACATTCTTTTCACCCAGAGATTAAATTACTCTGAAAGCATTTTACAAGGTTAGCTAAAAGTTTTCTTCCCATTCCTCTGTCCTCTGCGTTTGTGTTTTCTGTATCACTAGGCATTAACACTATTTATACATTTTTAAAGACCGTGGAAAAAGAATCTGAGCATAAGAAATATTTCAGAAGCATTTCATCTGTAGACCTCTCCCTAAATTATGTTTGCTTTCCCATAAATGTGTGAAAACGCTACCCGGGGATCACTTGTCTCTGTGCCAAAATCCACTTCTTATTTGGTCCATTTAAAAATACCCATCTTCTGAAAAATATGAACTAAGTTATGTAGCTACACCACAGACCTAGAATTCTGAAGGCAAACACTCAAAATTCTGTTTTCATTTCTCCAGTTAAATCATCTAAAAGCAACTAATCTAGTTTGCCAAATATCAACCGGAAGAAAAATAACGCAACTGAAAACTAGCTCAGTATTTGTTTTCCATGTTTAAAAAACCGAAAGCTAACAAATGAATAAGACTTAGAAAATAGTGTTTAAATAGACTGTTGACAGCATCTTGCTCGTCAGCTTTGTCAGAGAAAGTCTTATAGATTGGCTCACAGAAAGCGATGTATTGTGGAATCACCGACCGGGAGATTATGCACTATCTCTACCAAACTGGAACAAAACATAGATTATTACACATAGATACATTTACCACCGGCTTGGTATCAAAAAGGAAAAATTACATCTACTCTAAAAATCCCAAAAGCAGAAACTCATTCAGTGATTTTTCACTAAAAACTTTTGGTTCGTTTGCATTCATGTTTCTTAATGTCCACGTAGGTATTCAACATGGTGCTTTATTTAATAGTGCCTTTATTTAATCTTTAAAACGGCATGTTTTACAAACTCCTATGACTTGCATACTGTTTTACTGAGGTCTTCCAGACAACAGACTTTCAAACGTCAAAGAAAAGTGCAAGTTCAATGACTCTCAAGCACAGAAAAATGCTCTCAGTGGATGAGACGTTGTTCAGCACCGAAGAAGGGAAAGTAACCTGGACTCCAATTCCTATTTATTTCCTGAAGATGATTCAAGAGCTACTGCCTGTTTCTAGGAGTTAAGACCCCACTTATTATTTCCAACAAAGGACAGCCGTCTATATGCTGTACCCTCTCATGTAAAGTTTGGTTTGCTGTGCGGCCTGTACGATTTGAAAATTCTACCAAAAATATTTATGATTTAAATATATCAATAATTTTTCAGACACCCGAGGAAAACCTACAGAGAAATCTATGAGTTTTGTAAAAATTCGCTAAATGTGCTCAAGTGGCTTGGATTCTCAGGAAAAGCTCCAGAAAGCACTGAATTTTTCAAGATGCTCACAATAGACACCGGATTCTCTGTTCAGGAAACTTTGAAGTGCTTTCTAGTTTTTAGGGTCGCTCTGGGGGTGTCATTTTGGAGAAGGGGGGGTGAGGGGGGGGAGAGGGGTGCTGTCCCGGAGGTGTCTGTAGTGGAAAATTTAAAGTCACAAGTCCCACAGAAATCTATCGCAGAGTTACATTCGCACAGCATCCCCCAGCCACTATAAAAAGTAGGAAAGGAACTTATCCCTGCAACTTCCTTAAGAAAAAAAAAAAAAAAGAACCCAAAGGGGGGCAAAGGCGGGGATGCGGGGGGTGGGGCCCAACCCTGGAAAGCCTAAACAATAAGAATAGAGCAGGTAACTAAAAATTTACACAAAAAGAGCCTGCGGTAAGGAAGATCTGGCAAGCAGCACAGAGCGATCTTCAGGAAAGTTTACACACACCCACGGGGAGCGGGAGATGAGCCGATACCGGCACCTCCGCCGCTCGCCTCCCCGGGGGGACCGACGGGGCACGGCACGGCAACCCCTTCGGGGAGGGACCGCCGCCATCTCCCCCGCAGGGGCCCGGCCAACAGCACCGGCAGGGCCTGTCCCCTCCCGAACGGAGGGCCTACCGAGGGGGGCTCGCTGGGACGCGGGGATCCCGGGGAGGGCGATCCCCCCCTCTGTTCCTCACCAAATTTTGGGAGGGGGAAACGGGACTCGGAGACAAGGGGGGGCGGATCCTCCAGGGAAGG
>JAHREE010000527.1:410635-428210 GCA_033628505.1 Tringa tobata | reverse complement strand
CCCCCCCGGAAGGCGTTCAAGGACAACCACCCCCTGTTCCCCCCATCCACTCAATGCAAACGGGGCCTTTTCCTCCTTTCGGATGCTGGATGGAGCCCCCCCGCTGAGGGTTCGCCTTGACTTTGCCACCACCACCCCCACCCCGGTGCGGTGGGGACCCAGCTGGGGTTTGGGGGACGCAGCTCGGCACCCCCGGGGCCCTGTCGGGGCACTTGCCCGTGACTATCTGGGAATCGCCAGGATAATTGCCAGGCCTGCAGGAGAAGTGTGGGAAGGTGCAGGTGGGAAGAGAAATAGGCAGAAAAATGAGTGAAGAAAATCTGCGTGCAGCAGGTGCGCACCCTGCCCCGGCGCATTTACTCCCCGAATCCTCAGCCTCCTGGCTCTGCGTTCACCACACGAGGGCAGGCTCTTTCTAAATAAAATACAGCCAGGAATCCCCTCCAGCTCACCCTGCTGAGAATCTCCAGCCCAAACCCCCCCCCTGGATCTCAGCCCCCCAAGTCCGAGGGGGCTGCGGTGGATGAGGACGAACACGCTCGTAGCCTGTGTGTGCAAAATCCACCCCACCATTATAATCCCCCGAGGGAACCACTCCAGCGTCTGCTCTGACTATCTCACCGCTTCGTTATTCCTCTGGGCAAACTCCATTTACTCTAATGGCATTAGCTCTGCATAATAAATGTCTTTCCTCATCCCACTGCTGCCTGGGCAGCCACAGGTCTGTGGCGTTTGCTCGCTCGGGGTCCTGCACCCCCCGTTCCCACCCCGAGCACCGGGATGCTCTCTGTCACCCAGCCCCACGGGGATTCGGTCCCACGGTCTCCCGGCGTCACGGCTCCCACCCACCAGAAGTTAACGTGGCTTCTAGGGATTTTAACAAGGACAGAGTTAACTGGAGTTCCTCTGATAGTTGTTAACGCCGCAGAGGATTTGGTGCTCTGGCAGCTTTCTGCCTCTCACTCCAGTTTATTCCTCTCCTTAACTCTTTTTCTTTTTTTTTTTTCGATGGAAATGTAACAGCAAATGCCTGATGGGAATATATGGTTTTAAGAAAAAGCAATATGGATTTGTCAGCATAGCAAATAATAGTCTTGGTTTTAAGGTCCGTGGACTGAAACCCAAAGCAAGGCCAGCTGGGGGGTGGAGGAGGACGCTGAAAGCTTTGTGGTGGGTGCCATGGGCAGGAGCACAGGCAGCGAGAGGGGGCTGGGGCAGCCCCATGCACAGCTCCGAGGGAAGTCCTCCGAGATGTTCCTCTCCAAAGTCCTCCGAGATCTTCCCCTCCGAACCCCCCTTCAGTTGCACTAACAAATGCTTTGCTCTCGCAGGCTGTGATTTCTGGGTGTGAGGGAACCCTCCTGCTCACAGCCCGGTGTTAGAGTAGCAAATGTCTGTTAACAGGATGTTAGAAGTGATGGAACAAGAAGAAATGAGCCCCGCAGGAGAGTGGTGGGGAAAAGTCTGCCAGGTATTATTAATCTGGAAATATCAGAAATGTCATAGTGACCGCAACACACCACAGGTCCCTATCAGTTGTCTTGAGAACAATTCAGTCAGGAGACGTGGTGGGAAACCCCCTCAGCGTGGCTGCATCCTGCTCGCCAAGGGCCCCTCCAAACCTCTTGCCTTTTGTAGGTTTTTCCAAACTTCACTTGGAAAAAAAACCCAAAACAACAGATTAACAACACCCCCTCTGCCCCCGCCCCAAGCTGGCTGCTGAGGGAAGTGTCCACAAAGACACTGATGTTTGGAGCCCTGGTTGCCCTTTGCTGTGAGTGAGTTTTTGCCACCTGGTTCCTGCTGCTCATGACCCAACTTCTGCCCGGACCCGGGGCTGTGTCCGCAGAGCTCCAGGATCCACTGGTTTTAAATCAACCTCGATTGTCCCACCCATCTCCTCCCAGATGTGCTTCTTACTCGCTTGCTCTCTCCGATCATTTTTCGTGTCCTCCTGAGTGAAGCATTTGGGTGGACACCTTGGCTCCGTTTAGAGGTTTTATTAGTGGCTTCAGTCTGGTCGAGCTCTTGCAGCTCTGTGGGAGAAACGTGTCTCCAGGCACGGGTGGAGGATGGGGCAAGCCAACAGCGACCTGTGCTCCTGGCATCCCCCCTGCTCCTCCTCATCCTCCCTTAGTCTGACCTCCTCAAGCCTGGGTCTCTATATGGTTGTGCTGGAGTGGCCATGGATGTGGGCCAAGTAACTCCTGGGGTTGAGGCCACCACCAGAGCCAGGGGAGATGCTGGTGCTAATGGGGGAGACAGTGGCACTGCTCCTGAGAGCTGACAACTTTCTTATCTCCTCCTGCATTTTTTTTAAAAAAAGACTTCCCCCCCCCGAGTGACATAAAGAATTGCTGCTGAACTGGTGGGCTTTTACAAGGACGGGCTTTTGCTGGATTTGGTCACTTTGTTGTCACCATCACGCGTGATGAGTTGGAGTGCAGAGTAACAGCCAGGGAGGGGCCGGTGATCTCACACCTCCTGCCCGGCTGGGATGTGGCCACTCAGCCCCACAGGGGACAGAAAAGTTATTTATCTTCTAGAGTGATTGCTGGATTTACAGGAGTAAACACCTGACAGGTCACGAAACAGTTTAAAGGTTGAATTTGGGAAAACCGACCCCTCCAGGAGTGTTATTATCCTGCTGATAACGAGGGGGAAAGAAAAGGTGATGTCCTGTGGGGTGTTACCAGCTGTTGAGATAAAGCCTTGAGTCCATTTTGGGTCACCTCCCGCCGTGTCCTGTAGAGAGGTGGGGGTTGGCCTCTTCTCCCAAAGGAATAATGACAGGAGCAGAGGAAATGGTCTGAAGCTGCAGCATGGGGAGGTTTAGATTAGATATTAGGAAGAATTACTTTACTGAAAGAGTGGTCAGGCACTGGAACAGCCTGCCCAGGGAGGTGGTGGAGTCACCATCCCTGGAGGGATTTAAGAAATGTTTAGACATGGCTCTTCAGGGCATGCTCTAGCGCCCAAGGTTATTGGTTTGTGGTGGGGTGTTGTGGGTGTGGGGTTTAGTTGGTGGGGTGGTGTTTTTGGGTTTGTTGTTTGTTTTTTTGGTTGGTTGTTTTTTGTTTGGTTGGGTTTTTTTTTTTTTTTAATGTGGTTGGACTTGATGATCTCGGAGGTCCCTTCCAACCACTAAGATTCTGTGATTCTGTGATTCTATGTCCCTCGGGTGGTCCTGGTGCCCAGACTGGGACGTGCGTTATCCCCTGGCCAGTTTGCCACCGGGGGCTGCCAGCAGGACTGGAGCTGGCCAAGGAAATTCCTCACCCTTTTTGGCTGCTAATGAAAGGAATGGGTTAAACTAGCTCTGCAAAGGAAGGCTCCCTCTGACCCCCCATCCTGGCTACCCTGCCACCTAGGCAATACGGAGCATTAATTCGAAAAATGAGCATCACAGTGACTGAAGAGGGGTTTCCTCTGCTAATTGTGTGATTGTCTACCAGCAGGCACGGAAACGAGCCAGTTGGATGAAAAATCCCCCAGAATTGGTGGGTATTAGCACCTGGCTTGCAGCTGGTGTTGTACCAGTCCCCGAGTTCGTGGTATAACAGCAACATTTCCACTCTTTCTTGGTCTCCGACCCAGTGCCAAGCTCAAATCCAAGGAAATCCAGAGCAAATCTCTTTGCAGTGTGGTGTGAGGTCGGTGGAAGGGGAGGAAGGCTTTCCAGACGCTCTGGCCCCCTGGCAAGGTGCTGGAGCTGAACGTTAGTGAGAAAATTCCCACCAGCCTCAGGTGAGCTGGGATTTGGGTAGGTGGGAGTGGAGTTAAAGGCTCCAAGTGCTGATGCTGAGCCCAGCTCCACCCCCCCCATTTCCATCACTGGAGCCCTGAGGAATAACCTCTCTGTTAGGAGGGTTTAGACACGTTTAATTGAGCTATTTTCTTGCACGTTGGGTCTGCTGCTGTGGTGCTGCAGGAGCTGAAGTGCCATCGGATGCTGCATGGGGCTCCCCGGGTCCTGCTCCGTGGTTCCTCGTGCCTGGCCCTGGGCTGAGCTTGGGATGCTCCAGCCTGATGCCAGATGCCAGGATCTCCTGTGCTGTGCACAGCGCTCGCCTGCAGTACAGTTCACCTTTAAAATGCCCGCAATTAAATTTGAAGACTCAGCACTTTTCCAGATCCCGCCCCGTGAGCACAAAAGGCTCCTGGGGAATGGCGTGAAGTGTCCAAGGAGACAGAGCGGCTGACCTAGGCATTTTTATTTTTTAAATCTGTCGATGCGTGACTATGGGGAGGGGAAAATCAGGGCAGTTTGTGTATTTATTGCTTGCCAAACCAGCTGGTATTGCTAACGCGCCGCTCCTTTGATGACGGGGTGCAGCGGCCGTTTTTTAACGTTGCCCCGTGATGGTTAAATATTGTAACTTTCCTTCAGACCAAAAAAACCTACAGCACCGATGTCCTTGAGTACTTGGGGAGCTGGCCTGCCTCCAGACCCATTCCTGACACCCGGCTCACGAGCTCACTCCCTGCCAACTCCGTGGTGCTTCAGCTTGTTTTAGCCGAGATGGGTCACGGTGGTTTCACAAACTCTGGCACCGCGGCGTTGCTCGGATGAGCTGCTGCCCAGGCTGGTGCCTCTCAGGGTTGTGGGGGCAACGGGGGAGCCCCGGGCACCTCTCTGCGACCAGGACGAGCTGCCCAGCCCTGCTCCTGGGTGTTTTGCACAAAAAGCACTGGTGAGGCCACACCTGGAGTGTTGTGTCCAGTTTTGGGCACCTCAATCCAAGAGAGATCTGGAGGTGCTGGAGTGAGTGCAGAGGAGGGCAACGAAACTGGTGAAGGGGCTGGAAAACAAATCATATGAAGAGAGGCTGACGGAGCTGGGACTGTTTAGTTTGAGGAAGAGGAGGCTGAGGGGAGACCTCATCACTCTCTACAACTGCTTGAAAGGACACTGTAGAGAGGTTGGTGCTGGTCTCTTCTCACAGGTAATTAGCAACAGAACGAGAGGGAATGGCTTCAAGCTCCAACAGGGTAGGTTTAGACTGAACATTAGCAAAGAATTCTTCATGGAAAGAGTGGTCAGAGACAGGAATAGGCTGCCCAGGGAGGGGGTTGAGTCACCATCCCTGGATGTGTTTAAGAGACGATTAGATGTGGTGCTGAGGGATATGGTGTAGGGGAGGACTTTGTAGAATAGGGTAGATGGTTGGACTGGATGAACCCAAGGGTCTCTTCCAACCTAGAGGATTCTATGATTCTATGATTCTATTTGCTTTTTTCCCCGGCTGGTTTTGGCTGCCAGTTTGCCTGAGGCTGCTGGCTGCTCCTTGGTGGCACGGAGAAGCTGTGAATGGCAAAGCTCCTGCTGGGATCCACCTCTGCGTGCTGAGCCTTGGGAGACTTGTGCTTTCCAGCTGCTCCATCAGCTTCTATGGAGGTCTCACCTCGTCTCCACCGTCATCCCCTCGTGACACAGGGAGATGTTTCACTTAGGAGTCATCGGACCAAAATCACAACAGGTTTTAGGCTAGGATGCCCAGCCTGCTTCATAATCAGGGGAAGCAAAAGATGAAATCCTTGAATAAAGCTTTGTAAAAGACTTCAGACCTATAATTAAATACCGAGCTAGCCTTGGTTTGTTCTGCTGTGTCACAGTGAAGCTCCTGCAAGTTATGAGGGATGGTCTGAGGTCTCCGTGGGAGTTACAGGCTCTTACTTTGTAAAGACTGGGGGGGGATGCATTTACAGATAGTAATAATCCAGGTGACACAGCTATGGCAAGCCCTGGCAGGCTGCAGCTCGGGGCTCTCCATCCTTGAAGAGCAGCTGCCCAGAGCAGGGTCTGACCCTGCTGAGCTCCAGCTCCAGTGGCTCTCTTTAACTCAGACCATGGAGCTCTGCACCGCAGTTTTGTCCCAGCACATCCCAGTGTGGTGTTAACGCTACTACATGCTTCAAAGCTGCAAGTGGTGCTAATTCAGTCATTATTCTCTGTTTCCACAACAGATGTTGACATTTCACTCGTGTCCCAGAATTAAATGTCAAGTTATTCCCATTCAAAACTGCCATTGAAATGTTCAGGGGTTCCATCTGCAGCTGGATTTATAGGTGACTGCCTGCCTGCTAAGCCAGCATTTCTAGGCAGGTTTTCCAATGGGTTGTGATGAGTTTGTGTGTGTTCCAGAGAGCTGCCTAGGTTAATTAATTCCTTTTCCAGACATTATCACCTATACAAGCAGGGCAACCTCAGCTGGAGGTCTGTAATAAGTGGAGTCCCCCAGGGGTCAGTATATTCATCAATGACCAGGATGAAGGGATGGAGTGTACCCTCAGCAAGTTTGCTGATGACACAACACTGGGAGGGGTGGCTGACACCCCAGAAGGCTGTGCTGCCATTCAGTGAGACCTGGACAGGCTGGAGAGTTGGGCAGAGAGGAACCTGATGGAATTCAACAAGGCCAAGTGCAGGGTGTGCACCTGGGGAGGAATAACCCCCTGCACCAGGACAGGTTGGGGGTGACCTGCTGGAGAGCAGCTCTGAGGAGAAAGACCTGGGAGTCCTGGTGGACAACAGGATGCCCATGAGCCAGCAATGGGCCCTTGTGGCCAAGAAGGCCAATGGCATCCTGGGGGGCATCAGGAAGAGTGTGAGCAGCAGGTGGAGGGAGGTCATCCTGCCCTTCTGCTCTGCCCTGGGGAGGCCCCATCTGGAGCACTGGGACCAGTTCTGGGCTCCCCAGTTCCAGAAGGACAGGGAACTGCTGGAGAGGGTACAGCAGAGGCTACAAAGATGATGAGGGGCCTGGAGCATCTCCCTTACGAGGAAAGGCTGAGGGACTTGGGTCTTTTTAGTCTGGAGAAGGGGGGCTGAGAAGGGGATCTGATCAACACCTATAAATAGTTAAAGGGTGGGTGTCAGGAGGATGGGGCCAGTCTTTTTTCAGTGGTGCCCAGGGACAGGACAAGAGGAAATGGGCACAAACTTGCACATCAAAAGTTCCATCTAAACACGAGGAGGAACTTCTTTGCTGTGAGGGTGGCAGAGCCCTGGCAGAGGCTGCCCAGGGAGGTGGTGGAGTCTCCTTCTCTGGAGACATTCAAACCCCCCTGGACACGTTCCTGTGCAACCTGCTCTGGGTGGACCTGCTCTGGCAGGAGGTTGGACTGGATGATCTCCAGAGGTCCCTTCCAACCCCACGGCATTCTGTGATTCTGTTTAGGGGGACCAAAGGTCTAGGTGATGTTAACTCCGTGCTCAATGGCTTTAGCCCTTGGTTTGGCAGCCTAAAAGGCAAAGGAAAGGTTTTTCTGCCAAGGTGAGCTGCTCTTTGCATCCCGCACCTCTCTGGAGCAGGACACGTGCAGAGGGAACGAGGGCTGCCTTTCGGAGCAGGGGACACTGAGGGAAGGAAGCGGGCAGGGAAACCCCGGGGTCTCCATCTCGTAACACCTTCAGATTGAATCCAGATGCCTCCAGACTGATAGAGATCGGCAGGGCCAGGGGCAACGGGAGGCAACTTGAAGCTGTGCTGTACAGAAGAGCAGAAAATCCACCTGGTGCCTCTGGTCTTGGAGAGTGTGAATTAATGACTCCCCCAAAAAGACCTCAGGTGATTACAAATACTTCCAGAAAAGAGACAAACCTCCTCAGCTGGTCTCAGCCCAAGAGTACCATGAAATCTCTCGCACCTTGGCCACTTCCCGCCTCCCTGGGGCTGCCTTGGAAATGAGAAAGCAGAAAATGTCCCTTTTTTGGGGGTGTGTGTGGGGGGGTGTGTGTGTGGCAGGTTGCAGGGAGTGTGCTTCTTTCAGCTGTATGAGGAATTGTCGAGACTATCAGTCAGAAGCATAGAGAGTCCCTATTTCTGGAGAGTCTGAAAATGAATAAAGACGGGTAATACAAAATAATTTGAGGAGGTTTTATTATTATTATTATTATTACATTTAGTGGTAGGGTTGTCTCTTTAATGCTTTATATGTTTTTTCCACACTAGATAGGTGAGCTTATATTACATACTAAAAAGCTATTAGTTTTCTCAAAAGATTGTCGATTTTCTTTCCAAATTGCTAAATTACATTTTCAATTTTATGGGAATGCTCCTTCATTTGTGCAAAATCCTGTGCTCAGATGGTTAGGCCAATCTCATCACGCAAGACTATTAGGTGAACTAATTAGATCTGCTTCACTCGTACATTTCTATCAGGAATATCTAATAAATGTGGAAATCCGTTTGGAAATGAAGATGGCATCTTCATGTTCACGAGACCTCAAGATTTCTGGTCTTGCAGCCACAGCCAGTGGGAATTCACTCCTTTCCCGTCGGCAGTTTTGCCAGAGCTTTTTTCCAAGGCATGATCCTGACCGTCTTCATAATGGTCAGAAGGTGCTAAATGATGCACTTTCTCCATGGTATTTAATCGATGCTAACCCTGGGAAGATGCAGGGACGTCTCTCGCACGGTCCATTTGGGCTGTCATGGAGGGAGGTGTGAGGGTGACCCCAGCACTGTAATTGCTGCTCCTCTTCAGCGTACTTATGAATTTATCTCCTCGCCACCCCAGCAAAGCAGAGAAAACCCATTATCCCCACGTTGGCAAGGGAGAGGCGTGGGAGCAAGGCGATGAAGGAGCTCCCAAGGTCGGCTGGTCCGAAGGCATTTGAGATGGAGCCACAGAGCTCTCAATCCAGCACTTGAATGTTCCTCTCTGCCTGCCCGGCTTCCCTCCCGGAGCGCTGCGTGGCTGCTGCTAATATACTTATGCAAAATTATCACTAACTCCTTTTGTACTGAAGTTTTTCACTTCTGAGACTCCTGCCTGGATTCAGCCGGGGGTTTGTGCACGGGTCGGCTTTAAATAGGATCCCTGTGAAGTTTGGGGTTAAGCCCCAGAAGGTGGGATGCTTTTGCGGCCGGATTGGGGAGCCTCAGCGCCGTGCTCCCCGGGGAACCCAGCACCTCGCCATGGCAGGATTTCCCATCTGTAAGAATAAGCCAAAGCTCTTTCCCCCTAAGATCTTCCTTCTTATTCTAGCTCAGGTACTGGATGGAGACAGCTAAGACCTGAATGCTGCTCGCTCTGCTCTGCTGGAATCAGCAGGACATTTACTGCTGGCCTCGGAGAAGGTGCAACCAGAGAAAGGGGGGCACCGGGAGGAAAAGTCACTTGGCTTTAAGCGTGTGTTGTTTAAATTATTCAGTTTCTCCTAAAACAGCCCATTGAATTATACATCGCGGTCACTGTTGTTTCTAAATGCTTGCACTTAGAGTGAGGTTAAAATGAAGTCCTGAAATGCCACTTGTGCTCGTGTTCCTCTGGAGATGCCACTGAGCAGTGCCTGGGTCCCAGCAGCTCTTCTCCACTCCCCCTTTCAAGGCTCCAGGTCCCGTGTTTGGTCCCCCACCCCTCGGTACCACCAGACTGATTTTAACAACCCCAAAGCACTAAAGAGAACAAGCTTGGGCTTGTTTCTGCTTCTCTCTCCATTGCTGGCCAACCCCTCTGCAGCCGTTTGTCAACAGCTTTATTCTTTCTTCATTAAAGCAGAGGTTTCACTTAATGGCACTAATCCCTGAGTTTATGGAAAACCTTTGGAATGCCCTACACCACGGTCACAAAATGGAGCGGTGACAGAGCACAGAGGCTTGTTCTCCTTCTGTTCCCACCCTGTCCCCGAAACACGCAGAGAGATTCCTGCATTTGAGGAGAATTTCTGCTTGAGACACCCGTGGCTCAGGAGTGGGTTTCAGTTTTGTTTGAAGGACTGGGGGAGTCAGGAGTAACTGAAGCTCTGCTTCACACTCACCCGCTTCTCCATTTCTGCTGCATGTTTAATAGTAATAATACAAATAAAAGCCCAAACCCCCAAAGAGCTGTTTGAGAGGCCTGACATTTACACAGTTATGAGCAGAAATGATTTAGCATTTAAAAACAAAATAAATCTCTCTACGTAAGGGTGTTCATTATTGTAACTGATTGGAAATGAGGCAAACATGGAGCTCCAGTGAGGCTCCCTCTAAAAGAAAACTTCCCTCCTGTGGATGTGCTGTCCCCCTCCACAGAGGGGTGATGTTACCTCTGAAACCTGGCTGAGCGTCCAGCAGGATAATTAGTTGTTGTTTGGGGAATGCCTTCAAATGTGCAAGTGTTAAATCCTACTGGTGTTTTTTTTTGGTTGGTTGTTGTTTTTTGTTTTTTGTTTTTTTTTTAAATTAGATTATTTGGCTTGTGCAAGAAGGATGCAATCTCAACAGCCAAGCCCTCTGGGATCTATTAATGTCATCGCATATGCAAGCAGGAATGCTAATAATGAGAAGCCCAATGTGTGCTGAGCTCCAAGACTGTCCAGACAGGAATCACAGAATGCCATGGGGTTGAAGGGACCTCTGGAGATCATCCAGTCCAACCCCCTGCCAGAGCAGGTCCACCCAGAGCAGGTTGCACAGGAACCCATCCAGGTGAGGTTTGGAATGTCTCCAGAGGAGAAGACTCCACACCCTCTCTGGGCAGCCTCTTCCAGGGCTCTGCCACCCTCAAAGGAAAGCAGTTTTTCCTCATGTTCAGATGCAATTTCCTGAGTTCCAGTTTGTGCCCATTGTCCCTTGTCCTGTCTCTGGGCACCACTGAGAAGAGCCTGACCTCATCCTCTTGCCCCCCACCCTTTAGCTATTGCTCAGCATCAATGAGATCCCCTCTCAGTCTGTTCTTCTGCAGCTGAACAGCCCCAGGTCCCTCAGCCTTTCCTCAGCAAAGAGGTGCTCCAGGCCCTTCATCATGTTTGCAGTCCACGGCTCCAGTGAGAACTCGGAGAAAGTGGCCGTTATAACAGAAGCTCCTTTGGTTTGCAATTTTTAATCCTTGCTGTCATGCGCGGTGACCTTTCCTTAATGAGAAAGAAGAGTGAAAGGGAAGGAGGGAGAGGAAGGAGGCCCTGGAGGGGACACAGCAAGTAACAGAGATGTTGTCCATCCTGCTACACGGTGGCTGACCCCTGTGGTAGCCCATCACTAGCCCCAGAGCCATCCCATCATTGATGGAGGCTCTTCACGCTGCTTCACATTGCTTTGTCCCAAGGTCTCCATCCTTGCCGGGGGCTCAGTGCTCCTGGGGCTGCTCCAAATCCACCAGCTCCAGCAATGACTCCTGATCTGTGTTGGTGAGGGAAAGGAATGCTGTGACCCTACAATTTCTTGAATTATTTGGTATAAAAGTCGCCACTAAGTCACACATCTGCTCTGCTACCTGCAAAGCAGCGTTTGAGGAGCAGTCTAATGTTCTGACACCTTTGGAAGCGGCTCATTACCATGCGATGGGAGACAGCTTCTGCATGAGCCCAGCAGAAATACTCCTCTTAGATACCTCTTCACAGAGTTTTTTGCATATAATATTAAGCATTAAAATAATTTAATAAGGCATAAATCAAGTTTTACTGTGGTGCCACTGCACAGGGAAAAAAGCACTCCTGGAAAGGCACCTGGATACGTGATGGCCTCCTTTGGAGTGGGTGCAATTTATATATTCAATATACCTTCTGTTGGTTCTGCTGTAAATCCCGTCTGGAAGCTGGTGTGCTCTCCGTGCCCTACAGCGGGACTTCATCAGCGTTTGCAGCCACAGAATCACAAGGACATGGGGTTGGAAGGGAACCCATGGTGGGGTTGGAACTTCATCATCGCCGGGGAGTTAAACCCCGAGAGGCTCCCAGGCCCCACCGAAGCCGTGGGTCTGCTGGCTCTGTGCAGGGCCAGCTCACAGCAGCACCCCGGAATCTTACACCCCAGCTCCCTGCCACTGGCGGGATGCCCACGGCGTGACAGCCCCGGGATGGTAATTGCCAGCGGCATTTTATGTTTATAGGTGAATGCTCTGGGCTGAGCCCGTCTGGGCTGTCTCCTGGCAGCATCTCTTCAGTTGATTAATCACTGGGAGATGATAAATGAAAATATCAGCTTGAGAAATGTCTGCCCTGTGCTCCCAGCAGAGGCAGCAGTGCACGGTGAATGGTTTTCTCCCATCTCTTTCCCTTCGGTTCCTTCTGCAGAGCTGTGTCTCAAGCTGTGATTCTCTTGCACTCAGGAGCTCTGCCCCTGCTCAGCCCCGCTCGCTGGGAGCTGGAGAAGCGATGGTGGTGAGGAGGGCTACGAGCATCCTTCCTCCCCGACGGCCGTGTCCTGTGACTATCCTCCCCCAAACTCTGGCACGCTTTGTGTTTCATCCTTTCACGTTGTGTTTTGGGTCCTCCAGTGACGGGGGGTGCGTGGGAGAGCATTTGAGCCACATCTGTGAATTTTTTAGTTTTACAAAGGATGCAAAACTCTTCAGATAACGGGTCGGTTATCAGTATATCTAGCTGCCCCCTGAAAAACCCATGTCTTATCCACGGCTAGGAGCTGGTTTGGAAAGGTTTGGGTCTGCCTGGGATTTTATCCCATGAAATATTCTACAGTTTCAGTAAGTTTTGTGTCCTACAGCGGGAGGCAAGACTTTTCAAACTCTTTGTAAAAAAACCCAGAGGACCCTAGGACTGGAGTGCAGAGATTTTCCATGACTCCGGGAGGTACTTCTGATGTGAATGTGACCAAAACCGGTACATACTTGCAAAAAAAGTTCTAGTTCTGAATTATCTCACTCATGGATAGGTAAAGTGATTTATTCAGGTATTCTTGATGTACAGCCCTGTTGGCATCTGCAGTGTCTTTAGGTGACGCATCCCTCTGAAGGCTTCGCTGCTTCTGCTGTGTGATCTGCTCCCAACGAACTCCAGAGAGCTAGTGATTTATCAGCCACCACTTTTTGGGGTGAGGAAAAGGCTAATGCTTTATAGATCTATCAGCATTCCTGTATGGCACACGGAATACAATATCCTGCCAAAGAGGGGAGGGATGTCTGCTACCTGCCAATCCATCATTTCTCCCAGTGCCCCACGGCAAACGCACTTTTCTTTTTTCCATCAGCCAACGTGCAAGTACTGTCATATAGTGAAGAGCTTCTCCCTTCGCCTCCTCCACAAATGGCTATGAAAGCCTGAAAATGCAACTTCTGCAGGGTGCAAAATAAGATGGAAAGGGTCATTTTGAGAGGGAGTAGCCGGCGTCGCCGGCAGCCCTCGGTTTCAGCAGGACACGCGAGATCTCAAGTGAAGCAGCTGGGCCATGGCCAGCACGAGGGGATCACAGCAGGGGTGAGAAAGCCAGGCCAAAACACGCCTGCCTAGGCTGCCAGGTATGTGCCAAAACCAGGCCAGATGTGGCAGCAGATGCTCCAGGTTTTTTCTTTTCTCCACTGCCCCATGGTGATTTCCTCTGCTACAGGCAAGGCTCAGCTGACCTTGTCCCCACGGAATTCATCCCTCCCTTCGGCTGCGGGAGAGTAAGTGGAATGTCTTGATAACCTGGTGAGTGTCTACTGAGGAATACCAATCCCTCTCCTACGTCTCTCCTTGGCGTTTTAATTGATTCAGGGTTTTCCCAGTGGAGAACTTCATAAGAGCATTTGATAAAATCAGCTACACATGATCCTGCCTCTCATTACTTACAAGCTCGAGGCAGGTAGATGATTAAGTGAAATTTTTACGGTGTGAGCAGTTGTAACAAGGGAAATTATCATCCTGGATATGAGACAATGACTTGGCTCTTACTACATCTGCTGGCAGACAACTAACCCAATGACTTTGCCTCTGATCTTGAAGCAAGTTGTCTGCTGTCTCCTCCAGGACAAACCTGCACTTGCTCCCCTTGCACATTAACAGGAGAAGTCGCAGGGGTGTGCAGCGCTCAGGAAAACTGCTTCAGACTTTCTCTGGGCTGTTGCAGTCCTGACAGAGGTCAGAGAGTCTGTGATTGTCACCCGGGGAATGCTTCTGCAGGCACAGGGGTGGAGAGCATCCTTCGGGCTCGGGGCTGGGGCTGCTCCAGAACCCAGCAATTATTGTTGGTCCGTGGCTGGGATGCCATTCACCCCCACTCTCCATCCAGCTGCATCCTGGGGCTTATTACCGCAAGGGAACTCAGTAATGCCAGCATGAAACTGGGAGAAATGAGTGAAAAGCATTTGTTCCATTAGGGGAAGTCTTCAGTTAAACTGTGAGTTCTTTTTTTTTCCTGCAGTAGACCTATAAAGTATAACAGTGACTGAGAGGGCGAGCTGCCACTTGGGTTTTTTTAATGTTTCCTCAAGCTTTAACTCGTTTCTGACACAACTCCTTGTCGATAAATAAACTTTATTTTTGCAGGGAGTCATTGTCAAGATAATGACAGATCCTGCTGTGAAGCCAAAGCCAGTAAAGAGCAGTAATGTTGTTTTCTAATTTGGTTTGAAATGTTAAAGCGCTCCTTCATCTTCACGGAGATACCGAAATGCCGCCTATTTGGGGCTGTGTGTAATTCTTTGCTATAATGGCATGCTTGACAATAACTGTGTGCTTACCTGGAACAGTAAAAGCCTCCTGTACTTAAATGAAATACAACACAGCAGGTTTGAAGATGAACACAGGGGACGCTTGAATGCCTTTTAGACAACCGTAATTCAGACCATAAACATAACATAGATTGCAACAGCGTATAGAGAGGAGCGCTTCAAATACCAGCCTTTCTATTTTGCAATTTGGTTCAACTGATTCCTAAGATAAAGCCATATTGTCGTCGAAACACAAACTCTTGCATAAACATAACAAATCCATCAGGGAATCGACGAAGGAGATGCAGAAAAGACCCATAAACTCTCCAGCGAGGTGGGCTCCTGTGAACTGAAGCTTGTGATGATATTTCACGGAATGTAATTGTTTAATACTTGCAGGGGGGGCCCTTCACTCCTTGGTCAAAAAAGTAAGTCAGTTCTCCTCTTTCCAGGCAACCAGCAAAGAATCTAGTCCCAGATGTTTTCAAATTTAACCTGGCATTTGGGTCAGAGGATCAGGATCGTGTGTTACTAGTCTATGAAATCAAAGCTCCCCAAATGGTGTAGACTCCTGCAGCAAAAAGCTTCAGGGAATGCCTGGAAGCAAGATGTCTTTGGGAATTAACCAGTGAACACTGCCAGGAGAAATAAAAGATGTAGGACTCCACTCCTTTTTAAGCTGGCAATTAAAATATGTGAGCATATAAAGAAAGAAATGTTAAAGACGCGTTGATTTCGGTTATTGGTAGAATGACAAGGAGAAATGGAAACATTAGTGAGGCATGATGCTGAATAGATCTTGGGATGGAAGGGTTACCAGCTTAGATTATTTTCTTCCTTTTCAGCTGAAACCATCTCTTGCTGTGTCTTCAGTCTTCTCCTATTGTCCAGAGCTGGAAAACAAGCAGCCAAAAAGCCAAAAGATCAGTCTTTTTGGAGTAAGGAAACTGGAACAGAACATCGTGCATTTAATAGTGCATATATAAAGTTTACTTAGATTGTGGATTAGAGACATCCAGAAATGAAATGAAATTAAATGAAAATGCAGAAAAGATGAATCCTCATCCGTGTCCCCAAGCCCCCCCGCTTCACTCTGCTGAAATCGGGTGCAATTTGCACCGTGGAGCACCCACTCCTCTGAGAGAAACGAAATTTCCGGATTCCTCCAAATTCCTGCAAAGCAGGACGTTTTGCTGCTGGGTTAATGGAAGTTTTGTCAGCCCTGCTTACTAGACACAATAAATGGATAATAAATAGTGCAGTCTGCGGACAGCAACAGGCTCCGGCAATCCATTAACCAACGAGACATGTTGCTCATTCCAGCTTATTAGTCTCATATCCATAATATATTTTAACAATCTCTCCCTGGCAGGCATTTTCTTAGAACAAACCCACAGGTCGGAGTTTCATTTTTCATCCCTTTTCAAAATTCAGAGTGAAAAAGTGCTGGTAGCAAGCCATTAGTGATAATTTGATCCCGTATTTGTACTGGAAATTTTAAATGGATTTTTTTTTTCCCTCCCCTTCTGCTTGTGCTCCTTCTCTCACTCTTTTTGTCCGCAGAAGCAGTGCTGTGCAGGCTGTGGGCAAGCAGCGAGGAGACAGCCTAGGCAAACCCAATTTGGACAATTTTTTGTAGATGGTCCCTGCTTTTTATTAAAAAAATAAAGCCTTCCCTCTCCTTGCCCTGCTCGTTTCCCACTTTACACAGCTGCTTGTCAAGCAACGACTGGCATGGGCCCCTTCCAGCTGAGAGCACACTGCTGGAGTTTTGGGGGTTTTATTGCTGGTGGGATGGAGCTGGGCTGTCCTGACCCTGGCTGCTGCTGCAGCGGGGGGTCCCCATGTCCCCGTGGGTGGGGGATGCAGGGTTTGAGGGTCTCTGTTGGGTCTTCAGCTTGGTGACTGAGGGGTTCCCAACAGCTCCAACTGGAAACCGGTGGGGAAATGCCTTGGCAGAGCCCACACGTGGCTGCCTGTAGCCCCTCTGGCAGCTTGACCAGGGGTCACCCAACAGCACCCCACACCTGTGGGCACCCCTGGGCCCCCTCAGACCCCAGCTTACCTGGGCTCTGGTGCTGGCCTTGTGCTCGGCATCGCTCCGCACTTACCAGAGAGGGACTCTGGATCAGGGAGGGGAGGGATAGGAGGAGGGGGAAGGGTTTGACACTGAAAGGGGGGAGATTGAGATGAGATGAGATGTGGGGAAGAACTTCTTTGCTGTGAGGGTGGTGAGATTCTGGCCCAGGTTGCCCAGAGAAGCTGTGGCTGCCCCATCCCTGGAGGGGTTCAAGGCCAGGTTGGAGGGGGCTTAGAATCATAGAATCCTCTAGGTTGGAAGAGACCCTTGGGATCATCGAGTCCAACCATCTACCCTACTCTACAAAGTCCTCCCCTACACCATATCCCTCAGCACCACATCTAATCGTCTCTTAAATGAATCCAGGGATGGGGACTCAACCCCCCCCCGGGCAGCCTATTCCAGTCTCTGACCACTCTTTCTGTGAAGAATTCTTTCCTAATGTCCACTCTAAACCTACCCTGTTGGAGCTTGAAGCCATTCCCTCTCGTTCTGTTGCTAATTACCTGTGAGAAGAGACCAGCACCAACCTCTCTACAGTGTCCTTTCAAGTAGTTGTAGAGAGTGATGAGGTCTCCCCTCAGCCTCCTCTTCCTCAAACTAAACAGTCCCAGCTCCTTCAGCCTCTCTTCATATGATTTGTTTTCCAGCCCCTTCACCAGTTTCGTTGCCCTCCTCTGCACCCGCTCCAGCACCTCCAGATCTCTCTTGGATTGAGGTGCCCCAAACTGGACACAACACTCCAGGTGTGGCCTCCCCAGTGCTGAGTAGAGGGGACAATGCTCTGGTGGGAGGTGTCCCTGCCCGGGGCAGGGGGTGGCACTGGGGGTGGCTCTAAGGTCCCTTCCAACCCGAACCATTCTGTGAGTTCCCCCTCACTGCCCATCAGTCAACGAGCTCACCGCACCCGCCTACCGTGCGGAGGGGAGCCCACCCGCGCCCACCCGCCTTCCCACCGCCGCGTCGGACCCACGCGTGGGGCTGCGCAAAGCGCCGGCCCGCCTTGCGCGGGTGCTTCACCGCACGGGCGGCAAAGGCGGGCGGGCCAGAGCAGCGCCCGGCCCCGTGCGGGACCGCGGGACTGCCGCTCCCGGACACCGGGCCCCGCCCGGGGCTGCAGCGCGGGTCAGGTGTGGCGCG
>JAHREE010000527.1:369815-390654 GCA_033628505.1 Tringa tobata | reverse complement strand
TCCGAATATTTGCTCGGGGGTGGGGGGAAATAATCACATAAACCTGTTGGTTAGAAGGGGAAGATTAAAAAAAAAAAAACAGCCCTCTGAGACAAGGCAAAACACAGCAGTGTAGATCAATTGTAAACGAATTCTGTGGCTGATTAGCTCTTCCCAAATTTGTCATCTTCGAGTCAGAAAATCTATGATTGAGTGCCATAAAGAAGCAATTTTAAAAGCAGTAGAGAACAGTAAGGCTGCCTCCAGGATTACAGCTCATAGCTTTGGAATTCACGCTCTTTGAAGGAAATTGGTGAATAACAGATCACAGTAATGCAGTGTATTTTTATTGGTCAAATTCCTATTGTGATTGCAGTGAAAAATGATGTCCTCTTTCTTTTTTTTTCCAGCAAAGGAAATTAAATAGGCCTAGTAATCCCTGTAAGGAGATTGGCTTACACCAAAAAGGGGGGGAAAGAATGTGAAGGCTAATCAGATCAATGCATGCTCTTCAATCTGTCTCGTTAAAAAAATAAAATCAAATTGCTACTGAATTTCCGAAGACTTATATTGAAGTGACACGTGTGCTTTTGCTGCCTTTTAATTACAAAATTACTTCAATCTGTTTGAGTCGCCCACGTAAGTGGGCTATCAACTGTTCTTAAATATTGGCTCATAAATTCCAAATACTTCTTGAAATGGATGAAAACAGCATCCTTGGTCCTTCAGCTGGGTACACCAGATCAGTGAGAACCACCACTTGTACCAGAGAAATCTTCACTGGCTAATTTAGGTGCTTGGTGTCCCTCTGGACCAGGCTTTTGAGATCTGTTCGTTTGTCAGGGGAGCGCTCGGTCTCTGATGTCCGGCTCCTCAGCTGTGATCGACCTTCTCATGGGACCTTTGGGAATTATTATGTACCTAGTGACAGCTCCATGGGGGGCTCCGAGGGGGCCTGGGAAGGATTTTCACCCGTGGTGTAAGGCATTGCCCCCTCGGCTGGGTGGAAGCAGGGCTGGGGATGCATGGCTGGTGAACGGTTCTGCAGCTGAAGCTTCCTCTTGTGTAGAAAAGACATTAAAAAGAAATAATTAAATATAAGGTCTTGTCTAAAGAGAAAAACGACCAGGGGAATTCTGAATCTCTTGCGCAGCATTTCTTGTGGTGGAAATGTTTGCTGCAAGGAGGAGTTGGCTCCTGCTGTTAGTGCATCAGTAAGAAATGTTGAAAACGCATTCTTTTTTTCAAATATTTTTGGGTTGTGGTTGTTTGGTTTGTTTTTTTTTCGGCTGAGGGAATGGCAAGACCCACCAGCACTGGGTGGTGGTCATCTGCTCAGCCTCCGTTGGTGGGCAGGGTGGTCCTCTCTCCCTTAGCAGGGGAGCTGTGTGTGCTGGTTGGAGGAGGATTGACCATCGTTTGACCACCAGGCTGTGGGCAGAGTGGTTCTGGCGTGTGGGGCACTGCAGCCAGCTCTGCCAAAGCAGTGCCGTGGGTGCACGGGAGCAATGTGTGTGAGACTGACCCACGGCTGTCCCGGGATTAGGCAAAGAGCTGGTTTTAGGGGAGATTAGAGCTGGTTGCTCTTGCCTGTGGTCCTGCAGGAGGGTGGTGTGGCTGCTTGGTGACCTGTGCAGAAACCAGGGGGACAACTGGCCGTTGGGATATGCTGAATGCTGGGAGGCTTTGCAGGTGTTGAGTGTGTATAGGAAGAGCCCAGCAACGCTCCCAGTCTGCTGTAGGGTCACATCTGCCCAGCTGTGCTGCGGTGTGCTGCTATGGCAGCTCCCCTCTCGGGGGGACACGAGGTGGGGCTGGGCCCGGGGGGGAAAGCGCCCGTTGCGGTGGCCGTGGGGGGTGTCACGGGCTTACGGCAGGTTGTAATAAATGAAGAGAGTGCCTGCATTTAAATGGGTCGTCTTGGAAAGGGGGGAAGGGTCTGCCTTGAAGAGCACTCACGCTGCTGTCGCCTTCGCCGTCCTTGGGAACGAGCTTTGTGATTTCTGAAGAAAGATTAAAGGTGTGTTTCCATACAGAATAGCTCTTCTCATCTGTGTTTGCTGAGAGATGGCACTTGCGTGTTGGAATTTGCAGCAGCTTTAAAGCTGGAGGTGATAAGCTGCTTTTCTCCCTCTCTTTGTTCATAGGCTGTTTGTTTAGATAACGGCCTGGAAATGATATTAGTAACCCTGTACGTCACATTTTGCTACCAGCAAAGAATAAGCAGTGCGTTTGACATTTGGAGAAATGGTTCATTTTCTAAGGGATGTGGTTCAGAATCTACTTCTTGAACTAATGGACAGTGCAATGCTATTTTTTTTTACCAGGTTGCTTAGATTTTTACCTTGAAGCTGCACTGTAAAGTGCACTGCATTACTAGCATTAAATAAAAGTAAATGCTTCACATCAAATGAGAAGGCAGTCTTTGAACTGGTGAGAGGTTGAAAACCGTTTATTTCTCTGGCTTGTGATGCTTCACTGTGACATAAGCGTGAAAAATAATTAGGCTTACTGGTAAGTAAATATTTGATCCTGCAATACGTCTTGAAGATACGGACCCGGGAGAAAGTAGCCTCTTCAGATGCACATTGATTCTCCTGGATTTGTTTCACACCAACAGCTAGGTCGTGAAATTGGGTTCAGAAAACTACATCAGAGGAACATTATCGAAGGTGAAAATTCTAGGAAGGTTAGGAACAGACCAGGCGGTCCCTGCAACCTCAGTTTGGTTTCTTGGCCTGTGCATTAGAACACAGCCTTTAATTACAGCATCATGTGTATTTTTCCACAAGCTTCTTCCCTTATGTAAAGGCACTAAATGAATGTCCCATAATTTTCTTTCTCCTTCTTGTTTGATGCCCAGTTCTTAATAATTTCAAATGATGCTTAAGGACAGAATTCTTCAAAATTTTCACTTGCATGTGGACACTTTATTTTCATGCTGTTTCTTGATGTTCAACACTGAGTAGTAGCATGTTTATTCTATGGATAGAAAAGCTTCTTTCAGACAGAGCAAAAAAACCCACCAAACTCAACCATGCCCCCAAACTGTTGCAAGAAAGTTCCTGTTTATACAGACTTTCACAAAATCCTGTTAAAACTCGAGTTCTGTTTCAAAGTCTGGGAAATGCTTCTGTTAATTAAAGAAAAGGTCAGCAGGATTTTTTTTTTTTTTTGTTTACTGTAGGCACAAAAATAAAAGAGAAAAGAAAGATAAATCTTTCTCCTCTGCCTTGTTCCCAGAAGCAGTTGAGCCATTTTGGCTGAAATTAAAATTTGCCTGAGGCAGACAAAAGGCATGCAAAGTTGCAGTCCAGGTGGTTAGAGCTTGGCAAAATTATAGGTAATTAGGAATAGGGTCTAAAGATCAGAAGCATTAGGCAACTGTTGTATGTAGGGCTATCAGCTCTGCCTATAATCCCTTATAAGATTTAATCTAAATGTCGGCTGCAGAAAGCTTTTGTGCTGTTCTGAAGCGTGATCATTCATTGGGAGATCTGGAAGGGCCTCAAAAGCTGTAGGTGAAGTGAGTTTGCAGGATGTGAGAGGGCTTTTTAACCTCTGTATGTGTGATGTTGGGAACGTGTCACCTCCCAACAGCCGGACCTGCGCCAGGAGTCCCTGCTGTGGCCATGCAGAACCTTCTCAAGTGGCTGTGTCGTGGTTTTACTCTTCCTGTAATCACTCCTTGTAATAGACGAACATAAAAAAAAATCCTGCTCATAAACAAATCCTTCATAGGTTTGAGGATGTCACTGCTTCACCGATGTATTCATAATGAAGATTTTTTTTTTTCTGATCCTGCCTTCTTTTTTATTCCTGTTTGCAATGCCGCAGGAGTCGGTGTGAGCAAATTAAAGTATGTGTGGATATTCTTGCATGGCAGGCATTTCAGTACCATTTTTTAAACTTGGGGACTAATCCAGCACTTAGAGAACTTAGTTTATGGGCTGAGAGATGATCACCTGTACAAGGACTTGACTCTAAATGCTATGAATGTGCCAGAAAATGGTCAGATTTCCTTAATGTCCTCAGAGGGAGAAGAGGAGAAAAATAACGCGGCTTTATATGTAACAGGAGCTGAGCCTGTTTGAGGTGGTGGGAGCTGCAGAGAAGATGCTGCAGTGGCCCAAGTTGAGCCTGATGTCACCCTTTCAAGGATGAAGCGAATCCTGCGAGTGTCATTGCTGATCATGGTTCAAGGGGCAATAAATAGTGGGAAGGCTATCAGCAGGCTGGGGCATTTATTTCTAAGTTGTATCAAAACTACAATTTTGAGTTACTCTGGGTTGGAGCTAACCTGCCC
Organism: Tringa tobata; assembly: GCA_033628505.1. Taxonomy (NCBI): domain Eukaryota; kingdom Metazoa; phylum Chordata; class Aves; order Charadriiformes; family Scolopacidae; genus Tringa; species Tringa tobata. Next base: position 386,369 of record JAHREE010000527.1, on the reverse strand, counting down.
TGTTAATACCAGGTTTTGGTACTAAAACCAGCTGCGGGTTAGCTACCCATAATGATGAAGTCAAGTGGTGTGACCCCAAATCCTTAGATCTTTAGGGCTTTAAAACTCTTGTGGACGTGGGGTTGGTGTCTGCTGTGGCCAGCAGCTGTTGTGTCCCAGTCTTTCTGCCAACACTCTCCCTGGGAAGCAGAGAGATATCTCCTCTTGTGTTTTTGTAGAGGTCTGAATTTGCCCATAACTCACTGTGATATACTTGAAGGCTCCAAGAGGAGTGTTTTTGTGTATTGTGGAGCTGAGGTTGTAATAAAGCAGCGGCAGCTTAAGCTCAAAGGTAAAAGGGGACAGAAAACAGGACCCTTTGTGTTATTTCTGAAGACTATTCCCCTGCCTTGTCTTGGGTGATGCCCTGCAGGGAGGCTTAAGGGATCCTTCTGAGACAGAGTCAACATAGCACTTTTCTTCCAAGCTCTCTGTAGACTATAATTTTGTGTTGGAGAAGGAATTTAAGACTGACTGGATCAAGTCTTGCCTTACCTGCTCTCCTTCAGGCTTTGCACGCACCTTCTCCAAAAGAGCATCCAGCTCTTCAGCCCACTCCCAAGGCAGAGACGTTTGGTTCCATGTTCCCTATACTTAAAATTTGTTTTTCTAACCTGCTAGTGGTTAAAGCTTCATTTAGCCCCCTGGCCCCCCTTCCTTCTTTGGCTGTGGTCGCTGGCTCCTCTGCACCATGTAGAATGCCCCGTTTCCCTCTCCCGGAGTGAGATGGTTGAGGAGGTCATGGGGAATTAATAGGGAAGCAGATCTCTGATTTTGTTTCTGCTTATGTACTCTGACATTTCTGACGTTTTCTGAAGTGTAAAGTGTTTCAGAGAAAACAACAACTTGGCTTTTACTGAAAAATTAATTATGTTGGCACTTTCCCCTTTGCGGTGGGCTTTTGTCGGAGGACAAAGCCACAGACACGCGGGGCAAGGCTGAGATGGTGAAAGGACAGTGGTGTAACACTAAAGAGAGAAAATCTACATTAAGGTAAAAAGATCTAATTAAGCGTTGATTATCGGGTAACGATGTAAACTTTTCAGAAGGCATTACCTTCTGTGCACTTAGTGTATAGAGCTAATTTACACACCCAAGTTTATCTGCTTCATAAATTAGTTTGTCTTGTAATTACAGCTAACGGACTATGACTTTCTCTGCTCTTCAGTGGCATTCCCTGTTCCTCTGCAATGCACAGATACCCCCGGTACAGCATAGCATGTCCTGCTCTGATAAACTGAGTTACAGGTGAGGGAGAAGCAGCTGGGTTTTGTGCATGTGTGCACTTCTTAAGAGCTTTTGGAGATGTGGTTTGGTAAAAAGTACAAGGGGGAGGCAAAATACCAAAGGGCTGCCCTGTTGATCCTTCCTAACCTTTTCAGTGTCGGTTTTCTTTTTGTCCTTTGAAAGGAAGAGATCATCAGGGAGCCTCGGTTTAGGGATAAGGAAATAATGATGTAGGTTCTTGCTGAAATCGAGGATTAGGGGCAGCTTGCCCACCTGAATGGCAACGTTGGGTTATAGATACACAAACAACTGCCCCTTCTCTCTGGGGTTTGCAATCCAGGTGTAAAACAGGTGACAGCGGTTGAGTATGGACAAAAAGGGGACACAAAGAAACGGGTGCGATGGTGAACGTGTGAAGAGCTGTGGTCTCAGCATCCCAGCAAAAAAAAAAAAAAAGGTGGGAAGGAAGAACCTGAAGGCACAGAAAGAAGTAGCTTTGCCCATTTTTCTGGTAGCCCCTAAGGTGTGGTGGAGTGTGGGAGAAAATTAATTAGGCAGCCAGTATACCCAAACTTCTATTTTATTTCTTCAGACAGTCTTCAGGAAGAAATGGAGCTGGAAGAGGAGCTGATAACAAGAATGGAAAAAAGGAGTAATTATTCTACTTGGAGTTTGCTTGGCCATTAGTATTCCTGTTAAATTTTCCCCTGCTTCTAATGATATGAGGAACATTGGGTATACTTAAAAGGATGCATGTCATTAAAATGATATCTGACAACAGTTCTTTGACTGCTTATGATGCTTTTGATTGTTAATACAGATAAAATGTAAATGATCAGAATATAAAAACTCCCTTTTGTCTTTCTAGTGTTTTCAGCTGCCTATTAAACAAATTATACGGGAAAGTGAGTAGCCTGTTACTTAGTAGAGTGGTGTCACCCAGATACTTTGAAATGCTTAATGGCATAAAATGAAGTGTCCTTGGTTTATTTTCCCACTGGTAATAACATTGTAGGCTAAGTCGGAGTGGGTCCTTCAAAATGCAGTTGCCTTGTCCTTACTTCATAATCGTATTTTTTTATGCATTATGGTACTGTCTTGCAGAGTATTATATCAGGTTTTTAATAAGCTTTTAAGCACCTGTAATGTAGGGGTGGCTGTTCTATTGGGCTCAATTCTCCTTTACTGTAATGCAACACTGCTTAGAAGTGTCCGTGTCTTTATATTGCTGTGTGTGGTGTTCTGTAGTGTAAAAGCACGCAGAGGATGCCACGTGGGAACGGTGTCCTGCCCAGGACCTTATGGCACGTGCATTTGGTAGGTCTCTGTGGCCCAGCTGTGAGAGGTAAAGGGGAATAGTTGGGGGTGGCATCTGTTTTCAGCCGTATGACTTCTTTTTCCAGTGCTTGTTGCTGCACGAGTCAGTCTGTTGCTTCTGCTTTCTCTGCCTCCTCTGATGTTGTCACGGTCTCTCCTCACTGGCCCAGAGGAGGAGGTGGTAGCCATTCATTGTCTACGGAAGGGTGTCATGATAGGGACCGTAATGGTTGCTGGCCAACACAACGGATATTAACAGCACGTATAGGTGCAACGGAACACTCAGCAGCTTTGCCCATGACAACAGTTCTCCTGAAAGGTCCTCTGCAGGAAGGAGCTGTAGACTAGCTTGGTTGAGATGTAGTTAGTCACTACAGCTGCAAAAAATCATAGAATCATAGAATGCTTTGGGTTGGAAGGGACCTTAAAGACCATCCAGTGCCACCCCCTGCCCTGGGCAGGGACACCTCCCACCAGACCAGGTTGCTCTAAGCCCCCTCCAACCTGGCCTTGAACCCCTCCAGGGATGGGGCAGCCACAGCTTCTCTGGGCAACCTGGGCCAGGCTCTCACCACCCTCACAGCAAACAATTTCTTCCTGAGATCTCATCTAACTCTCCTCTTTCAGTTTGAAGCCATTACCCCTTGTCCTCTCACTACATGCTCTTGTAAAAAGTCCCTCCCCATCTCTCCTGTAGCCCCCTTTAGGGGCTGGAAGGGGCTCGAAGCTCTCCCCGGAGCCTTCTCTTCTCCAGGCTGAACCCCCCCAACTCTCTCAGCCTGTCCTCACAGCAGAGGGGCTTGAAGCATCTCTGTGGTTGCCTCTGGAGCTGCTCCAACAGGTCCATGTCCTTGTGCTGAGAACTCCAGAGCTGGACACAGCACTGTTGGTGGGGTCTCCCCAGAGCGGAGTAGAGAAATGGAGGTGTACGTTCATTTTCATGCCACTGGTCTTCCTCCTAAGCAGGCTGCACAAACTCCTAACACAATGTTATTACTGTTGCAGGGGCTGGCTAATTATTTAAAACAGAAGGTTAACGAATGATTACGGTAAGGGGTGTGTAATATGATTGTAATAGCTGAATAATTAAAATTTTAAAAAAGCAGGTTGATGCGTCTTGGATGGTGTGCCAGGGGAGTAAGCAAGAGTCTTGTTTTAATCACTTAATAGCAATTTAACAAGCAAGGTGGCGTAGCAGACGGAGGGGTGTGAGGCAGAGCAGCCTCGGTGGAGGATTTGGTGGGATGGAGCTCAGTAACAGGACCTGGTGCTGGCGGGGGGGTGGGTGCACCTCAACTGCCCTGTGTTGCGTTGCTTGTAGGTGGGGCTGCCCAACTGGCTGTGTGTGATGGAGAGGGGCTGGGCAAACACGTGGAAACCATGGATTTTCCAGCTGCCTCGTGCAGCCCAAGAGTAGGGAGCATCCAGCTGCGTGAGGGCTGCTCCGAGACTCTTGCAGGAGGGTCTCGCTGGAGAGCAGCAACTGCGTTTCTGGGGGGAGAAGAACAAGCGTTGGAGGTGGAGGGCTGAGTCAGGGGCTTGTCAAAAATCTCCCCCTGGCAGTAGTTCGGAAAGCACAAAATGCTGCAGCAGGGACTGGGGGCTCCAAAATGGGCTGCTGGGGCACCTCAGCACCAGGCTGGTCCTCGGTTACAGACCAGGACAGCATCGGTCTTGCTTGTCCCCTTGGGTCAGCTGGAGGGGAGAACCCTGTGCAGATACCTCCCGTGGACACGGTATGGGAATGAGCTTGTAGCTGTTTGTTGTCTAGAGCAGCACAGTGGACCTTGGTCACCCGTCTGCTGCTGTCTCACTGCATCGGGGTATTTCATGCGTATCTGTGGCTGCCCTGGGGCTCTACCCAGACTTGCCATGAGATGGCTGTGTTGGAGGCCACAGGCATGAGTGGTGGAGAGCATGGGTGTAGTGAATAGTAAGGAGGCAGGTTTGAGGGTTCCCTGTACAGATAACTGCCAGATTCTTCAAACTTGAAAACGCTGCCTCGAAGGGCAGTTCCCTGTCTCTCACATCTGTCTCTCTGCATTTGCCCTTCTTGATAGAGTATTTTTGCATGCAGTTCCCTAGAGCGTGGATGTTCTCTTTGTGGAAAGAGAAACCCCCATCTGCTGTTGTGTCGTGCTGTAAGGTCAGACACTGGAGCTTTCTTCTGCTTCCATTTTGGTTCCTTCTTTCAGGAGAACTGCAGAGGTGCCCCCTGGATGCCCGCGACAGCTTTTTGGTATTCTTTTTCTGTTCTGGTAAAGATTGAGTCCAAACGGTGGACGCACACTCCTGATGGACCTGTCGGAAAAAGCAATTTTGCAGAATATTCTGCACTGCAAGTCTTTTTCTTTTTTTTTCTTTATTAGTGCTTTTTTGCTTTCCTGTAAAATGAGATAAGTAATTGTTCTGTATTGACAGCTGGCTCCTAAATCAGCCACTCACTTGCCAGGCAGGAGAGCATGGAAATGCCCTATAAGCACTTTCATGTTTTGTGATCGTTTTAATTCAAGAATATTTAGAACCTCTTTGCACTGGTGCAAAGTGAAATAAAACCTGGTCTCTGACAGGTACCGAAGGAATTGCTGCTCTGAGAGTCTGCTGCAGCCCCCAGGGAAGGGGGAGCACTGGCTTTTGGCTGTTAATTTCATTGTTTAAGGTCAGATTGTGTTGATCTAAATCACACAGCTAATTCCATCAACAAGCAAGATTATTTACATAGCAGATGGAATTTAATTTGGGTGCTGCTTCTCCTGCATCTCTCTCTGGTTTTGTATTTAGGTTACACCTGAAAAAATAAACCGATGTCCATGTTAGGAGGGAGTTTATTATGCTTACCTTGCTGGAGAGATGTTGAGCTGGGAATTTCCCTTATGGCAACTTACTTTTTATTGGTGTTTTTATGGCCCTTGCTGTGGTTGCCATTCGTCTTATTCAACTTCGGAGCTGGTCCCCCAGTTGCTCTGTTTCTTTGACTGCAGTGAAGGGAGACGACTTCTTTTTTGCATGGAGAATTGCTTTCCTTCAGCCTCCCTCCCCTGCTTGCCAAAGCCCTACCCAGAGTTGATTTTGATGCCTTTGTAAATATTTTCAGTGTATAACACAGCAACAGTGGCACTGTGTAAGAATACATGAAAAAAAAAAAATCAATTTGAGAGCTGGATAGGAAAATGCCTGTTAGCTAAAAAACATCTGTTTCAGCAAAAAGCCAAATGTCACAGCCCCTGTTTTTTGTAAACCCAAGCTGTTGTCTTCCAGCCAATGTGATGAGGAGGTTTACAGAGCTGCCCTCACCTGGGTACCTGCTTGATGAACAGAGCTGGGGTTTTCTGTAGGGCATCCGACAGAGGGTTTCCAAGGGAAGGGCTCAGCCTTGGGCAGGCTTCTCGCTTTCCCTTCTTCTTGCTTTATTGCACGATACCCTCTGGGAGTGAGTGTGAATGATTTGATACCTCCACAGTCGGGGGATTGTGCAGAAATGGCATCCCTTGTTTCCTCTGAGAGCCAAGGCGGGTGCCATGGCATTGGGGTGAGTTTCAAGGGGAGCTTGTGGCCCCTTGAACAGTGGTGTCTTTGCGCATGGCAAAGATCTGGCCATCAAAGAGGGGACCTGAGGGGGGCCAGGGACAGGACTGTGTTCCCTGATGTAAAACACTGGTAGGTTCACTCTAAAGTCCTAAGGGTAATGAGCAAATTGTGCTTTGAGGTCACTTTTTCTCCCCTCTGTATCTCCATCTAGAGCTCAACACTGATCCTGAAAAGGGAGTCCCTTTCTTCCATATTTCTCTGAAATTCAGCCTTACTGTGTGGCTTGCACCCTTGTACTGTTGCTCTGACTGTACACAGCACAAGCATCCCTCCCTCTGGTGCAACCATTGTCCCTTCTACAACCCAGTGAAGTATTAAATGAAGAATCTTATAAGTTTTAAAGCTTGTCAAAAGCTCTGTGCTGGAGTAGGACTAGGGTCTGTGCTCGGCTCTTCCATAGTCCTCAGATAAGCTTTCATTAAGAGATGAACGGAAATAACCAGTGTCTTGGTAGGGTCTGATCTTTCAGTAACGGTTACAATTGCAGAATCACAGAATGCTGTGGGGTTGGAAGGGACCTCTGGAGATCACCCAGTCCAAGCCCCTCCCAAAGCAGGTCCACCCAGAGCAGGTTGCACAGGAACGTGTCCAGGTGGGTTTGAATGTCTCCAGAAAAGGAGACTCCACCACCTCCCTGGGCAGCCTCTGCCAGGGCTCTGCCACCCTCACAGCAAAGAAGTTCCTCCTCATGTTTACGTGGAACTTTTTACATTCAAGTTTGTGCCCGTTTTCTCTTGTCCTGTCCCTGGGCACCACTGAAAAAAGACTGGCTCCATCCTCCTGACACCCACCCTTTAACTATTTATAGGTGTTGATCAGATCCCCTTCTCAGCCCCCCTTCTCCAGACTAAAAAGACCCAAGTCCCTCAGCCTTTCCTCGTAAGGGAGATGCTCCAGGCCCCTCATCATCTTTGCAGCCCTCTGCTGTCCCCTCTCCAGCAGTTCCCTGTCCTTCTGGAACTGGGGAGCCCAGAACTGGACCCAGTGCTGCAGCTGGGGCCTCCCCAGGGCAGAGCAGAGGGGCAGGATGACCTCCCTCCACCTGCTGCTCACACTCTTCCTGATGCCCCCCAGGATGCCATTGGCCTTCTTGGCCACAAGGGCCCATTGCTGGCTCATGGGCATCCTGTTGTCCCCCAGGACTCCCAGGTCTTTCCCCTCAGAGCTGCTCTCCAGCAGGTCACCCCCAACCTGTCCTGGTGCAGGGGGTTATTCCTCCCCAGGTGCAGCACCCTGCACTTGCCCTTGTGTACATACAGTCTACAATGCAGTAGACTTTTTTGCATTAATAGAAATCTCCTTCATCTTCCATCTTTTTGTGTTCTAGTTAGGACAGCTTGTTTTCTTGGTGCCTGCTCTCCTCTTCCTCCTCCCTACCCAGAAAGGAGAAGAAAGGAAAAAAAAACCACCCACAAATTTTTGGGGAAGTAGTTTGGATCGGTTTCTCGGGTCTAGGCGTTCCCAATGCCTTTGGGTCTGCATTTCAAGACTGCCAAAGGAAAGCATCACCCCTGGACCAGAGACACACGGCAGGAGAACCGTACCCAGGGAATGGGCTTCCCTTGGTGAACTGGTCACCTGCCTGAAACCCACAGTGCTGGAGCCACGTGGGTTGGGAGAACTGCTGCTCTGTTCCTCGGGGTGGAGGGGGGCTGATGACATTTTCTTGCCAGTTTGGATTTCCAGGTAGGTAAGATGTTAAGTGGAACTAAACCAGCATTTGGCCACGACTTTTTCTCTCTCTCTCTCTCTCTTGAGGCTGTTGTCTCTGGTGTTGTCTTTCTGCTGGAGCCCCACTAAGTGTTTAATGGGTGCACTGGCTTCTGAGATTACAAGCACTTTGCTGGAAACCCCATTTTGTATCCTGATATCCCCCGAGGGGAAGCAGTGCTCAAGTGTTAAGAGACTGGATTCTGTTTCACCCATCTCAGGTTATTATTACAAATCATATTATCTTAATGAAACAGGGATCCGTGTCATAGAGAATCCGTTGTGCTGGCAAAAATTAAAGATGCGTAGGAATTGTGATCGTGTTACCATAATTGCCTCAGTGGTAACATTAATGCTTTCTCACTTCAGTTGCTCCTTGTTGATTGAACAACCCTTTTCTGTGGGCTATAAATCTCAGTGGCTCTACTAATAAAGAACTAAATAGTCTAATAATGTTCCCAAACGTAGCATTGCTTCACTGGTTTAGGGGACGGTGTTCTTTTGTCCAAAGCCCAGTCCAGCCTAGGAAGTGTGACCGCATCGTAGCTACAGAGGCACTTACAACAATGGCTTTGTTACTTAACTGCTTCTACGGGAGAAGGGTCCAAAATTTAAAAAAAAATGTATAGTTACCAGTAATAGAGAACATTTAGTCATTTAAAGTGGGAGATCAAGAACACCAGTGGAGGTGGTGCCCTTCTTGCCATGCATGCAATGCTTCTTAAAATGTTGGTTATTTGAATTGTTGAGAAAAACCACTGAAAAGTGTGTTTTTGTGGGTTTTTTTGGTGTTTTGGGTTTTTTTTTGTTTTGGTTTTTTTTCCCATTTCATAGCTGCAGTTAAAGACCTTATGAATGGTTTTTCTTGCAGCTATACCCAAAGTAAAGCCCCAAAGTGTTAGAGGCTGCTTTTTTAAGCTGTTGCTTGAAGGGATCAAAAAGTGTTTAGTCGTTTGGAATTGCTGGGTTTGTCAGACGGCTAAAGGACAGCTTCTTGGGGAATTGGAGAAATAAGACACTCGTACGCGTAGCTGCTAGTACTATTTATTTTCAAATCCAATTGACATCAGTGCCTACCAGCACTAAATATAGCAGTATCTACGGGGGTTTTTTGAAGTGGTGGTGTTTAAGTCTTGAGTGTTTACCGATCCAGCCCCTTTCCTAGGAATGCAGCAGGAGCTCAGTCTCTCGGGATATCAAGCCGGGAGTTGCAGCGCTGCTGGTAGAGCCTGGCATTTGTGTGGCAAAGGGCACGTCGATGCCACAGTTGGTGAGATGTTTTGGGTGATGACTTTGCTGTCTGTGAGTTCAGACTGCAGTAAATTATGGTTGCTATACCTGCTGTGGAGCAGAAATCCTGACCGGATATCCAAAACCCTGGCAGATGCAGGGACTCTGGTAAACTGAGTTACTTTCATATTTTTTGTTTTGTTTTTTTTTTCCCACATGGGCTAAAGAGTCAGTCGGGAGCCTGGTAGGGCGATGATTTTGGGACCTGCTAAGATGAGCTAAAAGTGGCAGATGCAGAAGAATGTTGTATAAATTGTAGTATCTGACAGCGTGGTTTGCTTTCCTTAGGCCAACAAGAGGGCAGCTAGTTAGTGCTGCTCCTTTCTCTGTGGGGATGGGCCCCAGCTGCGCTTCCTTGAACTCCGGCTCATCTCTGAGGTTCCCAGCTCGTTAATGGACTGTGAAACCCAGCTCCTCAAATTCTTCAAAAGTCTGACTGTGACCTTTTGTGGCTTTTTCTTTGTGCCTGGAGGATGTAGGAGCTTCCCGTGCTGCGGCAGAGTAGAAGAGAGCCCGTGTTTTTCCAGGAAGCTTATCCGCAGGTTTGTAAGGTGCAGAGCATCAGCAGGGATGAGATTCACAACTGGACCCGCATCTTCAGTGTGCTCAGTGGGATTTTTCTGCACTCTGAAACGTGCTTGCATTGTGAGGACAGAGCTCTGGCAATGGATTTAACCACCCCCTCTCCACCCCCAGCCCCCCAACCATGGAGAAGCAGGAGAGAGACCAACTGCTATAAAAGCCTCCCTTCGGAGTGTTTTCTTCGCTATTCTGGCAATAGATGATAAACGAAGGGGGGCTTAACTTTTAGGAGATAATGTTAAGCTTCCACAGCCGGGCATTGTGTTGTGAGCAGCTGAGCACAGCGAGCTGTCGTGCCTGCATAACAAGGTTTTTGCTCTGACAAGGTTTTTCCTGCAACTTCAGGGCAGGCTGGCAGGAGCAGGGAGGTCCAGGGGGAACGGGGCTGGGTGAAATCTGTGTCAAGGGGTGCAAGGAAGCTGCCTGTAGGGGACTCACAAGATGCTCACAAAATGAGCATTTTTGTGTCTGATGCCTTTACTATTATTTTTTTTCCTAGCTAAGTAAGCTTCTGCTGCAGTATCCTTGAAGGAATCTATATGCTTTTCCCTGCTTGCAGGTGAAGAGTGCCCGTGTATATATATATATGTATGTATATATGTGTGTGTGCATATACGTATATATGGTATAGAGGCACCAGATGTACACCCTCACACTCCTCCTCTCCAGCCTGCCAGCAGAAAATAAGTTAAAGCTTTGCAGATGTACCCAATGTTTTCATTCCCCATTTGGAGCTCTGGAAGCTGAAAAGCAGTACCTGGAGACAACTTAGTGGAAAGACTGGGGAAGAAGCTTGGCTGGTCAAGCGAGGGCTGGTTTTTCTCTGTTGTTGTGGTTTTAGGGGTTTTGGGGGATTTTATTTTTGTGGAGGGAGGTGGTGGTGGTTGATAACACTCATAGGGAAATAAATTTCGTGTATGTACTTGAAAATCCTTATTTTGTCAGCATTCCGCTTACCTCCCAGATTTCTGTCAATTTGTGCATTCTGATAAATGTCTTCTTTTGGTGTAAAACAACCTGAATATTTAAAACATGGCATTTTGATTAGCTAACCTATAGATTTGCTTTGACATGTCATTTCTTTTGTTCTCAAATGCCCTGACAATTCATATCTGTGGCAGCCAAACAAGCAAATTTATGTACGAAGCTATTGTTCATTCCAAAAGTGTCACTGCTAAATGAGGCAGAGTTTAAGCATTTGATTCCCCCCCTACCCCCCCGCCAGCTCTTTGCATGATGGGAGGTCCATTTCTCAATAATGAAAACAGTTTTCTTGCAAAATTCAATTAAAGGAAATATCAAACATAAATCAGAACTGAGCTCTCATTGAGTTTCCATATGTGCCTATTGCTGCAGTGATAACACTGGACAAAAAAAACATTAATTCTTCAAACTGTGCTTTTTGTCTCAATATTTTTTTTTTCCTGGAGGAAAAAAAAAACAGAAACACATACAACAGCAATGAAAACCAGTTTAGGGGGCTGCAAAGCCCATCTGGATGATGCTGGGTCTCCCTGGCTCACAGATGTGATGTAGTAGGGTGGAGGGATCTGGAGGGGCTTTGTGGTGCCCCGCTACCTAACAGCAAGCACCTCTGTGGCTTCTGCTGGGCACTTGTCCCCCTTGGCTCTCAAACTGGGAGGTGTGGCAGCCTCTCCCAGGGCACACTGGGGCTCTTAAAAGCAGAAAGAATTTTTTTTTTTAATTTTTTTTTTTTTTGAAAAAGCTGCTTTCCTGTCCTCAGGGCTGACTCCAGACCATGGTTGTTCTTCAGGTGCTGGAGACTCCCATTGCAATGGCATGTTTGTGCCTTTCTAGGATTTCCAAAATTACACATTTTGTTTTGAGGCATAATTTCAAGGAAGTGTTAATGTCTTTATTTAAGAGACAGATCAATTTGAGTGAAATGGGAAAATGCTGGGGCTGTAACACCCTCCCTCAAGTCCTGATTTCTGAAGTCTTTGCTGCCAGAAAAAATACCTCTTTTAAAAAAGCCATTTTTTTTTTAAGTTTAAAAAGCTGCTGGTGAAGCTTTTAGTGTGAAAATACTTTTTTCCTATGTTAGAATAAGATAATATAAATGGCTAACAAGGAAAGGTAGGTTAAAATAATCCAGATATATCTTAGAAAATCTATTTCAATTATGTTCTGTGTGCTTTTAGTGGAGACTATAAATTCTAAAGAATTAAGAGAGCCATAAAGATAAGTGTTATAGGAGAGCACGTCTCACATTTCACCTTCAGAAATTAAAATATTTGCTGTGAAATCAGACATTATAAGGGTCACTGCATTGCTTGTGGTCATTAATAGCAGGAGGTGACTGCTGGAAGAACTCAGGGAAACCACTTCCCATAACATGGAAATTAAATGTGCAATTTACTGAAAATTCCCTTCCTGTGAAATGGCTGGCTGGTGCCAGACTGCGCTGAAGGGGACTTTGCTTTATATTTCAGATTTGCATACAGACTGACCATCTAAGCTTGTATCTGACTTGCGTGAAATATTGATAGAATTAGCACAACGTGAGGTCATGGTTTTGTTTGTCCGGTGTCGCTGGGCTGTAAGGAAGACAAATGAGTTGTGACCGAGACCCTGGTGCTGGCGAGTGAGGGGGAACAGGGACCACTTCCCCGTACCCTCTGCTCCTGCCCCCTCTGTCTGCGGGGGGGATGTCTCTGGTAAACGCTACTCTGCTGCTCTTTAGATAAAATCTGTGCCGTGAGTGACAGTTACTTCAGATGGCTACTGGTGTTGTTCTCAAAACCACCCCCAGACTTCCACGTAATAACATTTTCCACCAAGAAGGACAGTAAAATCAATGAGGCAGAGCATGCCTGGCCACCTCCTCCTGGCTATGGAGGCGGGAGGGATGGTTGTGATGTAATAAATTGCATAACATTTCTAAATCACAGATTCGCATGGGGTTGGAAGGGACCTCTGGAGATCATCTAGTCCAACCCCCTGCCAGAGCAGGTCCACCCAGGGCAGGTTGCACAGGAACGTGTCCAGGGGGGTTTGAATGTCTCCAGAGGAGACTCCACCACCTCCCTGGGCAGCCTCTGCCAGGGCTCTGCCACCCTCACAGCAAAGAAGTTCCTCCTCATGTTTAGGTGGAACTTCTTATGTTCAAGTGTGTGCCCGTTCCCTCTTGTCCTGTCCCTGGGCACCACTGAAGAAAGACTGGCCCCATCCTCCTGACACCCACCCTTTAAGTATTTATAGGTGTTGATCAGATCCCCCCTCAGTCTTCTCTTCCCTAGACTAAAAAGACCCAAGAGCCAAATGTGAGAGCTAATGCTGTAGCTGACTTTGCTGGGCTTTGGGATGCTTTCTTTGGTGCTCATCTTACTTGCTTGCCAATGGGTTTCTGCGGGTTCCCCTCCTGTGGGTGGGTGACCCTATGCTGTCCTGCAGCTGTGGGTGCTCCTATGCTCTTGATTTGACAGTTTTTGTTTTTGTTGGAACCCCAGTTCACACCCCATATTCTCATTTGTTCCCAGTTGATCAGATGGTTCCTGGCGGCAGGGAGCGGAGGGGGCACTTGCTGTGGGCTCTGAGTGCAAGCCAGCCTGCACCATTGAGCACCAGGACTGGTTCCTTGGCTCAGATCACCCAGGATGAGCCATTTGTGTTCGGAGAAGCTATAGAGAATTTAGCTCCAAAATGGTTTATTTTCCTGTTCTTTCCTATCCTACAAGTTAAAAAAAATAATATAAATAATCCCAGAAGGCAACCTTCAGTGTATAAAGGCCGTGCAAACGTTGCATTGTCATGGCTGACATGACAGCTTTCTAATAACAAGCTTTTATTTTGGAGACCCTAAAGGTGTTGGCTCTATTGAGGTGGATTTCTGGGTCTTGACATTTCTGCCTTGTTTTGCACGAGGAGTGATACCCAGGAACACAGCCAGGATGCTCCAGTGGCTTCCTTGCAGTGAATGACGTTGTCCCCGGGGGCTGCCTGGCAACAGTTGGGCTGATGGATGAGCACCTTGGCTCCAGGAGTCACACGCTGCCATGGACCGGTCACCAAATAAGCATCGTGCTGGCGGTTCCCGGGAGGTGGAAGCTCAGCCTGCTCCTCGCTGTGCTTTTCCAGGGAAGGGGGGAAGGAAGAGATACAGGGGGAAGAATCAACTTTTTCACTTAAACTGTCTTTTGCATCATGCGTCTTGTGTTAACTTAAATACTAGAATTATTTTTTGTAGATCTCTGCTCATGGCTGACTTGCTCATGGGCTGGTCTGCAAATACATACTGATTATTTATTTTTTTTTACCTGGTGGAGTGGTCTGGTCTCAGCAGTGATCCTTTGGAGTTGCTAGCCTCTGTATTCCCCATCCTGTACACCATGAGACCCATCATGTAGTTTCTTGTTCAAGGAGTGAAACTTGAGAAGTGTTTCCAATGTCTCCATTTTTTTTCTATTTTTTTTTTCTATTTTCTCCCTAATGGCTGTTAAAAACAAAGCTGCTGGGGATGAGTTGTTTAAAGAGGGAAAAAGCATGTGTTTCTGATCTGGGGCAAAGAAGCTTCTGTTTAACTTTGTTTAAAACTGCATCTTGATGGAAAGCTGTACAAAGAATGGGGTGAACACTATCAATAGACTTCAAACTAGCTTTAGCCAGATTTTGAGTCTAGTATGAACCCTACAGTTTGTTTCCTGTAAGAGCCCCTCTTCTTGAAGCTTTCTTCTGGATTTCTGGTAATTCTCTTGCATCTTCCTGAACATCAGGCACACCAGAATGGATTCGGTATTCAGTTAATATTTTGCCCTTTGACAATGCAGAGCAGAACAAATTTCTCCTTTCTTATACGTGGCACTCAGCATCACCACATGCACCTGCGTGTTCTTGCCCCATGAGCAGCCTCAGGTGCTTTGTCTCCTGTGCTCCTGCCCATCCTGGTGTGAAAGGAGGGTGTAGCCAGGGGGGATCGGTCTCTTCTCCCAAGGAACAGGCAATGGGACAAGAGGAAACTTGGTGCTGAGGGATATGGTGTAGGGGAGGACTTTGTAGAGTAGGGTAGATGGTTGGACTCCATGATCCCAAGGGTCTCTTCCAACCTAGATGATTCTGTGATTCTATGAAACGGCCTCAAGTTGTTCCAGGGGAGGTTTAGGATGGATATTGGGAAAAATTTCTTCACTGAAAGAGTTGTCAAACATTGGAACAGGCTGCCCAGGGAAGTGGTGGAATCACCATCCTTGGAGCTATTTCAAAGATGGATAGACGTGGTGCCGAGGGACGTGGATTTAGTGGTGGTTTGGGCAGTGCTGGGTTGATGGTTGGACTCTTAAAGGTCCCTTCCAACCGTAACAATTCTATGATTCTCTGTGGCTCCTCCTCTCCTGGTGGAGGACATCCCTGGGCTCTCAGCTAAGCCAATTGAGTCATCTCTCCAATTTACCAAGATGATCTTGAATTCTAGTCTTGTCTTCGAGAAATTTGAGAGGGTTTTTTAACCTCCCCCTTCCCCAGTGAGGCAGAATTCAGGCCCATGGAGAATTCACTCTTTCAGTGATGGCCTCCTATAAGTGGTGATGTCTCTTACAACTTCCCTCTTTGGCAGTTTTGGTGTCCAAATTTTTAAAGTGCAGAAAACTGCATGGTGTTGGCAAGCGGTGGGATGCTGAGAAGGGTTGTGCTGGTGCAGAGGGAGGAGGAGGAGGAGGAAGAGAAGGGGTCCTGTGCCTGGGGCTGTGCTTGGTCTCAGGACTGGCTGAGACCTCTCTTTGGTATTTGTGCATGTGAATAAAAACTGTGATTCAAACTGGCCCAACCTGGACTGGGCTTTGTGATTCAGTGGTGGGAGAGGCTGTAAAAAATTCATAGGGTTGAATACACAATGTGAAGTGTGGGAGACGGTGCAAGAAATTCAGTGTGCTGAATTGCTGGAGGAGTACAGAATTACCAAGTCCTCTGATTCTCACTTGGCATTAAACAGAGGCATAAGAGGGGAAGAAAAAAAATCTGCCCCTGAGGAGGCTCCTGTCTGGGTATGACCTCTCCAGTCTGTTCACTGAATAATTTAAGCTGGAAAGGATGTCTGGAGCTCATCTGGTCTGGCTGCCTTCTCAGGACAGGGTTGAAGTTTCCAAGTTACCTGTGCTGCCCCAGCACACCTCCATAAACCCTGCGCTGGCTTCTCCCCTTCTGATGAGCTTCACTTCATGCCATGTGAACCAATCATCCAGGCACCAACACAGGTTGGGGGTGGACCTGCTGGAAAGCACTTCTGAGGAGAAGGATCTGGGGGTCCTGGTGGACAGGAAACTATCCATGAGCCAGCAATGTGCCCTTGTGGCCAAGAGGCCAATGGGATCCTGGGCTGCAGAGGGAAGAGTGTGGCCAGTAGGTGGAGGGAGGTCATTCTCCCCCTCTGCTCTGCACTGGGGAGGCCACAACTGGAATCTACTGCGTCCAGTTCTGGGCTCCCCAGTTCAAGAGAGACAGGGAACTGCTGGAGAGAGTCCAGCGTAGGGCAACAGAGATGATGGAGGGATTGGAGCATCTCCCTGATGAGGAAAGGCTGAGAGAGCTGGGGCTCTTGAGCCTGGAGAAGAGAAGGCTGAGGGGAGACCTTAGTAATGCTTCCAAGTGTCTAAAGGGTGGGTTGAAGGAGGATGGAGCTGGACTCTTTTCAGTGGTTCCCAGGGACAGGACGAGGGGACAACAGGCACAAGGTGGACCATGGGAAGTTCCACTCCAATGTGAGGAAGAACTTGTTTGGGGTGAGGGTGGGAGAGCCCTGGAAGAGGCTGCCCAGGGAGGGTGTGGAGTCCCCTTCTCTGGAGATCTTCA
>JAHREE010000527.1:341701-365270 GCA_033628505.1 Tringa tobata | reverse complement strand
TGCTTGGACACCCAAAAAAGGGGGGGTGTGCCCCAAAAGCGTGTGAGCGGCGGGAGGTGCTGCCCACCCCCCCTTCTCCAGGATCCAGCATCTTCTATGGGCTGTGTCCCCCGTAGCCTCCAGGTCTTTGGGGGGGTGACCCCCCACCAGGCTGTCCCGGTGTCCCCGGGGGAGGTGAGGATGGGACACCGGATCCCGGGGCTGTGTGACACAGTGGTGTCCCTTTCCCTGCCTGTCACTCAGGGCCGGGAGCCGGGCCAGGAGCTGCGGGCGAGTCAGGACTCTCCTTCTCCTTCCCCACCCACGTCCTGTCCCCGTGGGCTGTCACCTCACCGAGGGGCTAGTGGCCCTGGGCTGGCTCTCGGGGGGGGCACTCGGGCTCCCCGTGGTCCCCTTCCTCCAACCACTCTCCCTCTCCTCTCCCTCTCCTCTCCCTCTCCTCTCCCTCTCCTCTCCTCATGATCTTGTCACCGTTGGGCTTTGCTTGTGCCTTCGCTGCCCTGGGGAGCACCCCCTGTGCCTGCTGCTGCCCAGGGGGGGCTCTGCTCCCAGGAGCATCCCACACCCTCCCCTGCCTCTCCCTCATACCTGGCTGAGCCCGTAGCCGAATTCCCTGGTGCCGTGGGACGGGATGGCGTGGGAAGAGCGGAGGGATGGCCAGATGGGTACCACCGTGTGTCCCTGGAAGCGCTGGGTGGCATCGCTGGCTCCAGCCTCCGGCTCCGGGAGGCACAGGCTTCCTAACTGCGTTTGTCCAGACCGAAGGGGATCACTTTGACAGACGCTTGCACTTCCCGTGCTGAAGGGACTCGCTGTGCTTACATCTCAACTGAGGCATCACATGAAGAAATCTTAAAAAATAATAAAATATCCCAATAGCTCCCAATGCCAGGGATCCCGGGGCTGGTGGAGGCGAGGGAAGGAATGGGGAGTCCTGGGCAGCGTTTTCTCTTCGGAGAGCCATTACTGATTTTAACAGGGACTGCAGGCGCTCGCTTTGTCGCCTGTGCAGGCAAAGTCAGGCTTCCTCAGAAGGCTGCTTAATTACAGCAGTTTTGCCCAAGTCTGTTTGAATTTTTTTTTTTTTTTTTGACTAGCAGGTCTGAAATGGAATTGGATCCCTCTGGAGCACTAGGCTTGGGCAGGGTAGAAAGGGAGGAAAGTTACTTTAAAGTGGAATAATTCTCAGGAAACCTGCTTCAAGCTTTGCCTGGATTTATACCCAAGATAGCGCTGAGGCTGACGTTCCTGTGGCTGGTGTGAGGCAGCAGAACGTGGCCTGTCATTTGGGCTGGAGCTATTCACAGCATAAGGAGGCTGTGGCACACTGGCCCACTAGCCAGATGGCAGCTCAACCAGCACCCTCCTCTTCCTCCCCCTTAGTTTTTTTTTTTGCATCACAGAATTGTCTGTATTGCCCGTGTTTGGATAATAACTATTGAGAAGGGAGAACCTGCCCCACTGGTCATGAACTTAGAATAGAATATTTGTCTAAGAGTTGGGGCTTATTCTTTGTTTCACATCTTCCATCCCGTGCTGCCCAGTGGTTAGGGGCCAGTGGTTGCAGGTCCAAAATCGCCGCTTCGTTATGGAAGAGGAAGAAAGCTTTTGAAACCAAAGCATGAGTAGTCTGTCTTGGAACTGGTAGTAAAAAAATCAATGCAAGAGACCAAAATTAGAGAAGGGCAATTACAAAATGGCCTTTTTTCTTCCCACCCCCCCCTCCCCCTTTTCTGAGTGAAATTAAAATATTCTCTTCCTGCAGATGGCTGGCTGCGCTGGGGTGCCCCATATGTGGCATCGTGTGTGCGCAATTACACATTTCATCTTGATGAGTTCGACGCGTTGATGCAGCCGGCTGTTTGTCAGCCATCAACTTCAGCTCCCCCCCCCGCCCCCCCCAAAGAGTGGGGGGGTTCTTCGTCCTTAATAACAGGTTTAGATCCATTTCCTTCTCGGCTGAATGACAGATATTAGCATATTGGGTGGCTTTGGGTGTTTGTACACAGCGAAGAGCAGCTGAGGGGGTATTGGCGCTCACAGGCAGTCTGTTCGGCATTAAGCTCAGTGAGGACAAATGTGATAACGGGGGACACAGAGGTGATGCTGGCAGCCAAAATTCTTCTTTAGCCCTACATCCTTTGTTTCCTAATAGGAAGACAAATCTGCAGTGGGGAAATAACCTCGGAGAGGATCCACCAGTGGGATGTTATGGCATATCACAGAATCACAGAATATTCACGGTTGGAAGGGACCTTTGAGATCATCGTGTCCAACCACAAAAAAAAAACCAAACAACAAAAAACCCCCACCCTACCAAAAAACCACAACACCCACACCAAACCCACCCACAAACAGACACAAACCAACAATCCCAGGCACTAGAGCGTGCCCTGAAGAGCCATGTCTACACGTTTCTTAAGTCCCTCCAGGGATGGTGACTCCACCACCTCCCTGGGCAGGCTGTTCCAGTGCCTGACCACCCTCTCAGGAAAGTCATTCTTCCCAATATCTCATCTAAACCTCCCCTGCCCCAACTTCAGACCATTTCCTCTGCTCCTGTCATTATTCCCTTGGGAGAAGAGGCCAACCCCCACCTCTCTCCAGCCTCCTTTCAGGGAGTTGTAGAGGGCAATGAGGTCCCCCCTCAGCCTCCTCTTCTCCAAACTAAACATGCCCAGTTCCCTCAGCCTCTCCTCGTGTGACTTGTTCTCCAGACCCCTCACCAGCTTGGTGGCTCTCCTCTGGACACGCTCCAGCCCCTCAATGTCCTTCTTGTGGTGAGGGGCCCAGAACTGAACACAGCCCTGGAGGTGAGGCCTCACCAGGGCCCAGTCCAGAGGCACCATCACTGCCCTGCTCCTGCTGGCCACGCTGCTCCTGACACAGGCCAGGATGCTGGTGACCTTCTTGGCCACCTGGGCACACTGCTGGCTCGTGTCCTTTCTTATTGGGCCAGATGAGTGTTACTCTTGTTTTGTGCATCTTTTTTTTTTTTTTTAGATGAAGAAAACACATGTTTTCTTTATGATTAACTCTTCCCTGTGGATGTCTGGGCCAGCTCTCCTGTCTCGCATTGCTTGCCTCTTGGTACCAGCAGTGGACCCTGGGGATGTGTTGAAGGAAGCCTTGTAGAGGACGAGGTGGATTTTGGGGCTGGATTATGGTTCCTGTTGCTTCTAATGTGGCAGATTCGGGTGACTAACCGTCCAGCAAACCCATCTGTTTGGGATTTAGAGGAAATATAGGAAAAGCAGGAAAATGCCTGCTCTGTCAGTAGTTACAGCATTAGGGCACACAGTGGGAACGGTTCTAATCCATCAGCTGCAAAAATGACCTCCATAAGTAAATACCACTTTTCTGCACACAGGGTCTGTTTCGCTCTTCGTGCATGTGCCTGAATTCAGAGTTATGGTGTGAAGCTGTGAGCGGGGTGGTGTGTGGGGACGGCAGTAACGGCTGCTTGTGCCTTGTTCTGCGCAGGGAAGAGAGTCCCCTTTCCCCAGGCGCAGCCGGGTGGACTCAGCACAGCGCCTGCTTGTTGCTTTGCTGGGCTTTTTGCCTTCAGTCATCAGTCGGGATGACAAGCCAGAAATTAATAACCCTGATGTAAAAGTTCCTAGTACCCCTCCTGCTCAAAGCAGAGGAAAAAATTATCAGTTGCAATTACAGGTCACAGTGCTGTACGTAGCGTGGTGCAGCACCACAGCTGAAGGTGGCTGTGGGAATATTTCTAATTTCCTTGAAGAGGCAGAGGATGAGCAAAAGCACGGAGCTCCTGCTGCTGGTCTTTCTCTTGTCTCTCCTCTGCCCTGTACCCAGCTATATGCATTGCTGTCTTCCTCCTTTTTTGTCCTCATCTCTCTGTTGAAGACATCTTGACCCACCTTGGTTGCTCTGCTTCCTGGTCCTTTGCTAACCCGAAGGTGTCGCAGGGCTGGGGTCGGAGTGTGGGATGGATGTGCTTCAGGGCACACGTCTCTTCATGACCTTCAGACAGGAAGAACTACAGGAGCTTTAATTCATGATTGTTAATTCAGTTTGTTTGGTATCTCCTTAGGCGTCTTCCAAGCAATAGAGCTCAGAAATTGTTGGGTTTTTTTTTAAATTTTGGGAATATATTGCCTAGTTGAGAACAATAACTGGCCAAGGACTGCTGGTGTGCTGCTTTTATCGCGCTCTGCTCAGCCTGTGGGCTGCTCTGCTGTTGAGCTCCATTTCTGCTGTCCTCCTACCAGCCGCAGGACCAGAGCTCAGCGGTGGGACGGAGGCCCTCGGGGACAGCCCCTGTCCTTCCAGCTGGGAAGGCTGTCTCAGTGATGAGCGGGGAGGGATTAGTTTATCTGCTTGGCTGGTTTTGCAGCCAGAAGGGATGGTTTCTGGTGTCTCCTGAGCTAAAGCTGGTGGCCGCGGGTGCCCTGTGGGCAGTGTTGTGGCTGTGTGGGTTCGGGGTTGGGCTCTGGGTTTACTGGGCTGATGTCCTCTGCTGGGGAAGAGACTGAGGGTGTATCTGAGACCTGGCCCTGCCCCGTGTGACTGTCCCAACTCGCACTTTGTGGCATTGTTTTGCAACCTTCCACGCTTGGGGATTATTTTATTTTATTTTATTTTAGCTCTTGCAAAATGCTCTTAGTGGTTTTAATGCCGTTTTATTAGTTAATAAATTGTTTTAGCTGTAATTTTTCTCTGTAATATTTTGGCATGGAGGTGCCTGGGGAGGAAAGGAAGAATCCAGAAATCCCGTGAAAGCTTTTAATAAACCACCAGCCCTTCCTAAGGGATTCACTGCTCCGTAGGGGCGGGCGGGCTCCCTCAGCCCTCTGGGGGTGGCATTTGCCCTCGGCTGGCGGAGAGGATGCTTGGCTGCTGTAAATGTGCCTTAGGTCCTTCGCTCTGTGTTCCAGAAGCTGGACAAATCCTATAAAAATAATGGGCTCCAGCGTGTCGCTAAACCCTTGCCTCCTAAGCTCCTTCCTTGCCCGGGCAGATGGTGGCTGGAGCTCCAGAGCTCCCTGGTGCCTCCTCGCTCCCTCCTGCTGCCTCTGGGCGCAGCCTGGGGCTGCGGGGGCTTCTCGGGGGGGAGTTGGGGAACAGGGCAGCCCGGCCAGCACACGGGGTGCACCCCAGCACCCAGCAAAGAGCCCTCCCCCCAGCTCAGGCTTCACGCGGTGCGGCCACTGTGCTTGTCATATACCTCTGCTGCTGCCTTCACAAGAGACATTCTGCCTTTTTCCAGGGAAAGCTCTTATTCAAGGCTATTTTTTTCTTTTTTTTTCTTTTTTCTTTTTTCTTTTTTCTTTTTTCTTTTTTCTTTTTTCTTTTTTCTTTTTTCTTTTTTCTTTTTCTTTTTTCTTTTTTTTTTTCCTTTTTTCTTTTTTTTTTTTCTTTTTCTGAGGGGGGAGAAATTCCCACCATCGTTTCTGTTGCTGCCTTGCAGATCAGAAATCGCCAGGAACTTCCTAAAGTTCCAACGGCTTTCAAAAACAATATTTCTAAATGTCAAGTTAATGTGCTCTGGGAACAATGAGATTCAAGGACCCGGTACAAACATCAAATTGCATCTGCTGCCACAAGGACTTGCGGGATTCTCTGAGGCAAACACATTGGGGAGACTTACAGTTTATTTCATTTTTTTTCCCCTCAGTCTTTCTTCTAAAGTAAAGTTTTATTTTTCTCCTGCCTGTCCTCGCCACGAATGCAGACCAAACCTGTCTGAGACGGCAGATTAAAAATGAAACCCTCATGAATGAGAAATGTTGCCTGCATTTTTTATGATGGAGGAAAAAGTAAACTCATTTTAAAATGTGCATATTTTCTAAAAAGTACATGACTAAGTAGGTGGGGTATAGGTATCAATAAATATTTATTCCATGCGAGTAATCTCTCAACAGAATTGGAAATTATCTAGTCCTTTTAGGCAATTAAAAATCGGTGTTTGTTTTTCAGAGTGGAAGTAACATTTTCCTGTCACTTTTGGAACGTGGCCACCGTCAAATAAAAAGTTCCACTGCTGCATGGCTTTTTTGTGAGAGTGATTGCACTGTTTTATAGAATGGATTGTAATGGTCTTGAAATAAAGAGGAGGGGAAAAAAAGACAAACTGTGTTAGGCCAAATGCTACTTCTGTTAGAGTGAAATTTTTCTCTGAAAAAGCGGGAAATGGGGTTTGTGTTCTCCAGGTGGGCTGGTGCTGAGCACGGAGGCTGGATCGCAGCCGCCCAGGGTGAACTCAGGGAGGTGGCTGATCCTGGTATTTTGGGGGTTTTTGGGGAGGGCTGTCAGTGCCTGCTGCAGCCAGTCCCCGTTTCCCATTTGTCTGTGGAGATCTTTGTCTTTGGAGAATTGTCGTTGGAGATGAGCCGGCAGTGTGCCCAGGTGGCCAAGAAAGCCAATGGCATCCTGGCTTGGATCAGAAACAGCGTGACCAGCAGAAGTAGGGAGGTGATTGTGCCCCTGTACTCAGCACTGGTGAGGCCACACCTGGAGTGTTGTGTCCAGTTTTGGGCACCTCAATCCAAAAGAGATCTGGAAGTGCTGGAGCGAGTGCAGAGGAGGGCAACGAAACTGGTGAAGGGCCTGGGGAATAAATCTCATGGAGAGCCATTGAAGGAGCTGGGACTGTTTAGTTTGAGGAAGAGGAGGCTGAGTGAGGGGAGACCTCATCACTCTCTACAACTGCTTGAAAGGACACTGCAGAGAGGTTGGTGCTGGTCTCTTCTCACAGGTAATTAATGACAGAACGAGAGGGAATGGCTTCAAGCTCCAACAGGGTAGGTTTAGAGTGGCCATTAGGAAAGAATTCTTCACGGAAAGAGTGGTCAGAGACTGGAATAGGCTGCCCAGGGAGGGGGTTGAGTCACCATCCCTGGATGTGTTTAAGAGCCGTTTAGATGTGGTGTTGGGGGATATGGTGGAGGGGAGAACTTTGTAGAGTGGGGTTAATGGTTGGACTGGATGATCCCAAAGGTCTTTTCGACCCTGAATGGTTCTATGGTCTTGGTGCTGGACACTGTGGCACGGGATGAGGAGCGGAACGGCGTTGGCTGCGTTGAGCTGTTAAATGCCGGGGTTGCCCTGTCCTGCCTGTGCTTGGGTGGGGATGTCACGTAGTGGGACCACCGGGTCCTTTGTGCCCAAGGAGTCCCACCGTGCCAGTTAGGAGAGAGCTGCATTTAATTTTCTGGGAATAATCAGAGTCATTCCATTTCCTTCCCACTTAGCTTCTTAAAAATGTGTCTTCTTGTTAACCATGTGCGTGTGCACACACCTTGGGTAAATGGTGCTTTTACACCAGCTGCTCTAGATGCATTTTAAAGAGATGAGGAACGCATAAGCATCAAGGTCATATAAATTAATAATTATCTAAGTGCTTTTGCCCTTTTCTGCCTCCGGAAAAGAAGTGAGGAGGGAGAAAACTTTAAACTGTCTTTTCTTTTCCTTCCTTTTTCCTTTTTCCTTTTTTTTTTTTTCCTTTTTCTCTTTCCTTTTTCCTTTTTCCTTTTTTTCCCTAATCTCCAAGGGTAGATTTCAGGGATGATACCTGTTGTTTCGACTGCAGCCCTGGGCCCTTGTGTGCTTTGTCACCCATTTCACTGTCACATTGCCCGCACTTGAGCTGGCCCCCAAGTTTTCCTTTCCAGATGTGTTTGGGTTGGTAATGTGTACGGTGCAAATAGATTAATCATCAGCTACGCAGAACTTGTAATTATCAAAACTTGGAGTACAGAAGGGGTATAAATCACAGCAGCCCTGCTTTCCAACTGCCAATTAAGAATGGGAATTTAAGCTGCCTGAGCGTGGAGGGTTTAGGCTGGGAAGTTTCTGTTCCTGTGTCTTGCGGAAGAGTTAATGAAGAAAGGGCTGGCTCATAACTTCTCATTAAGTAACGATGGAATTTATGAAACGTTGGCACTACTGGAATAATTAGGAGTTTTCTATTATTGATGGGTTGGACCTTGAGAGATGCATTATCTGGAAGAGCCTGAAGCCCGTGCGGTGCATCGTGCAGCACCTGGCAGCGTGCCTGAGCGGCGTGGTGCCCGCGGGGCCGGGCAGAGGAGCACATCACCCGGGGGGTTTCTCTTGCTGCCAGGCTAAACATACGGCCCCATGGGTGACGTGGGGTCAGGCCGGTTGGTTCAGTCGGGGGCAGGATCTAAATGAATGCTCAACTGCACTCCCTCCTCCTCCTCGGTCTCCTTGGAATGATGCCTGGGGTTGGGTGCATCGTTTGCTGAGGGGTGGGAAGGTGGCACTGCCATCAGAGGAGAAGGGTTAAACCCAAAGAGAAGAGCTCTGAGGAGCTCTCAAATGCTATTTGCTGCTCTTTTTTTGCCCCATCCTATTATTTGCATCAGTGATACTTTGGTGGTACCCAGTGCACCAGGGACCCTGTGCCAGCACCCTGGCACGTTGGGCACCCCTGAAGCTGTGGCCATGGAGCAAATATCAGTAACCACGACTGTTGCTGACTTCACAGAATCACAGAATGCTATGGGGTTGGAAGGGACCTTTGGAGATCATCTAGTCCAACCCCCTGCCAGAGCAGGTCTACCTAGAGCAGGTAACCATGGAATGGTTTGGGTTGGAAGGGACCTTAAAGATCATCGAGTTCCAACCCCCCTGCCCTGGGCAGGGACACCTCCCACCACACCAGGTTGCTCCAAGCCCCATCCAGCCTGGTCCCAAGGCCCCATCCAGCCTGGATTTTGTTAGTACCAAAGCACAGTTCCTTGCCCTGTGGCAGGGTAGCTGGTCTTGTACCTCCTCGGGGAGCCTCAGCCTGCGGCACCAAGGGCTGGCAGGGCAGCGCGGTGGCCGATGGAGCTGGGCAGCACCAGGCTCTCCATCACAATTCCCAGAGCCGGTGGGGACGTCAGGCAACCTTGTAAGCCTGTTGTAATTTTAAAGCATTTTGATAATGTTCCTCTCAGCTTTAATGTTACATATCCCCGCGTATGTACCTCAGTAATTGAAAGGGATATCGGGCAAATTTGATCTGTCTGGCTTTGACTTATGCTGTCCTTATCTTGGCCTTCGTGTCATTAAGAAAAAAATTGGTATTGATCTGAGGCTATACCGCTGCATTGTGCTGCAATTTTTCTTCCTTGCTAGTAGAATATAAATCGATAAAAGGCAGCTGCCTGCGACACGGGCCAGATATGGTGCTGTCATTTATATATTGTAAATCCAATGATAGCTGATCAAATCAGTGCGTCTGCTCTTCCAAACCTGACATGATTGAATTGTCAATAAAAAAGATTTTACAGTAAGGGAAGGACTGCTGGCGGTGTAAATGCCTGGAAGCCTCGCTAACTTTGATACAAAATGAAGCAATAAGCGAGGCCGTTATTGTATAATTCCAATAACCAAAATATTTGGATGCTTGTGTTCTCGTGTGGAACTGGAGCTGTAGGAGGGGAAACCTTTCATCACCGCTTGCTTGAAAAACAATTATTCTGAGACCGCAGAATATGGATGGCTTCTTCTGACATGAAGATAGCTTATATATTTGTAAGGACTAATAGAAATAGCATAGGACTTCCTTGAACTAAAGATGTGCAGTGTATTAGGAGGAGGAGGAGGGTTATCAGTGTTCCTGTTTGCTCGGAAACAAATGGTGCAGGAAGGGGTGTGATTGATAGGTTGCTAAGAAGGGGCTGGCCCTGCTCTTCTGTAGAGACTCCGTGAATGTGAAACCAGAAGATGGGGCACATTTTTTCCCAGACTGCAAAAAAGACCAGTTTATGACAAACCTGTTCAGGAGCCTGTTCTTGGAAACCGGGCTGGAAGGTGCAAGGTGATGGGGAGCTTTTTAAGTGCGTATGGAATTTGGGTGCTGTTCATTGCCCAAGTTGAGTCACTTTCTACTACCCAAAGACCTCCCTGGCCCCGTCTCTGCCCAGCTGGGGGAGAGCTGCCAGCGGGCAGAGAGCCTGGTGTGTAATCCACCTGGCAAGCACCTGGAAATATGTGGTGAAAGCCAGAAAAAGTCCACCATGCAGAGAGATCCTGCATGTTCAGAGTGCATGGAACTCTTGGACTCAGTCAAACACTACGTGGGGCTGTGGGGTGAGTTCAAGCGAGGCTTTGAGATGATTCTACAAGGTTTTGGCTGGATCCTGAAGGCGTTTATTCACATGGTCACCTGTGGGAATGGGTCTGCGTCCAGCAATGTGCTATTTTAAATTTGTTTATTCTATTTGAATAGGTATTCCACAATTAAATTGCCAGTAGTAGAATGTAGAAGAATGTAGTGAGTTTTCTTTCCTATACAGATGAGCTCAGACCAAATGCTTCATGGTGCTACAGGCTTCCTACGTTGAAGATGGGGAGAGAACCCCTTAGCTGGCACAGGCGGGTGCTGGAGGTGCGTGTGTGGGAAGTGCAGTCTCTGCAGCGTTCACCAGGGATGCACTGGGGGGATCCCTGCGGTGCCCCCTGCCCCACGCACCTCCTTAGAGACCTTCCCCAGCCTCTGCTGCAGGAAACCCCCAGCCTGTGTTCCCGCTCCCCTTTCTACCTCCTCAGTTGTTCCTCTGATGGCTGGTAGCTCTTTAAAGATGCACTAACCCAATTGCTTGTGACTGACCATGCTCTTAATCTCTTTATTGTGTTGCACCAATTTAGCTAAATCCTAAATCCATTAGGTGCTCTCAGATTGCTTTACAAGTGTCCAGAGGAGGTGTTTGCAATAAATCCAGCCTAATTCTCCCTGCAGACAGGGTTTTAAAATTTCAGGCTTGGGCTGGAAGAGTGGAGTGTTGCAGGAGCGGGTTTGCAGAGGAATGCAAGGGGTGAGGAGCAGTTTGCCATCTGCTTCTTTGCTTTTTTGCTACCATCCAGTTGGCGTTACTGTTTAGCCCACTCTCTCCATGGAGAGAAAACCTTTGAGAGCAGATGCAGGGGCTGAGAAACCAGCTGTGGGGACTCCCGGTTCCTTTTCACAAAAAAACCCAGCGAGGAATGGAAGTGAAGCTGCTCTGTTTGTGTGCTTTTAAAAAAAAGCACCAGAAATTATATAAACTTGCAAATACCTTTAGTCTTTGACGTCCAGCCTCAGTATGAAAAATCCTCATGAATCCTTCAGTGAAACGAGCCATTCCCTGGCTGGTGGTGGCCATCAGAGGTCTGTGGCAGAGGACAGCACTCTGGGAGCCACCACGGCAGGGCTTCCTCCCCTGGGCTGCCTGGGAGGTGCAGGTGCTGATGGGGATGCTCTCTCCATCCAGGCTGGGACCACTTTGTAGGGGGCTTGTAGTGGCTGCTGCAAATCACCTCCACACCCAGCCGGGGCTTCGCGTGCGTGATTTTTTTTTAAAGCCAGACCCTTTTTGCCTTGTATTGGCGTTGGAGGAGGAGTTCATGCCATCAAATCCAGTGCCTTTAGAAATGGCCACCCTCTACAGCGAGTGTCACTGACTCCTCCCTCTATGAAATCAATTGTTTTGATGTTTGATGTACAAACCTGAGTTGCTGTGAGGTATATTCCACGTGAGGAATGGGCTTAACTCTTCTTAGGGCTGCAGCTATGCCCCGCTCGGGGAGTTTGCCTGGGGAGGCAAAGTGCTGCACCAGGTTGGTGGTGTCCCTGCGCACACGTGGGGGGATTTTCAGCTTTAACTTCGCATTTGACAGCAGAAAATGTGAAGTAGCAAAGCTCAGAGGAAAAGGAAATTAGCTTTTTCTCCTTAATTTTCCTTTCCTAGCTCTGGAGGCGAGCGCCGAAATGGGGCTCTTTCAGGCAGGGGCACCCGTGTCCCGGTGTCAGGGAGGGTGGGCATCGCCCTGGGCACTGGGGCTGCTGGGAAAACCCCCCCGAATTCCCAGCACCGCATCTGGGAGGAATCGTTTGTGGGTTTGGGACCATTTGAAATCGCATCTTGTGCTTTTATGCCGCTTGTTAGATGCGGGGGATAAGTTGCATATCAGCCTGGGAAACGGGGAAGAGTAAGACCTCTGCGTTTTAAAATGGTCAGTTTTGTTAATTTATAAAGGTAAAGGCTGGAACTCCCCCAAATCAGGGTAGGGTTACACCAATATTCCGTTTAAAAAAAAACCAAGACAACAACAACCTAAGGTTTTTGTGGCACTTTGCTTAAGCTAGTAATCTTTGGGAGACTATGGTAATTTTTTGTTTTAGTAGGGTAGTAAAGATTAGGATGAAACAAGCGTGTCTTCATAGGAAAGATGAATTTGCGAAATGTTCTGCTGTCTCATTTGAGTGGAAGCATGTGGCTTCCAGTTCCCATAACCTTAAGGCATATAAAATCGTGATTAAAGCCTGAAGAACAATGTGAGTGGCATTAAAATTGGTAAATTTGAAAAACGATACATTGTGAGGTTTTCCTTAATTTGCTTTTCTTGTCTTCCAGCACTGCGGGTCACATTTTCAGGCTTTTTCCCACAGCAGCGAGGGCTGGATTGTTTTGGTTTTTAATTGTAAACTGAGGTCTCTGTGTAATCTGCTCTGTCCAAAGCTGGGGCTTCAGGAAAACAACAGATTGTGCAAGACGTGAGAGCAATTCCGGTGGTTGGGAATAGATTCAGCTTTTTTCAAAGGTGAAACTTTGCTATAAATGTCACTTGGTGGAGTGGGGAATCCTCCAGTTTGAGTCCTGGCTGTGTTTGCATACCTGAGATGAGACGGTATGAAAACATCCACCGTGCAAAGAGCAGGCTTTCTCGTTAAAGACCTGTTTAATAGGTACCTCTATTTGAGCTTTCGAGAGAGAAAAATAGTCTATTGGCTGTATACACAAATTGGGCAATAATTTAGATGGTACTTGATGATGGGAAATCAGAAACACAGCGTTGCTCTGGGCAGTGGAGATGAAGATGTTGCTTCTAGGGTTTTGTATTGTTACCCATTTGTTTTCCGTTGCATCTATTTACCTGGATGCTTAATTCACTCATGTGCAATTAAAAAAAAAACACAATGCAGACTTCATGGAGACTGCACGTAAAACATAATAGAGGCTTATTAGGATGTTAGAGATTCATCTGGGTGCCCGAAATACAGAGGATCTTTGATTTGGTTTGTGTCTAAGTGGTCTTTGTTTAACTGATAGCTGCTAACTTTGTTTAACCGATAACACATGTTGGGCTGTTACTGGTCTTGACCTTTTCCCAGTTAAACTGGCTTAAAATGAAAGTGTTTATGGGGAGATTCTGCAGCCCTGGCGTCCATGGGCTCTTTGTCTGGGCCGGGGGGGGGGGGGTGGTGGCTGGGGGGAGATAACAGAGAGCTGCATGTTTGCAAATTTTAATGGCTTTTGCTCCAGACAGCTTTTTAAGATGCTCCCTGCACAGTCACCCTGGGCAGGAACTGCTTTTTCTGTCGCCAGCTTTGCTTTTTCTCACTGTGGTTTTACTGTAGCTTAGATTTCTCGGTCATGTGAAATGTCACCAAATTGGGACCAGAGCGAGGAGGGGGAGGTTCACAGCAAGACCCCGGGTTCAGCAATAGCAGAGCAGACTGCTGTGTGCAAGGCAAGAAACTTTGTGCCCGACTTCGTATGCTTTAGAGGGAGGCTGGGTCCATGTTGGCGTGGACCTGCTGCTGCTGGAAGTCAGGAAGAGCTTTTCCAGAGTCTGTCAGGGTGAATGGACCATCGTTGGAGAGGAGGGTCTGCCTTTGCAACACAGCAAGCCTGTCCCATCCACTCACTGGAATAGAGCATCTTTACTCTTCTGCTGGCCCCAGGTCTCTCCCTGCCTGCAAAGGTCCCTCCGTCAGCTGATGGGCAGAGGGCATCACTAAAGGGGGCTCAGGGCACCCGCAGATGAAGGGGCACAGACTGCCCTGCAGCTGGGGCAGCACTGCGCTGGTGCTTCCCCGTTTGTGTCCCAGCTCTGGGGGACACTGCAGGAAGGTCATAGAATCATAGAGTGGTTTGGGTTGGAAAGGACCTTAAAGACAATCCAGCTCCACCCCCTGCCCTGGGCAGGGACACCTCCCACCAGAGCAGGTTGCTCCAAGCCCCCTCCAACCTGGCCTTGAACCCCTCCAGGGATGGGGCAGCCACAGCTTCTCTGGGCAACCTGGGCCAGGCTCTCACCACCCTCACACCAAAAAACTTCTTCCCCACATCTTAGCTCCATCTCCCCTCTTTCAGTTTAAAACCCTTCCCCTCCTCCTATGGCTCCCCTCCCTGATCCAGAGTCCCTCCCCATCTCTCCTGGAGCCCCTTGAGGGACTGGAAGGGGCTCTAAGGTCTCCCCGGAGCCTTCTCTTCTCCAGGCTGAACCCCCCAACTCTCTCAGCCCCCCCTCCCAGCAGAGGGGCTCCAGCCCTCCGATCATGTTCGTGGCCTCCTCTAGACCTGTTCCAACAGCTCCATGGGTCTTGTATGAAAAGCTGCAAACTTTGAAGAAAAGTGAGGACCTGTGTAGAAGAATGCTATGTATTTCAAACAGGAAAATGTACTTCGGTATAAAAACGGGGTGCTGTCTGCAAAGACATGCCGAGACCCAAATTTGTTCCTCGTGCCAGACACAGGCATACAGGGTCTCTCCCCTCCTCTCTTCCCAAGGCTCTCCTCCACGCCACGGTGCTGCACGCTGCTTAAATGCGGCCACAGCTTGGGTGCAGGAGGTCTGAACCCAGATCTGAGCCTTCTACTGCCTGTAGGTCAGTTGAAAATAGTGAACTCCTGTGAACTTCCAGAGTCACGGTGAGAGGGGAGGCGTCACTCCTGGCCACCAGCGTTCCATTCCTTGCCTTTTCCCCTCCATCCCTTCCCTCTTGCTTGTGTGGGGGGCCGTGCGGTGGCTGAGCCGTGGTGGATGCTGACAGTCCATGAGCTCTCCTTCGCCGAGACCTTCAGAGGAGAAACAGCAAACGACCAGTCCAGATGGCGGAAAATGGGCTGGCTCTTCTTGCCCACTCCAGAGGCCGTACAAACTCCCATTACTCCGTTATCCAGAAGGATCCATCTCTGACGTGCCTGAGCCAGTCAGTTAAGTGCAGACCTCAGAGGAAATGAATTTTTTGATTCTTGACAAGAAGTCAACAAAGAATAGCTTTTCAAGGGACAATATTCTTCCTGGCAGGAGCAGTGGTGGGCTCAGGGTGGGGAAGGTGGTTACCTTTGGACCAGAAATCTCCGTATTTGAACCTGAGCTCTTTCCTCCCTGATTTTTCTCCATGGATATAAAAAAATAAATAAATCAGGCGTTGATTCCCAAAGCAACTGAATAATTGTAGAGATGTTGTTGCAACCTCTCAAATACGTCAGTGCTCCCCCTACAAGAAGAGGCTGTGGAAGGGAGGAGAAGCAATGTGAAGGTTTAGAAAAAGGTGCTGCCTTTTCTTACTCAGCAGAGTCTAACTCAGTAGCACATTACCTGGATCAGGGCCTTTTTAGACAGGCCACGGTGCAGTGTGTCTTTGAAACGACCCTCATGGGCTCTGCCCTCCCTGTCCAGCAATAAACTAATTCTCAGGACTAATGGTAAAATTCTGCAAGGCATGAATTCCCAACTTAAATAGATTTACAGTAAGTTAATAGATTTTTCCAGCATCTCTCTTACAACCTATTTGTGGTGGCATCATTTTAACATGCACAGTAATTGAAAAAATTGTCAGGTGCTGGGATTTATAATCCCCTCTGACCCGTGTATTTCACGCCTAGGAAAGGTTCCATAACAAACATAACATTTGGCATAAGGAAATACCTTGTGTGGAAGTGGTCAGAAGGGAGGTGTCTCTGGGTGGTAACTTTTCTTTGGAAAAAAGGATTCTGGAGTTCTGAGAAGCTAGTAACTTAGCAAACACCACCAAGAGGGTCACGTACTTATGTGCCGAGACTTGCAGAATAGATGGGTAGGAACAATGAAATGATGAAGATGAATCTTCAACTTAGTTAGAAAATACATTCCGTGTTGGTTTCCACACGCAGCCTTTGACATGCACGATCTTTATTTCGAGAGGATTGTGCTGGAAGTATTCTTTGGTGAAGGTGTTTATTTTTTCCCAAGCATATTTGTCCTTGCTCCTTTTGTTATCATTATTTATAAACCAAAAATTATATTGATCTGGAGATTATGCGTTAAACCATGTCTGAGCAGTGGTTGCTCCGTTACTGAGAAAACCAGCTGCCGTAAAACTTTTGGTAAATTTATCAATCGATACTCTTCGTGTTCCTCTTTAGGAAAAGAACAAGCTGAATTTTAATTTACTGGGATCGCAGCTGAACGCGTGGCCTCCTGTTCAGCAAGGGATTTAAGCCGGTGAGGAACTTCCCAGAGATGAATAGTGCCATTACTTTGCAGAGGATTATTCGTGTTCTTGAAGGAAAGCCTGGCTGGAGCGGGCGGTGGAGCCTCGGATCGATTTCTGGCAGCAGCAGTTGTGAGCCGTGCTCCAGAAAGCCAAATATCACCTTGTGCTCCTGTCCCAACGGCTCCTCGCTCTTCCAGGGGGGAGTAAGGAGGCAGTAAAACATCTTCCTTGTAAAATGACTGTTAATCAAAATGGGGCTTTGAGCCAGGGGATGCAGGAACCGTGCAGGATGCTGGGGATGGCCCAGCCATGGGCTTAAACAGTCCCACCAGGATGTGGTGTCTCACCTTCTGCTTCTTCCCTGGGCTGGCACCTGCCCATGCGTCAACTTGAAAAACAAAACCAAACCCAGCCAAAGATGAAAAACCCACCAAAAGACGTACGTCAAACCCTAAACAAAAAACCCCAACCAACCAGCCAACAACCCCTACCAACCAACCAACCAAAAAACCCAATACCCAAAACCCCCCAGGCAAAACAGCCAGTGTTTTTGCGAGATCTGTTCAAGATACCACAGAGAAAGGAAGAAAAGAAGCAAGTCCAGTTTTTAGAAAGTGCTAGGTCTGGGGCCATGGGTGGGTCCTCTCTCTTATGGGGGCAAGATGGTGTCTGGGGTTTGTGTATCTGGGATGTGCTGAGCGCTGCTGTGGTGGTGCTGGTGAGGGTATGGTGCTCTGTGTGTCCCCATGGCATCTCGGGTGGGTTGGGGGTTTAGGTACCATGTTGAGCAAAATGCTGCTACAACATTCGGCGTGTGCCTGGCGAGTCGGATGCTGCTGGGGACCATCGGAGGGGCTGGTGGTGCTTGTGCTACTGAGAGGATCCACCGCCTTATTTCCGTGTTGGAAACCCCTGTTCTTCTCTGAGGTGTCTTGAGACAAAATCAGCTAAAAAATCACTATATTGCTTGAGAGCCTGGGCACTGTCTTGTAAAGAGCTGTTGCTTGTGGGAAGAGGGTTTCGGTGGTGTTGGTTGCTGTATGGGACTGAGCAAATGCCTTTCCTGACTTCTGCCAGCACGGGTAGGAAGCCAAAATCAAAAACAAAGGGGCTGGAGCGACTTAAGAACAGTCAATGGGTGCACTTAAATAAGTGCAAATCCTTCGTGTTACTATAGAGATTGAGAACTGATCTTCTGCCATTTGTTTTTCATCAGGCAGTTGAGATAATTTTAAAGAGAATTTGTCCAGGGGAGATTATAAAGGAAGGAATTTGCTTCTTAAATAAATAGTCTGCTCTCCATTGTTAGAGACTTAACAGGCTGATAAAAGCCCACTGGAATGAAAAGGAGCCTGGAAAACCCTTCTTAGATCTGCCTTACTCTAAAGTTATTGAGACCAATGCACTTCCAAAGATTCTTTTTTGAACTTTTGAATGCAGGCTCAACTTGACCTAGTGGCTTCCTTTATCTTCATTTATTCTGATGAATAAAGGAATCTAGTAGGCATGCATTTTTTTCAGAAATTGTTTATAACTTTTAATTTAAAGTAAGCGGAGGAACTACACAAACTGTTGTCCTGGCCTTTAGAAAGGAGGGAGCGTATGGAATCCCGTGCCCTCTGCTTGAAAAGTGGCTCATCGTTTGTCTTTTGAGGGACATGCTGCTTTTTCGATCTCTTTATAAGCCCATAAGGCAGATGTTGGAGCCTCCAATTAGTGAAATGTGGCCGGGAGGGACTGGCAAAGCGCTGGTTTCCTTGTCTCCTCTCTCTTTTGGAAATGCACTTGTGTTTAAAAATAAAAAGCAACCAAACCAGCTCCAGATGTGGCTTTGCAGTGGCACAGTGCCTGGGCCTGTGATCTCTCTGGCTGCTCACTTACCCAGGGCAGAGATGCCCCTTTCCTGGGGTTTTTGGAGCTATTCCTGCTGCGCCGGGCTGTGCTCCCTGCCTGAGCCGCTGGCTTGAGGTAAGAATTGTAGATGGAGACTGTCATCTCAGCAGCAAGTTGAAGAGAGGTAAGAGAGACTAAAAGCAAAGAGCGTAAATATTTGGGGTAAAAAAAAATAAAATTAAAAAAATAATGGTGAAGGTGGAAGTTCCCCAGCGATGTGACATTAGTTCTGGGTGTGTTATTGACATAATTATAACATAACAAAAGCCTCGTGGTGCTATTTTCAGCAATTTATTTTCTGTTATGTGGGATTGGTTTAATTAACTTTTCCCCTTTAGAGAGAAAGAGGAAAATATTAAATATTTGGAGTGTACATCTCTCTGTGTGTGGCTGGAAGCGAGCTCCTCGCCGGCTGACCCCGAGCTCTGCCAGCCCAGTGTTTTCCCTGCTGCCTTCCCACCAGCTGGGTTGGGATGAGACCGCTCTGACCCCGCGGTCCCTGCCCTGGGGATCAGCAGTTTGTCTCCTGCTCTTTCCTCCCAGCTCCTCCCAGCTGCCTGGCAGAGCACTGGGTGAGGATAAAACCAGACCGGTTCCTTTGCACTAAATCACTTCTGTGGGAGCAGCCTTCACCCCGCACTAATGGTGGGTGAGGTTTGGTGCTCCCCAAGCCAAAGGCTTCCCTTCATCCTTGGGCACTCCTTGCCTCTTCCCAGCAGTTCTGCTGCACGGTGCATCCCAAAACTGGTGCCCAGTGACGGAGACAAGCCTGAACACTTGAATCATAGAATCATTCAGGTTGGAAAAGACCCTTGGGATCATCGAGTCCAACCATCAGCCCCACTCTACAAAGTTCTCTTCTACACCATATCCCCCAACACCACATCTAAAGGACTCTTAAACACATCCAGGGATGGTGACTCAACCACCTCTCTGGGCAGCCTGTTCCAGTCTCTGACCACTCTTTCTGTGAAGAATTCTTTCCTAATGTCCACTCTAAACCTACCCTGTTGCAGCTTGAAGCCGTAACCAACCATCCCTTACCAGGTTGAGAACCTGAGCCATAATCAACCAACCCTTACCAGGATGAGAGCATTGGGTGTGCAGGGAGAGGTTTATTTTTCTTTGGTCTGACAGGTTACCAGCTGCTTTTTTTTACTGCAGAAGCCGCTTGCATCCCTCTGTCTTTGCTTTTCCTACTTGTGCTCCCAGGGCTGGGGTTGAGCCTGCCTCTCCGGGCCCGTATTCCTCCCGCTCCCCTTGGTTTTGATAAAGAATCATGTTCATCCACCACTCGTGCCAGCCCTGACTGTTTGCATTTTTAACTGTGTCTTTATTAAATTTTCAAGAATCTCTTAAGCATTCACACATCTGTCATGGCACAAAGCGGAATATTTCTTGATGTTCAGGAAAACAAATTATACAACAGATGTGCAACCCATAGTTAATGAAAAGCACCAAACCCACATCTTCATGCATGAAACCCCAGAAAAGGTTTTACTGCAGAGTCTTTCTCGAGAGGTGCTTGCTGTGAGATTTTTTGGGTTTTTTTGAAATTTCACTTAGAGTGCAGGCTCCCTACATCGAAGTGCATATTCCTGAGGGTCTCCAGGGAGCTCTCAAGGCATCCTGGTGCCCCTCAAAAGCAAATCGCTTCCCTATGGTCCCTTCCAGCGTCTCTAACTCAGACTTTTGCCGTCGTGAAATGCGGGTGCCTTGCACGGGGCACGAAGCACCTGCAGGCAGGGTCGGGTCTGGGCACAGACCACCACGAGGGGCCAGAGATGTGGCACCAACGTTCCTGGGCTCATGCCTTCTGGGCTTGTAGCAGCTTGTGTTGGTGGGCTCTGCTGTCTGCATTAACAAAGTTTTTGTGCGTGGGATATAAATAATGAATGGGTGAACCACAGTGTGACTAATTGCCTAACAGTCGGGCTGGTACCTAGAATGTAACAGGAGGGGGTTTTCAGGGCGTTTTGAGTGGGTAGAATGAGATGGTAGCATACAGGATTTTTATTAGAAACTTCAGGCACTAGATAAGCTGAACAATTAAAAATAAATGGCTTTGAAGCTTTGCGTTTTGATAGGCACAGATAATTAGGAGAAGACGTTTTTCTGACAAGAGCATAATGATTTGGCTTTGGCTGGCTTTGGAAAATTTTAACGTGGCTCCCGTGGGAGCAAGAGTGGTGGGCACGGAGCTGCAAGGAAGCACCTCTAACTTAAAGGCTGGGCAGAGGCAGAGACCTTTCCTCTCTTGATCTGGTGGTGGTGGAGCAAAGGAAGGAAGTGCAAACCTTGGTGGCTTGAAATTCAGAAGACGGAATAACTGAATTTTTCTAATTTTTATTACTAATGCTTTGAAACTAATCTCATAAGCTTGGGAGCCTGAGTCCATAATTTTTATTGTAAAACTAATCCAAAAGGCTGTGTCATAGTTGAAAAAAAAAAAAAGCATTTCCTAAGCTCTAAACCCAAATATGCTCAGAGAAACAAACCCTGTAAGAGCAGCAGTGGCACCATCTGATGGGTTTTCTAATGCCACAGACAAAAGTAATTATGCTGCTTAGAAAAGCTTTTGTCTCCAGATAATATTGTTAGAAGCTTGCAGTGCAGTGTAAATCATAACAGAACAAATCTGGAGTCTGCTCTTATTGCTGCCAGGGGAAAATCGCTTGGATTTTGTTTCCTTTCTGCTCAATATATTGCAAACCTTTTCTGAGTTTGTAAATAAATATTACCTGCTGTTTGAAAAATGCCTGAGGATTCACCTCAGCAGCAGTGCCTGTGGCAGGCAGGCCGTTACTGCAAACAGTTGTTTCTCTCTTGGTGAGATCTCTTGTGTGTCTTTCAGGAACACGGGCTGTTGCAATGAGTCTGAAGTTGCCTGATTCATAGGAGATGTTAAAGAAGTATTTCCTTTAGAGCTCACTGGCATGTGAATGCCTACAGCTCCTTTCACCACGTCCTAGCAGTACTGTGGCAATTGTCACGGCAGAAAATATTTTGTTGAGCTTATAAAACCCCAAAATTTTGGCATTTCCTTGATGAACATTTGAATTCCCATCTGTGAACATTGGTGGGATTTTTTTGGGGGTTAGGGTTTTGGTTGCCAGGTGTATGGGACTTTTAGAAACTTCAGAATCCTGGACCTAAAGGGGATGCAGCAATTGTGTTAGGACCAGGTTAATTAACTGATGAATTTTCTACCACCCGGCTTGCAGATTGAGGTTTTTGCCTCAGGGTGGAAATGATTCCCATGGGCTGAGGGATCCCAGTGCTTGGTTTCTCCTGATGTGATTTGTGTCCTGAGGAGTAGTCCTCATGTCCTTTTCTCCCTGGAGAAAAGGAGGCTGAGGGGAGACCTTCTCGCTCTCTCCAACTCCCTGAAAGGAGGGTGTAGCCAGGGGGGGTCGGTCTCTTCTCCCAAGGAACAGGCCATGGGACAAGAGGAAACAGCCTCAAGTTGCCCCAGGGGAGGTTCAGATTGGATATTGGGAACAATTTTGACACTGAAAGGGTTATGAAGCCTTCGAATGGGCTGCCCAGGGAAGGGACTGAGCCATCATCCTTGGAGGGATTTAGAAGCCTGGTTGCCATAGTGCTTAGAGACATGGGTTAGTGATGGGTTTTATCAGAGTTGGGTTGATGGTTGGACTAGATGATCTTAAAGGTCCCTTCCAACCCAAACAATTTTATTATTCTTTTAGTGAAGGGAGAGGGATATTTACTGTGAGTGTGGTGAGAGCCTGGCCCAGGTTGCCCAGAGAAGCTGTGGCTGCCCCATCCCTGGAGGGGTTCAAGGCCAGGTTGGAGGGGGCTTGGAGCAACCTGGTCTGGTGGGAGGTGTCCCTGCCCAGGGCAGGAGGTGGAACTGGGTGGGCTTTAAGGTCTTTCCAACCCAAACCACTTTATGATTCTATGAATTGCAGAAAAGGTCATTTCACAGGCAGTAAATGAGGTTCTACTGTTGGTAGGGAAGTGCCAGAAGGAGCTGGGGCAGCTCAGCAGGTGAAGTCTGGCCAGGCTCGGGGCTCTCCAGCCCCCGCAGTTATTGCTGTGCCTTGCACAGAGTTCAGTGCCAGGTCCTACGTCTAGGGACCTTCAGGGGAAAGGGTTTGGAGAACAAACCCAGGGACACCGGGAGAGCCATTGGAGCCTGAAAGAGGGACTTGAGCAAATCCACCGAGCATCAGGAGCTGGTTCACTTGCTGCCCTGGAGCGGTCACATCCATAGATGAGGTTTATTGAGGGGGAAGGGGAACATTCTTGCCCAGAAGGTGTTTAAAATGCATCTTTGTACATAGACCTAGTGAGCAGGACAGAGAAGTGCTGCGTGTGGTGTTGCAGCCCTTCCAAGCAGCAGCATCCCAGGAAAGGTGGAGTGAATCACGGAATGCATCATCATCTGCAGAGAGAGAAATTACCACTGGATACCAGTGATCCGTGCTGATCTCCAGGGAGGTTCCTGCTGCACAGAAATCAGTTTCTTCTTTGTTTTACAGTTTGGGAAAGTTTGTGAGGATTTGTCACTTTCTCACAAAGTCCCGGAGAAAATGGTCCTGTACCTGGAGTTAGCAACACGATGGTGACACCGTGATCTTGCCTAGGTTTACTTGCCTGACTGTCTCCCAAAAAATAGAACTGAGCCTTCTCTTTACTAGCTCTTGGCAGCGGAATAACAAATACACTATGCAGTTCTGCCACTGTGAAGACATATCTTCATGTGGTCAAGATAAGTCTTTAAATATGGGGAGACAGTTGCCCAGTTTTTAAGAGAAAAATCTTTTGCAAAGGCGCAAATGGGAGTTGGGAGCTCAGCTCCTGATGGGCAGTGGGAGCAGCCACGGTGGGAGCTTCTCTGCTCAGAGAGAGCTTTACGGTTGTGCAGTTTGTGTGCCCAGATGTCAAGGAACAGTAAAAATCAAGGTTGTAGGTGCAGTTTGAACCCCCTGGTGTCCATGTGTTGCAGGTGACTGGATGTGGTAATCCTGCACTTCCCCCTGCATTGTTCCCTGACAAGATGCACCATGGAGGATGGGCTGCTAACGCAGAGAGTCTTGCTGTGCAGCTCCCTTCTCTTTGGTGTGCCTTTGCCAAAGAGGATTTGTGCGATGTGCTGTGTGATGCCCTGAGAATGGGAAGCTTGGGTTTGGTTTTTAGGTGGATGGAGCTTTTAAAGGTTTAGAAACCCCAGACCAGAATGCCACTGCGTTAGGACCAGGTTCCTTATGGGAAGCTTCCATTTGCAGCAAAACCATGGCGGCACAGTAACAGAGGGGCAGGGACCAATCACAGAATCACAGAATGGTTTGGGTTGGAAGAGACCTTAAAGATTTTTGAGTTCCAACCCCCTGCCCTGGGCAGGGACACCTCCCACCAGAGCAGGTTGCTCCAAGCCCCCTCCAACCTGGCCTTGAACCCCTCCAGGGATGGGGCAGCCACAGCTTC
>JAHREE010000527.1:294395-326969 GCA_033628505.1 Tringa tobata | reverse complement strand
GGTGCTGCACCTGGGGAGGAATAACCCCCTGCACCAGGACAGGTTGGGGGTGACCTGCTGGAGAGCAGCTCTGAGGAGAAAGACCT
The DNA here is from genome assembly GCA_033628505.1 of Tringa tobata. NCBI lineage: Eukaryota > Metazoa > Chordata > Aves > Charadriiformes > Scolopacidae > Tringa > Tringa tobata. Next base: position 326,883 of record JAHREE010000527.1, on the reverse strand, counting down.
GGGAGTCCTGGTGGACAACAGGATGCCCATGAGCCAGCAATGGGCCCTTGTGGCCAAGAAGGCCAATGGCATCCTGGGGGGCATCAGGAAGAGTGTGAGCAGCAGGTGGAGGGAGGTCATCCTGCCCCTCTGCTCTGCGCTGGGGAGGCCCCAGCTGGAGCACTGGGTCCAGTTCTGGGCTCCCCAGTTCCAGAAGGACAGGGAACTGCTGGAGAGGGTACAGCAGAGGGCTACGAAGATGATGAGGGGCCTGGAGCATCTCTCTTGTGAGGAGAGGCTAAGGGACTTGGGTCTGTTTAGTCTGGAGAAGAGAAGGCTGAGGGGGGATCTGATCAACAGCTATAAATAGTTAAAGGGTGGGTGTCAGGAGGATGGGGCCAGTCATTTTTCAGTGGTGCCCAGGGACAGGACAAGAGGAAATGAGCACAAACTTGAATGTAAAAAGTTCCACGTAAACATGAGGAGGAACTTCTTTCTGTGAGGGTGGCAGAGCCCTGGCAGAGGCTGCCCAGGGAGGTGGTGGAGTTTCCTTCTCTGGAGACATTCCAACCCCCCCTGGACACGTTCCTGTGGGACCTGCTCTGGGTGGACCTGCTCTGGCAGGGGGTTGGACTGGATGATCTCCAGATGTCCCTTCCAACCCCATAACATCCTGTGATTCTGTTGCTCTTTCGCAAACGGGTGTAGAAATTTGCAGTGCCAGCAGATGCACAGGGATGAAAATCACGAATGTGTAAGCAAAGGGACTTTGGGCCCCCGGGGTTGACAGTATCACCCGTCCCAGCACGCAGCGGCTCAGTGCCTTTGCGGGAGCTGCTTTTGGAGCTGTCTCACCATCCGACCCGCTGCAGAAGCTGCTTTGCTGGGTGGGTTGCAGCGGCAGGGAGCTCCGGTGAGTCTTCCTGTCTTCTGATGGATTCCTTTCTGTGCTGGAGCTGGTCAGAGACTTGTGAGGGGAGCTTTGAAATTCCAGCGCCGTTCCAGAAGTCATTCCCTTTGAGACGCCGAGATCGGTTTCTTTGTATTTTGAATGCTGGTTGCTTTCTGTTGGCATCGCTCGAGGGACGGTCGGCTGGAGGTACGGCCTCCCTGTTTTCAGTTTCTTTATCAGCAAAGTTTAATCCTCCGGCTGGTCTGTAGTGCCTGCTGGGAGCTAGCTCCATTTTTAACTTAAAGCTGGAAAGACAGGTGAGCTTTTGGTTTGCAGCAAGCTCAGACCCACTTGTAGCTATCCCAAGGTGTGTATATCGTGTGCTGTTGTTAACCATTTTGTGACAGGTGGTGTAATATGCCTGATAAAGCCTGTTAAAGTGAGCATCAGTTCCCGCTGGGGGAAGAAAATAAACCTGATCACTGAGGACAGTACCAGCAACCTTCCCCTTCCTGTCAAAATACCTTGGGAGTATTGTGATGACTTGGCTGAAGAGGTTTCAGATATTAAAGATTTTCTGATAGCTGGGGAGCATATGGCAAGGCACTGAACTGTAAGGCATTGATTTTATCTAGAAATCCCCATGTTCTTGGCAGCTTGGCTGGTGCTGAAAGAAAAAGGGCAAAAGTTATTCATGCCTGCAGTTTTGTGATCAACAGTTTTGATCCCGCGGCTTTGGCACTGGTGTTAAATCTTTGGTTTCATGTTCAAATACACAGCAGCAAATTAAGGGCCTGCATCTCGGTTTTGGAAGGGGCTTTGGAATGGAGGCTCTTGACTATGACTTGCTTCTCCAAGGGAGTGAGGCTCAGAGGTTATTCTCAGTCTATAGTGAACGTTTTGCCCCTTGTCTGGCCTGAGGAGAGAGGCCATTGGTGACACACTTAATTAATTCACTGTTAACGAGCTTTGCCTCTAGAGCACATGGGTAGCAGGCTTACTCGGTCTTTGGCCAGCCTTGCCCTTTTCATGCTGGGGCCCAGCATGGGCAAAGTGGCATGCTGGTCTCTCCTCCTGCTGGCCCTGATGGCATGGGGAGGCTTTGGGTCAATTTGTCACCAAGTTGGGTCCAAACAAAGCAAGGCAGGTGTGTGGGGCTGGGGAGCCCTGGGGAGCGCACGGGGCTGCGCAGAGCTGCTGGGTGGAAGCAGTCTTCGTGGCCAGTGATGCTCAAACCCACCCGTGCAAAGCCAGAGGAGGTGACATGGAATATAAACACGGATTTAATTTAAAATAGCATTTGACTTTGCTTCTGTATGTAGACTTTTATATTGTCCTCTCCTTTTCTTTTAACTCTCTCTCTGTCCTAGCCTCTGGCGTGTTGTGCCATTTCGGTGGAATTCGCAGTGATGCTTTTTTTTTTTAATTAGAAGTAGAAGGTAGCTGCTAACGCTGCCCCCTCCTCCCTGCACACACACAGCAGCACGGGGAGCATCCTTTGACAGCGCGTTTGATGCCAAACCCAACTTCACACTGAAGTTCACACGAATCTTTTCCTTCGCTTCAGTCAGAGGCAGATCACTCAGCTGGTGGCAACTTCATCCCTACTACTCGGTGGCTTAAAAAGAGCTTTTTAAGGCTGCTGCATTTTATGGGCGGGAATATCATAGGGCACCCACTGAGCCTGGCTTGATCTCGCTTCAAATCGTGCGTTGGCTCCAGCGCCAGCTGGATTTGTTGTTGTGCAACTGGCTTCCAAGCGTTTAAAAAGATGTTTGGTTCTGAGATGCTCTGATGTTAGTACAAAGGCCTGGCAGAGGTGGTGGTGTGGGATGAGGTCTTCACGGTTGGAAACAGTGGTGCACAGCTTTGCAGCTTTCTTCATTGCATCTTCTTTTTTTTTCCTCATGTCTCTTCTTTCCTGGCTCCCATCACGGCCAAAGCATCCCAGCTGGACCTGGGATGCTTTGGGATGTAGGAGAGGAGGGAGCTGCTGATCCAAAGCAGGCTGTGTGCATTGCAGGGGGGGGATGGACAGGGGTGTCTGTTCCTTGGGCTTTAGTCTTTGAAATTTCAAGCCGTCTCATTTTGTAATACCTTGGAATGGTGAAGGACGTAATGGGAGGTCTTGAAGTAGATTGGATTTAAGCAGAAAAAAAGCTGAGTTTCAGGCTGAACCAAAGATCACAGCGTCAGAAAGTTTCCTCTGGCTCTTGGAGCTTCTGTCTCTTCAGGAGATGCGGGAGAGGTGGTGGAGGGGGGGCTGCCCCTCTGAACCCAACGGGGAGGGCTGGGGCTCAGCCCCTTCGCTGGGGGTGTACCTACAGCTGAGCCTCACAGCTCAGCCTGCTGCCCAGTGAAACCAGGCTTATGCCCAGGGGCCTTACTGGGATCCAGATTTACTTCACCCGAAGGGTGCCACGTGCTGGTGTGTGGCAGAACCGGGAGGTTTTTAGGACTGGGCTGTCCCACCTGGCTTCAGCCCAGCCCACAGAGAAGTCCCGTCCGTGGCATAGACTGCCTTTCTTCTTATTTTACTTGGGCCAGACCACCCCTCCAGAGGAACCGTTGCCCTCTGCGCTTACTGGGGAGTCAGGGAGCTGCCTCTGGGAGTCTCTCTCAAAACTGGCTGCACGTCTCTGTCTTATCAGAGAGATAAGATTTCCCCAGCATCAGGCACAGCTCCCTCCCTCGCTGCCCCGATTGCCGCAGCCTCCCCCAACCTCTATTAACACAGATGCCTTATTAGCACAATGTATTCTGGCCCATTTCCTTTCCCCAAGATTTTATCCTGGCTGAGACCCGCAGCTTTGCAAGGCCAGACTCCTGCTCACCAATATCCAGCTCTTTATGCTTTTTACACTAAACCCTCTTTTGGCCTCATTATCCCTGGCTGCCGTTTCCACCACGGGGTCGTTGCCCGGGTGTCCTTTATCTCAACCGCCCCGAGTTTGCTTCCAGGGACAGTCACCCCCGACAGTCTCGCTGCCTTAAAGCCAGAACTAACTCTCCCATTAGCAGTGCTGATGAACGAGCCAAGAACAAATCAGAAACTTAACAGCGACCCTCCGCAAAGCAGAAATAGTGCCCAGGGCTGCCCAGGCAGAGCAGCGGCATTTTTATTTTGGGCTGGAGAGGGTGAGGGGCTGGGTTGGGATGAGTGGGGTTGTGCTTCATTTGGAATTCTCTGCCTGTGTGTGGTGCTGTGAACGAGACCATTTTTACTGTAAAGTGGCTTTGAGGTGCTGGGCACGAGAGATGCCATCTACAAATACATTTAGCTGGGGAAAAAAAAAAATTACAGCAAACGATTGAGGTGGATTTTTCATCCGTCTGCTGCAGCGAGGCGCTTTGGCTGCCGGCAGAGCTTCTGAGCAGTCCCCTCGGCCTCTTTGGGCTCCTGCAAAATGAACTGGTGGCCTTTTCCATCCCTACCTGTTGTGTTCCCCCACTAATAAACCCCCGAGGGCATGGAGCCTGCTCTCAGAGGATGAAGTTCGCTGCTAACTGCGTTATTCTTTCAAAGCCTCGTTTGAGCCGTGAGCAGGCTGGCTGCAGAAAGCTGTGCCAATAGCCTAGAGCTACTTCAGCAGAGTTATTTCTGTTTAAAACAGGGAAAAAAAAAAAAGGCAAGCCAGCAGTTGGGGAATTTCACAATTCTTTATGTAGGTGTATCTTTCAAAGCTAATCAAGTGTCACACCTAATTCTCTTCCGCGCTCTCAGCGGCGGTAGAGATGATGCTCTTAGGTACTGACCTGGAGAGGGCGAGGGAGCCTGGTGGGTAGTGAGGAGAACTTGAGGGTGACTGATGTGCCCTGAAATATGTCTTTCTAAAGCTTATTAACTCATGAATTCCACTTACTGATCTGCGTCACTGTACAAATAAACCTAGCTCTCCAGAGCACCAGAGAGGAGGAATTTCTGTAGATACCTCAGCTGCCGGTGCTGGTGGTTGAGTCATCCTTCCTCTGTCTCCTCACCAAGGGACAGCCCAAAAAACTGGGAGTGGAGGGCACTTGAGGACAGCGGGAACCACCCGATGTGGGGCTGGGATGGCTTTGACCAGCAAAATGGCACCAGTAGCTCAGGGCAGATGGCTCTGAAAGGGTTTGGAGACATTCAAAACCTGCCCGGATACATTCCTGTGCAACCTGCTCTAGGTGGACCTGCTCTGGCAGGGGGTTGGACTGAATGATCTCCAGAGGTCCCTTCCAACCCCATGTGGTTCTGTGATTCTGTGGTTTGCACGGTAGATGCTGAATAAGCATCCAGGACATCTCTGAGCCTCGCTCCAAATCATTCTCGTTGCTGGTTAGAAGCCAGGAAACGCTTCTTCAATAGTGCTTTCTACCTGAAGATTTTTGTTGTGAGATTTTTCTTTTCAGTGGGTTGTGGAAATGCCCAGCTTACAACTTGCAAGGTGAGTAGAAAGTAAAGAAGATGCACAAAACCACATTAAAATTATTTGGTCGTCTTTTTTTATTCTTTTTCCCCCCAATCTAATGCTCCCCCCCTTGTTTTGGAGTTGTTGCATATCAGTTTATTGGACTCTGCTTCTCATCATCAAATTCTAGCCCACAGTTTGACGATGTTAATAAAGGTGTTGTGATAAAGTGGAATTCATTTCACTTCTGTTCTGCAAACAGCCTATTGTTGAATGAGTCACTTTAATGTATTAATCAGACATATAATATAGCACTGTAACAAGGTTAAAAGTGCACCTTGATTTCCATTTTAAAGATATTCTCAATCAAGCAGAAGCTAATCTGATGCTGTAAGTCATTCTGTAATTCAATTGGACTAACCGCAGTACATGTAAAAACAAGATGTCTTACAACAAAGTCTTGAAAAAGCCCTGCAGTTATTTATATCTTTATAGAAAATAATGATTTCCATTTTCAATAAGCCTGATTTGTCTTTCGGAAAAATGTAATTCCTTTATCATGGGAAAAAATCTAATGGGAGTCTTTTTACCTTGTCTGCTGTGTTTTGGGTAACTTATCTTGGTGCTGACCTTTAATTGGATTAGGCTAGAACTGATTGTCAGGGGAAAAAAAAGAATTAATATGGATCTGGTAACTTCAAAACTAAGAAAAAACAACAAATGAGGGGAAAAACCACAGTGAAAAAAAGAGAACACGGGGCTTTCCTGTTGGCTTTGAATGGATTAATTTTACCTGCAGCTAAGCTCTGCTGTGCGAAGATATTTTTACCCCTTTCCACTAATAACAATTAGTACACTTCTATTTTAGACTTTGCTTGGGGAGGTCCACGGCATCGCTGTGGGGAGAGCCTGGTGCACCCCTTCCAGGGGCTGGAGAACGCCCTGGTGGGGCTTAGCTGGAAAACAGATGGCTGTGATTGTTCTGCTGAAGATATTAAGCTAAAACTTAAAGACCATTGAAACGAAAGTGTCTCTGGAAAGAGAAAGGTGGATGGGGGAAGGAAGAGGTGGCTGCTGTGGGGTTATTCCTGTGGGGAGGTGAAAATTGGTGGGATCACGGTCCTTTGTGAGGAAGGGGTGAGCAGGGAGGAGCGATGGACATGAACCCCGTGGGGTTGGGAGGGTTTTCTGTTCAGCACGGGAAGGGAGGAGGGCATTTTGTCTTGAGAAATACTATCAGCGGTGTCAAAACTTTTGGGATGGTTTTGGTAGAAGAGATTATTGAAGTATAAATCTGAAGGGCTGCGTGTTCCTGTGAGCAGGGTCTGCGTGGGGGGCAGAGCAGGCGCTGCTTCCTTCCTCGTGCTTTGATATCACCAGCTACAGCTGAGTTAGTGGTAAGCCTTGTGAGCTCCGTTTGATACAAAATATTCCACTTGCTCTTGGATCCCTGATTGAGAGAGAGTGAGAACTAATTAAGGAGATGGGTTATCATCAGTAGATTTTTCTTCCCGGAGATTTTATGAGCAGTGATTTGAAAAGAGCCGTATTAAAGTCATTGAGGAAAAAGTTAATGCTGCGTTTCTAAGAATATTGCCCTTCTGCTAAAAGATTATATTCAAGAATAAACAGTGTACAGTAGCTAATTGCTAGCTGACACATTGTAATGGCTTTGAACTTCCAAAATTGAATTGGACTGGTTTTAAAAAAATAATAAAAAAAAAAAAAGGAACAAGTCACGCAGTAACTTTTTAATTATTTAATGATGTATTTCTCAAGGAATAATTGAATTTCTGCTCGGGGCTGCGGGGGGAAAGTTGGACTGGTGGATATTGACCACATCTGCAACCCCAGCTGACACAACTGCTGTTAAATAACCTCTTACAGGCCCTGTCACTTGCTGGCTTACGTTCCTGATGGCAGGTATCTGGTTTTCCCCTCTAAACTAAGCTGCTAGGAATTTATTTCCCTCAGATTGTTCCTTTCTGTAGTGCTGTAGGCATAAACATGGTGCAATATTAAAACCTACAGAAATCTGCCAAGGAAACCAATTGACTCCGGGAAAGAAGGTAACAGGGGCTGGGTGCTGTCCTGGAGCTGTGGTGGTCCCGCTGGGCTTCCCCCTGCCCCAGCCCGGGGGGGGACCTCGGGGGACTCCTGGGGACCCCGGAGCCTTTTCATTGCCAACTCCTCCATGAGAGCCCGAGCTCGCAGCCTGCACCAAAGGGGGTGCTCTCAAAGGGGGTGCTCTCTTCACTTCTTGGTGCTCTGCAACAGGGAGAAGTGCAGAAAGTCATTTTGGGGGTGGGTTTTTTTTTTTGTTTGTTTGGTTTTTGGTAAGTTCTTGATAGAAACTGATAATCCCTCAAGCCAATTCCTTTCTTTGCTTCTCAGCCCGTGGGGATGGAGCAGATGGAATTGCTTGCACCGGGAGGGTCTTCTAGGGTCCTGCAGTAGCAGTTGTGTGAGTGCTGAGTATGCACAGAGCTCCGTTGGGTAACTGCCATGTATTTGGCATCCTTACCAGCAACGGGCTTGGCTACCTTGGCTCCACATTTTCTCAAAAGTGAGTTGTTTTCAGTGCTAATTTTGAGATGGGCTGGTTGAGTTTGGGGTTCCAGGCTCCTCGGGGAATCCGACTCCCGGGGGTCTGACGGCAGCGTGGGGCGAGGATGGGCCGTGCCCCCAGCCTCTGCTGTGCCCCCGCGGCACCCGGGGCATCACCTTTGGGTGCTGTCGTGCTTTGCTCGCCAACCTGGCTCCGGCCAGCCTGGCACGCTCCTGCTTTTCTCTGGATTTTGCTCCCACCTCTTCCCTTTCACCCTGAATAAAGCCACGGTTGTCTAAGAAACATGGCATGGTGGAGGTCTGACACAAAACCGTAATGGGTGCATTAGTATGCTGCGGGGCCCTGCTCCAGGAAATGTCTCCCCTTGGGAAAACTGCATAAGCGTGTGCTGAAAATTAAGCAAATGCTTTTTCCTGGCCTCTCCCAGTCGGCTCTGCTGGGTCCGAGCCCTGGCCTAGGAACCCAAATACCAGATTTTGTGTTAAATGCAGAACTCACAAAACACTGGAGGGAAACGCTGACTTGAAAAGTTGTGCTTTAATTCTATGTCATGGGTTATAAAGGCAGCAAGAACAACTGTGATCATTTAGTCCCACTTCCTCCCTACCTATACATAACAATAAACAGCCTTTTGCTTAAACACAAAGCAGCTTTCTCCGGTGGATTAAACGCTGCGTGCTGGGGATGCCAGGAAGAAAAAACATCTTGTTTGCATTATTTTATGTAGGTTTGAAAGCGCTTGGCTCAAGCAGAGGTCACGGTTCCTTTGAGGGAAAGGGCATCCTGCGCTGGGAGAAGCTGGGTCAGCGCAGGGGTGGGGATGTGGTGTGGGACATGCCTGGGATGCTGTAGCACTGGGCATGGAGTCCTCCTGGGGAGGGCGTTTCATGCCCTAATGGGACCAGCAGTGGAAGTGCAGGGGAGGTCTACGGCTGGTTGAAGCCATTTGAACCCTGACGCAGCAGATGGGGAAGGTCCAGCTTCAGCAACTAGCACCAAGCATTGAACCTCCTGCGCTCCCCTCTGCTCTTCTGAGCTGCTGTGCCCGTGTCCTTATGCAGGCTCTGGGGTGGCACAGTAACCACGAGGTGCACCAGACCTTCCAGCTCTTGTGTCACCTCTGTCGCACCAATACATGTGGCTGTGCAGGGACACATCCTGCTCCTCGCCCTGAAGGACCAGCACCCTCCCAGTTAGACCTCAGGTTGTACCAGGGCATGGGGAGGGCCTTGGGCAGCAGCTGGGGTCCATGTGGGTAGCCATGCTGCTCTCTCCTCTTCCATCGAGTCTTGAGCCCTCCCTTGGTGGTCCGAGCTGTCCGCAGACAAGATTTGGGATGGGGCCACCCGTCGGTCTTCCCTGGGCCTCCTGTTCCTGCTGCGATGCTGCAAAGTGTCTTGTGATGCTCTACATGAAGGATGGGGATGCAGAAATGAAGTTATATTTCCTTCTAAAAATGCCTCCTTACTCTGCCGGAGTTTGAAGACCTGGTCTGTGTTTGAAGACCTGGTCTTCAAACCGGGTGGTGATGGTCCTCAGTGTCACCTGGTCTGGTAGCTGCGGGGGTCCCCGAGCGTTTGTAGCGTGTGTTTGCAGCATGTGTTGGGCATCACCGTGGGCACTGGTGTGACAGGCGCTCTGTTATTCTAAGCATTAGTGTTTGTGTGCATTTTACACATTATAGCGTTGCATTATTTAAAGGGGATGCATTATTAAACGCTCTTCTCCTCGGCACGGAGAGTAGGTCACTCCCTGCAGTTCCCGCTGCTCCGCGCCAGTGAGTGAGGATGCTGTCTCTTATGTAATCCTGAAGGCTGAATAATGGCAATTGTAATGCTATAGAGCTGATTAATAACGTTTAGTACTCCATTAATGAGGAATTTTAGTGAAATGTGCATAGAAGACATCTGTGTTATCATACTCAGTTTATTCCTTCTGCTTGAGTGCCTGGAACCAGAAGAACAATCGTTGCTCAGTTAATAATGATGTGCTGCTTAAAATAAAGGCTTGTAAATTCATTTTTATGCCCATAATCATATTTTCCGCTGTGAGAAAGAGTGAGGGAGCAGGGAATTGTCTCTTTCCCATCTTCCTGGCAAAATGTATATAATGATTACAAGCATATAATAAGAGTGTTTGTCCTAGCTAAATGTTTCTTCACTTGGGTTAATCAGCATTCGTTTGAGAGCGTGGCGTGCACTTTTGTGGAAGGCGATGCGATCGCGGGGGAAGTGTGGCAGATTTAAATCAGTAATAAAAGCCCTGGGGAAATTAACAAGACAAAACATTAACCACAGACTAAACATTAACATATATTAGCATTTTTATTACACCTGTAGAAATGGTAAATGGCCTTGGTTACTACTATTAAAAAGTTTATGTTCTGTCCCACATCATTGCAATGTATATTTTTGCTTTAAGCCCTTTAGAATTTAATTAAGCGGATTTCTATAGCAGCGCTTGAGTAATAGACTTTGGGTTCACTTTTATGGTGACTCCGAAGATAAAGAATGTGCTTGTGCCCCGTTTATAATCCCAGTAACACAGGCGATGTCATGTGGAGTGGGTTGTGAAAAAGAATTGGGGAAGAAGCACCGATGGAGGCAGCTGGGTTACTGAGCCTTACTGGTCAGACTGGGATCCATCCCCGCAGGATGCGCAGGGCTTTGGTGGGCACCAGTTGATTCCTCTGAAGGCAGCACGCTTTGTTGAGGTCTGTGGTCGTCTCCACTGCGCGTTCCGCAGCAAACCACCCTCTGAGAGGCTGGGTTTGAATCAATTATAATCATTAATCGCTTCTCAGCTTAACGTGCAGCCTCTCCCCAAGGAAACTGGGGAACAGGTATAAAATGGCAAACGTCAACTCCAGGGAGCAGGGAAGATTGCGGGAGGAAATCTTCAAAAATGAGGCCATCCCCTCGAGAGGAAAAGAAAAAAACCAACCCACATATTTCTTCCTGGAGAGTGAATCTACAAGCAGAAGAGTTCACAGAGAAGATAAATGGAAACTCCATGTAAAGTTTAAGCAAAGGTCAAATGCAGCAAGCTCTCCTTTGGAGCCGAGTGGAGCTCATGGGCTGAGGGAGAAGTGGAAGCAGCAGGTATTCAGCAGTGTCTAGTGCTCTCTCTTCTCCTCCAGGGGGAAGTTGATTAGCTTTTTTTAAAAGTCTTCTAGGAAATTACCTTTAAAACGCTTATACTCTTAGACGTGATGCTCAGATTGGCACTGAGGATCACCCACGTGCTGCTTTCCACTCGTTCCCAGCCTGGATTTGCTTGCTGCTGTGCCAGGAGAGAGGGTTTTGCCCCAGGTGGCCTCCCTGCCCGTGCCTGGGCAATGGAGTGGCTTCGGTCGGTGGCCCTGGCTCTGTGAGCTATGCCATCCTGCCAGAGCTGGGCCAGGGGTGCCCACGGGGGCTCTGCCCTCCATCCGCTGCGCCGAGGCTGTGATGCTTTGCACAGAATTGGGTACTGCCGTCACTACTCTTTTTTTTTTCTTTTTTTGGACATAATTTAATATTATCCCAGTGGTCCCAGTTTCCACTGGCTTGCAGGAACCCATGTGGACCAGTGAGATCCTTGTGGCTGGAAGGAGCTCTGCTCCCCGGCTGCTCAGGGTGCATCATTTCCTACAAGTTCCCTGCAGTCCTCCGGCACCTCTTACCTTCAATTAATGGGGAGGCGTTAACGCAGGCTGATAGCGCTGCTCCATTACCTCCATCCCTGCGCTCCTCTCAAATCAATGTTCCCTCTAAAGCCGAGCCATTACGTGGCTCCCGGGGATGTGGGGAACCAGCTGCTTCCCCCACTGGCACGGGGACAGCCAGGGGCTGGTGGGTCCCGGGGTCCCCGAGGAGCCCTGTCCGGCCGGCGGGCACCAGCATCACCCTGGGGTGAGGAAATGGGGCGGTGGGAGGCAAGCGTTCCCCCTCGTGGCTCGTGTGGAGGAGGCTAATGAAATCGGGTAATTAGCGAGTTTGTTAATGAGCTGGGGGAGGGAAATGTAGCTTCAGCCGTTAGAGTATGAGTGGCTTTGGGGACGTGTAAACAAGTTCAGGCTGGGGAAGGTTTTGCTTGCCTTGAGCCCTGTTCCGCAGTTTTTTGGTGGACTGGCAGATTCTCTTAAAAACAAGCAAAAACCTCCAGCCCCCTGTTGCCTAAAACCCACACCCCTGTTTGATTTACTTACTAATTTCTTTTGCTGCCTGACGTTTCAGACTTCAGCCCCTTCTGGGATTGTGTGTGTGTGTGTGTGATGTGAAATAAGGGCCTGCGTGGTGCTGGCACCGAGGAGGCTCTAGATAAGGACCCGTGTGGATATTTATGATCCCACTGACGGTGTGTGGAGCCCCAGGAGAAGGTTCTGTTCTGTTGATCTGCTTTGAATTTCACACGTGCCCTTGTTGGGTGGCGGGAGGCAAGCACGTGTTACCCCTGCGGCTCGATGCTGGTTTTAGCACCCACGATGAAGATACGCCGCCTCCTTTTTTGCTCTCACTCTTGCATCCCACCTTCTCAGGGATCTGGCTGCCCCTGCTCCGCTGCTCCTGCCGAAGCAAGCCGTGCCTGGAGAGCTGGAGCATCCCACTCTCCGCCCTTCCCCAAGAACTGAGGCTTCTTCTGACTTCCCTATAGTTGCATTTTTCCCGACTTTTTGCAATTTGGATCTCACTTTACAATGGCAGTGATTAGGAAGAGACTGGGAAACCGGGTTCGTGTGTTCCTGAGCTCGCAGCGGGGACCCAAAAAGGGGTAAAGATTGAAAGCGGGTGTGTGAGCTGTTGTCCTAGGACCACTTGTGGCCCAGCAGACTTTGGCAGATGGTTTGAGAAATCCTTCTCTCCCCACAAAAGCACACGCGATGCCGCCCCTGCAAATGAGCAGGCAATCTGTTACTTCTCCATTTTCTCACTTTAAATAAAAGTTCAAATCTCAAACGGGTTTTTGTTTGACTAAAATGTGACAATCCTTTCACCACGACTTTGCAAGATGGGCTGCAAGGTTGGTTGGTTGGTTGGGGTTGGGATTTTTTTCCTGAAACGGTTAATTGGTCCTTGAAGCAATAAATAAGTAAAAAAATTGGATGCAGTGCTCAGACTTGAGGGAGGTCATCCTGCCCCTCTGCTCCGCCCTGGGGAGGCCCCATCTGGAGCACTGGGACCAGTTCTGGGCTCCCCAGTTCCAGAAGGACAGGGAACTGCTGGAGAGGGTAGAGCAGAGGGCTACAAAGATGATGAGGGGCCTGGAGCTTCTCTCTTATGAGGAAAGGCTGAGGGACTTGGGTCTTTTTAGTCTGGAGAAGAGAAGGCTGAGGGGGGATCTGATCAATGCTTATAAATTACTTATAAATACTTAAGGGGTGGGTGTCAGGAGGATGGGGCCAGTCATTTTTCAGTGGTGCCCAGGGACAGGAGAAGAGGGAATGGACACACACTTGAACATAAGAAGTTCAATCTCAACATGAGGAGGAAGTTCTTTGCTGTGAGGGTGTCAGAGCCCTGGCAGAGGCTGCCCAGGGAGGTGGTGGAGTCTCCTTCTCTGGAGACATTCAAAACCCACCTGGACACGTTCCTGTGGGACCTGCTCTGGGTGGACCTGCTCTGGCAGGGGCTTGGACTGGATGATCTCCAGAGGTCCCTTCCAACCCCATGGTATTCTGTGATTCTGTGATCCTGTGACTTTCCAGCTTCTGTCTGTGAAGCTCTCATCTGCTGTCCCGTGCTGGGGACAGCTAGCATGATGCTGTTTGCGGTTCCATCCCTCGCAGGAGCCTGGGGTACCCAGATGCCAAGGGGGTGCAGGGATGTGACCCTGCAGAGGAGCTGGGAGCAGAGGCCATGCCCTGCCTTCGGTGCCGGCGGGGGACAGGACGAGGCAGCCCCGCTCCTCCTGGCCGCTCTGCTGGGTGAAGGGCCATTGTTTGCCCCATCGCCCGGCCCTCCCCTCGCATTCAGCGTGTCTCAGCATCCTTGGGGGAAAAAAAGCCTTGATCCTGGACTTGCTCTTCTCTGGGGCTTCAGTAGGCTTCACCAGCTGAAAGGCGGGCTTTGGGAAGGGAAGGGGGGGCTTTTCACAGAGCTGGGGGGAATCAAAGGGAGTCGTCACAAACAGCAGCTTCAAATATCTGACCTTTTCCCGCTTCTCTCCTCCACTTTCCGTGCCCATGCAGAGCGTGGGTGCAGCGATGCTGCTTTTGTGGCATTGCTTGTTCTGCACCTGCCATGGCTGCCCCATCCCTGGAGGGGTTCAAGGCCTGGATGGAGGGGGCTTGGAGCAACCTGGTCTGGTGGGAGGTGTCCCTGCCCAGGGCAGGGGGTGGCACTCGATGATCTTGAAGGTCCCTTCCAACTCTAACTATGCCATGATTCTATGATTTGCATACTTTGTGTTTCCCAGGGGTGGTTTCGTGGCAGGTTTCGTCCCTGACCTCCCCATGGGCTCAGAGAGCACCTTTGGGTGGTGATGTCTGCAGACCCCATGTGTCCTCACCCTCTCCTGCCCATCTGCCCATTGCAGGGACAGTGGCACCAGCCGGCACGGAGTATGGGACACGCAGACCCATTCTGCAGTGGTGGGGTCTCAGGTGTCCCAAATACCCTTTTCCAGGTCTTCTGCTGCCCTGTCATTTCCTCCTAGTCCCGGCTGTCTGCATCAGGGCACTATTTGCAAATTTTATGAGAGGGAAAACCCAAAAGGCAAAGAAAGCAGCCCAAAATGTGGTGTTTGGTTTTCTTACTCCCTTCCTACCCCGGGTTTTTAAGCCTGCCACGTGATTTAAGGAGAACAGTAGGGCTGATAGAGGAGGTTTTGGCCAGACAGAGAGGAAACACAGCCCAGGGAAGGCACCCGAGAATAAAAACCAGGTAAGATGCTGCAGAAACTGCTCCCCCAGCAGCTGCAGGAGGAGTCACTTTGGCGGAGGAACCGCGGGTGCAGCAGGGACGGGTGGCAGCGCCTCTTCCCACCGGGCTGTGAAGCAGAAACGGCAGTGCCCGGCTCCCAGGGGGTTTCTCTTTCTCTCCTGGTTGTATGGCAGCCTGAGCAAACAAACTGCACGGCTCTCGGTAACGAAAGAGGTGACATTACTAATTTATTTGCCCCTCCGAATGCAGGGTGTAATAGAACAGAATTAATCTCTTCTCTTCACACATCAGATGCTTCTCGCCTTGGGCAGCGGGTGGGCTTTTAGCCCCCGGTGTGTGGCTAGCTGGGAGTTCACGCCACCTTGGCTTGGTGTGGAGAGAAGATAAATGAGGGACTGCAAGGAAGAGGCATTTTATGGGTCCGTGGTTGGTCCCCAGCCTGGATGTGAGCGGTGGGATGAGGCTGAAGGAAAGAGGGGTCGATTTTAGCTGCGGTGCCTTCATGGTCCCTGGCGATCGGCCGAGCCCCCTTGAGAGCCCAGCAGGGATGAGTCCTGCAGAAGAGCCCAGGGTGGCTCAGGAGGGGCATTTCCCAGCGGCAGCGGTGCCTCGGGGGGACAGCTGTCCCTCGGTGGTCTCCCAGAGAAGGAAATGGCTCAAATCCACCCGCTGCTGGCTGCGTCTCAGGACAGTGCCTGCGCGGGAGAGCTTTAATGAGGTGGTTTGGATTCCTTCCCTCGCTGCAGCCGGTTACTGAATCATCTGTATGCTAATGAGCTAATTTGTGTCATTAACAGAGCCCTGTTGATCAAGACCTCCCATGGTATGACTGGACTGTAGCCACAATGCTTGCTGTATTTTAGGCCCTGATTTTTTTAATTAGTAACAATGTGCGTGATGCTCGTCCCCGGGCAGCTGCAGCACAGCCCATGTGGGTGCTGAGCTGCCTCCTGATGCAGAACCTGGGTCTCAGGATTTCCCTTCAGAGGGGAGAGAGAGGTGGAATGTGGAGTCTCGAGATGCTGCAGTGTTCAGCAAGGAAGGAGCAGGGAACACAGAATCACAGAATGCCATGGGCTTGGAAGGGACCTCTGGAGATCATCTAGTCCCACCCCCTGCCAGAGCAGGTCCACCCAGAGCAGGTTGCACAGGAACGTGTCCAGGGGGGTTTGAATGTCTCCAGAGAAGGAGACTCCACCACCTCCCTGGGCAGCCTCTGCCAGGGCTCTGCCACCCCCACAGCAAAGAACTTCCTCCTCATGTTTAGGTGGAATTTCTTTGTACCTGTTCCCTCTTGTCCTGTCCCTGGGCACCACTGAAAAAAGACTGGCCCCATCCTCCTGACTCCCACCCTTTAAGTATTTATAGGCGTTGATCAGATCCCCCCTCAGCCTTCTCTTCTCCAGACTGAACAGACCCAAGTCCCTCAGCCTCTCCTCATAAGAGAGGTGCTGCAGGCCCCTCATCGTATTTGTAGCCCTGAACACCCTCCCGGCCTGCATGAGTTTAACCTGGCACAGGGAGATATGCTGGTCACACCTGCAGCTCAGGGGGTTTGTTAGCCTTAGGGGCACTTTGATGACCAAAAATGTTGCCTGAAGTTTCTTGCCTTCCCTCCCACAGGGCAGGTGTTCATACAAGAGCAAGGTTGCATGCTTAGGACAGCATTTTACTTTCAGGTGCTAGGACCACACAGGTGCTCACTCTCTCCCCCTCAATAGGGTAGGGAGAAAAGGATGGGGGAAAAAACCTCCTGGGTTGAGATACAGGTAGTTTAATAGAACAGTAATGCAAGAAGAAAATAATAAAAATAATAACAACAATATACAAAATAAAGTAATACAATGTGAGTCCCTCTCACCACCTCATGATGCCCAGCCTGTCCTGAGCAGTGAGTGTGGATTCCCGTCCCCTGGCCAACCCCCATTTACATGCTAAGCATGATGTCTAGGGTATGGAATATTCCTTTGACCACCATGTCCTGTCTGTGCTCCCTCCCAGCTTCTATGGGAAGCTGGAAAAGTCCTTGACTAATGTAAGCATCACTTAGCAACAACTAAAACTTAAAGGTGTTATCAACATTATTCTCATACTAAACCCAAAACACAGCAGCTGCTGGAAAAAAAACCCAACAAAACCCCTCTATCCCAGCTGAAACCAGGACAGATGAGCTATGGGAGAGATGGGGATGGTGGGACGACAGACCAGCTCGTGTGCAGGTGCCCGTGTGCATCTCAGCTATTTCCCTCCAGTGTGTCTGGTCCCAGCACCTCCTCATGCTGCTGTGTTTGTGTTTTCCAGATCAGCCGGTTATGTGGCCACGCTCAGCAGAGGCAGTATCGATCAGCTAATTACCCCGAAGACCTTTTCATTGACAAGAAAGTCCTGAAGGTGCCTCACGTCGAGCAAGAAGAAACTTTGTTGAGCAGGAGGAGGTGAGGATGCTCAGGCTGAGCGCGGCGCCCGCGGGATGGGATGTAGAAGCGGTTGCCGTGGGGGATGGCCCCGTGGAAGCGGATGGAAGAGCTCCTTATTTCCCTTCCCCATAAACCTGCAGCTGGTTTTGACTCTGAACATCAGAGCTGCTCTGTGGCTGGCTCTGAGGTGCAGCGAGGTGTCTACATGTGTTTTCTCACCTAGTGCATCTCTTTTTTAGTTTTTTTTTAATTGATAAAACTGCCGTCTGCTTTTCATTTTTGTTTTGCTTTTTTTCTCAATGCCCCAGGCACCCAGGTTCATACACCAGATACCTTCTCCAGGTTTCTTGGGCGCTGCTACAGTGGCAGAAATAATCACAGCTGTAGTTATAGGTGGAAATGGTCCCTCTAGCCTGAAACAGTGTCTGTAGGTAAGGGGGGCTCATTTCACTTTTTTGTGTGTGCAGTCTTTTATGGCAGTTCAGGAATGTTAACAGCCTTTTACTGAATACTTTCAAAGTGAAGCAGGTGCCTCCGCTGCTGGCACTGCACCCTGTGCTCCCTTCCCTCTGTAAATAGAAGCTGTAATTCCATGGGCTCATGCTGGTGTGCCAGGGAGAAGCATCTCCTCTCTGGATCTGAAAGGGCACCCAGAGACACGCGGTGCCTTTACTGCTGTCTTGAATACAAGAAAAATCCCTGCGGAAGAGAAACAGGCAAGCTTGGCAATTTTGGGAACTGAGGATGGACTAAGTTTGATGGATTTCTCTTTAAAGAGTAACAGGGCCACATTCTTGATATGGTTCCCATGAGATACAGCACCGGGGCTTGCATTCCTCCCTTGTCTCAACACGTCGGAGGGTTACACAGCCCAGGCTCTGCCAGAGATGTCCTTTGAGGACTGTGAAGTTTAACGAAATCTGCTGTGATGAATCATGTGAACTCATACCTGCAGAAACGGAGGAGTTTCTCCCTTCCCTTCCCCTCCCTGCCCAGCAAGGAGCTCTGCTCCCCGGGAAAGTTTTCTTCCATCGGTTTTCCCCAGGGATGAGGAGCAAGGCAGTGCCGAGGCTGTGAGGAGCTGGGTGCGATGGGAAGCCTAAGGCTTGTCCTTCTTGGGGTTTGGTGTAGCTGAAACCCCAGGTCTTGCCTCATTTTGGCTTTGAGAATAAAGTTGATAACAACTCAAAATGGTGTTGATAGGGCCTTCTGCCCCACCGTAAGCCCAGTGCAGGAGATGGCCATAAGAGATGATTCATGAAGGAGGTCAATGTCTGAAGAACCCCTCCAATTTGTGCAGGGAGGTCGTGGGCTGAACTCCCACCCTTTGGAGGGGGTTTGGCTCCTCAGGCAAAAGTTCATTGATGTGGACAGTGATGGACGGGTTGGTGCTTGCCATACCCCAGCAGGCTTCATCGTGGTGAGGCAGAGTAGGACCTTGTGGCCTCCGCCTCCACTGGCTGCGTTGGTGTGACCAGAGCAGGTACAGGCTCCTCGGTAGCAGAAAAGCAGAGCGGAGCTGCAGTGGCTGCCTTCCCTGGCGCTGGGATGTCTTCTCCTTGTTTCGCCTGCCCCCAGCTGGCAGTCCAGGGCTTTGTCTGGAGAGGGAACCCACCAAATCACCAAGCAAAGACGGATGTAAGCAGCTGGACACCCCCTCTGTACCCCAGCCTGCCCAAGCTTGCTCTGCCTGACACCCCGGCAGCTCCCCGCAGCCGTTAGGACATGGAAGTCCCACTGAGGGGTGACCCCGGCAGTGCTCCCAGCTCGAGGTGCTGATCCCTCGGTCATCCCTCCTGGGGAAGATGGAGGCCAAGAGGTAACCCCTTGCCAAAGAGGGAAACCCGCTGAACCCAAGCCAGAGCCTGTGAGGCCAAGTGTTACTTCCTCCAGTACTTAACTATTCGTATTATCATACTTTTTGTGCCATTTACGTGATTAAATCTGCCAGTGTTTCCTTGGTGACAGCTGCTGAGTGCCCCCAAGGGGACAGACCCGGGCTGGGGGGACGGTGCATCCCGCTCCCGCAGCCCCTGTCCCCATTCTGGTGGCTGTCAGAGTTCCCTGGGTCAGCCTGTGTCCCCACACCTCTGGTCCGCTGCCGAAGGTGACGTGCTGGGGACAAGGGTGCTTGGTGTTGGGACGGGAGGGCGCAGGGTGGAGGTGCTGCTTGGTCACGTCCCCTCTGCCTGGTGCACGCGTTGCTCCTGCAGCTCCTCCTGCCATTTCCCTGGATGTGACCTGCCCCATCAAATGCAGGCTGTGATCCCGCGGCCAGCCCAGCCTTGGAACAGTGTATTGATCAGATCCCCCATCAGGGGACAGGCTGAGGGAGCTGGGGTTGTTCAGCCTGGAGAAGAGGAGGCTCCGGGGAGACCTAATAGCGGCCTTCCAGTACCTGAAGGGGCCTACAGGAAGGCTGGGGAGAACCTGTTTACAAAGGCCTGCAGTGACAGGACGAGGGGCAATGGCTTTAAGCTGAAGGGGAACAGATTTAGACTGGAGATTAGGAGAGGGTTCTTCACTGTGAGGGTGGTGGAGCACTGGAACAGGTTGCCCAGGGAGGGGGTTGAGGCCCCTTCCCTGGAGATATTCAAGGTGAGGCTCGACGAGGCCCTGGGCAACCTGGTCTAGTTGGGGGTGTCCCTGCTGACTGCGGGGAGGTCGGACTAGATGGCCTTTGGAGGTCCCTTCCAGCCTGGACAACTCTATGACACTATGACTATGACACTATTTTCAACAGCGCAGCGTGAAGCCCAGTGGCACCCATCTGTACAGCTCTGTGCTGAGAGTGTCTGCTCTGGTCTGCCACCACAAACACCACCTGCCCTTGCGGGGATGTCGGATGGTGGATGTCAGGCAGACAATGGGACAAGGCTGTCCTTTCCTGAAGGGCCTCTGTTGCCTTCTGCGATGTGGAGGGTGTGAGCCTGAGCACTTGCTCACACCCCATGTAGAGTCACAGAATCATAGAATCATTCAGGTTGGAAGAGACCCTTGGGATCATCCAGTCCAACCATCAACCCCACTCTACAAAGCTCTCCCCTACACCATAGCCCCCAACACCACATGTAAACGACTCTTAAACACACCCAGGGATGGTGACTCAACCCCCTCCCTGGGCAGCCTATTCCAGTCTCTGACCACTCTTTCCATGAAGAATTGTTTCCTAATGGCCACTCTAACGGCCTGAGCCAGCAGCACCTTCCCTTAGGAGCTGTGAGGGCGCAGAGGGTGAGTCTGGCCTTGACCTGCTGCGTGGTTGGGCTGAGGTGCTGCTGCCCCAGCATCCCTCCCATCACTGGTGGTTTTACCCTAAGGTTCAGCCTTTAACACAGGTTCAGCCCTTAACTGAATAACATCAGGGGATGATGCAAGATGCTACTTGAGGTCAGAAATAAGACCGATGCTTCATGGCTGGTTTGCACCCATCTGCTTTCTTGTTGTGTTTGTGTGACTCCCTTCAGTGGTTAGAATGCACCAACCCCATCTGCTGTTCCTCTTCTAACTGCACACCATTTCTTTCTCCCCCTGTCCCCCCTCCCCTTTCTTCCAGGGAACTCATTATGAAGCTGAAGTCCCACAGCAGTTTTTACAGCAGCTTGCCAGAGTTCATCTGCAGCCACAGCTCCGCTCTTCAGAACGACACTCTCTGCTGGAATGGACAAGAAGTCGTGGAGAGGTGAATCATGTCTCCCTTCCTCTCCCTCTCCCCAGCGCTTGCTTGTCTCTTGTTAACCAGGCACAGGAGTGGTCTGTGGCCAAGACACTGCTCCATCCCTTAAGAAACCTGTTCAGGCTGTGCTGCAGCTCGGCCGGAGGGAGAGGAGAAGCAGTCGTGTGCTGCCCTCCACTGAGTCTTCTGCAGGCTGCTGTGAAAACCCTGCAGCCACGGCTGCTGTGGGCTGGTGATGGGGACCCGAGAGGGGAGAGCAGCCGTGCTCCCGTGGGAGGGGGCACCACGGTGCCAGGGGTAGCTCCTCCAGAGTCACAACGTGCACCGCGGTGGGGTGGGGATGTCTCCGACTTGGCTCCGCTCAGTGGTAGCAAGACAGCGTGGCTGGCATCCCCTGCCCCATCCAAGGAGTGACAAGGAAGACCATCTTGTTGGGTTTCTCCACAGCTCTGTGCTGGAGGAAGCCAGGACCACTGAGGTCTGGTGGTGTCACTGCTGCCATCTGACCGTCTTCCAAGTCCTGGCTGTCCTCTCTGGATGGAGCCATTCGCACCAGGGTCCAGCTCGTGTCCTGGCTGCTTTTCCATGCCCCACTCACTGTCTCTGAGAATGCCCTGGCAGTAACTGTGAGGTTAACGAAGATGGGCAAGTACAGGATTAATAGCATAAAGGAGAAGGAAGCGTTAATAGAAACAGAGATAAATTCCTTTTTCTTCCAGAAAGTGCCCCTCAGGAATGTTAAAGAATGTGGAAATAGAACTTGGAAATGTTTTTTACAATTATACATAAATCTCCTCTAATCACCCTACTTTGCAAAGCATCCTTTGCTATTAAGTAGTTTGCATAAGGGAAGAAATAGAAATAAAATCAGGAAGTGGTGAGATGTTGAGATATTAATTATGACTTCTTGATCAGTAACCTCAGGTGGTAATTAGCCTGTACTTGCAATACTGACCTGAAACACTGAAGGGACCAAAATAGCATCAAACTATATTTTGGAAAAAGTGCTCAAGCATCTAAGATCACATGCTTAATAAAATGTACTTACTTTGCCCAAGGAAAAATGTGTCCTCTCTCTGTACCGATTTCTGGAAAATCCTGAGTTCCTGATCCTAAGTGAGAAGTACAGTTGGAAAAAAAAAAAGATTATTTCAATACTGTCTCACTGGTTGTTAATTAAAACTTCTTAAACCAGCGCTGTGAACACTCCAGCTGTGCAGGGGAGGTCCTAGGGTGAGGTCTTTGCTTATGACAGTTCACTGGGGCCACGGCCCGTAGCCCTGGTCCAGGGCTGGGTGAAGTGGGAGCGATGGAGAGGTGCAGAGTCCAGATCCTCCTGCAAATGTGAGCTCAGAGTTATCTGCAGGTTAAACATGACTGTAGATGGTAGCCTTATCCAGCTTTCTGCTGAGAATACCAGTGGACCATCATAGAGAGAGATGTCATCCTAGGTCCACTCCTGCGACGCTGTGGTGTTGGTGGCACAACGCAGCAGGTCCTGTAGGTGCCAGGGCACAGAGGAGGCAGGGAGAGGGTAAAGTGTAAGTGCACAGAGGGGGCACTGATATTTCAGCCTGGCTGCTGAGTCGAGGATGAAATCCTGTGCTGTGCTTGCAGAGCATGCCTTCCCACCCCTCTCCTCCATGCCTCCTCTGGTCTGGTGCAGGGATGTCACCACCTCTGCCACCTCCTACGAAATATTAGTCACGGCTCCCTTGCAGGCGGATACTGGAGTTTGCTGCTGCGAGCAGCCAGGGGTGCTGAGGGTGACACCCCCACCCTTCGTAGGGACATCAGCGGTGTCCTGGAGGGGGAAACTTCCTAGCTGGGCAGGAAGGCAGTGTAGATGGTGGCCTGCAGGAGTTTTGAACACCCGCATGAGGGCAGGGTGTTCAGGAGGGATGGCAAATGGATGCACAGCATAGAAATAGCTGTGAAATGCATCTTAAATGCATCAGCTGCCTTCCCACCCTGTGTATTTAGCATCTGCAGCTGTAACGCCTCCCGGGGTGACCCTCTCCTCTCCAGAGCCTGCGAACGTGTGTCGTACGTGGTGGCGTTTCTGCTGATGAAATCCAGGGGAGAGCTCGGCTAAATAAAGCTGAATTAAAATAAGGGTCCGTGGTGCTTCTCTCTCAGGACCCATTTGCAGAATGTTTCAAATAGAAGCAAAAGCATAGTCAAGAGGGTCTCTAAAGCCAATCGCGTTGCTTCACGTGGAGCCAAAACTGCCTGCTTCACGTGCTTGGCCTTCCCAGCATGGCATCTCTCCCACAGAGTCTGGGAGGATTCCTGGAAATCAGGAGCATTTAAGGTAATGGTGCAGGAGTACCCCAAACCACCCGTTTCTTTGTTTAGTGTTTTCCCCAGGAGGGAGCCAAGCAGCTGTGCACCGCGTAGGAGCTGTTTCCCAAGCTGCTCTGAGAAGGTGCATGATGTCCTGGAGTGTTTCTGCTGTGGCTACAGCAACTCTCCTGCTGGACTGATGTGCACTTGATTGTCATCAGACTCCAGGTTGCTGCTTTTTACAATAAACTTGGTGGTTTTTGAATCTGTAGTGTTAATTTCAGGGTGCCGACCTGGTAATTGTCCCATGCGTGTAATGACTGCCAGAAAGAAAGGTCTAATTTTCTAGGTTTTGTGCATGTAAAATATACTTTATATCCTAATGTTTCCTTCTTGCTTTGTTGGGTATTGGCTTTTGTGAATCGTGCACTTTTCCCTGGTTCAGATCTTCCTGACTGAACGTTCATCAGGCTGGACAGGAGGAGATGCTCATGCCTTGCTCTTGACCTGCTGCGTGTGGTTGCCGTAGCTGGGTATGTTTCGCCTCAGGACAGGGTTGAGTTGCTTGAGCATGGGCACCATGTGCAACCTGAGACCCCTTTGGGATCTTGGGCATCCATAGGAATGGGCATTGGAATAGGCTGCCCTGGGAGGGGGTTGAGTCACCATCGCTGGATGTGTTTAAGAGACGATTAGATGTGGTGCTGAGGGATATGGTGTAGGGGAGGACTTTGAGGAGTAGGGTAGATGGTTGGACTGGATGATCCCAAGGGTCTCTTCCAACCTAGACGATTCTATGATTCTATGATCTCAGACCACTCATATCCCTGAGGAGTGGCAGCTGGGGCTTGGGGGAGACACCTTGCAACTCCCATAGCAATACGAGAGGTGCACCCTAGGTTAGAAAGCAGCTGCTGAAGGGGAGAGTGGTGGTTGGGTGGATGCTCTGTTTCCATGGCTGGTGGCACAACAGGTGATGGATAAAGCTGCTTGGGCATCACTGTGTTATCGGTGAGCTCGACATGAGCAGCCACATGGGCACGTCTGGGCTTTGGTGGTGTTCCTGCAGGGCTTGTGGCTATTTACCTCTCACGTCTTTAATGCAGTACCCGAGTGTCAATCAAGTTAGAGAGGAGCCCTACTGCTTTATCTGTTTCCTGAATCTCTGTGTCATCACAAAATTTGCTAGTTATTTTAAGCCCTTTTCCTATAAGACGTTAAATCAAGCCTGGAATAGCAACTGCACAGCCCCTTGCCGGTGCATTCAAGTACTAGATAATACCAGCAATGTGTATCCTGTGATTTGACGCAAACGGTCCCTTCTACACCCTACGCTCCTCCTCTTGTGGTTTTTCTGAATCAGTATTTACTCTGTCCTGTTTATCCCAGTGCTTCATTATCAGCAGAGTGTCCCTGCTCCCCGTGGGCCGGACGTGCTCAATGCTTTTCCACTGGGTCTCATTTCCCAGTTTAAGCCTTGAACCAACCCCTGTTTACTCTTTACCCTTAACTCCCTCTGCCCTGATTGAGCGTGACATCTTCATCGGGTCTCCAATGCTGGCTGGAGTGTTTTCTTGTGCTTTTCTCCTGGTACCAACAAACTGTTTCAGTGCAGTCCTGTGCAGATTCTGCTTTGCTGGTTGTGTTGATGGAGGTCTGACTCCACTCAAGCTATGTTCTTGTTTCATCCCTGGCTCAGATTTCCCACCGGTGGAGCAGGGTTATGTGTGCAGCGGGTGCAGCCCCTTGCAGCCCCCCCTGAAATTAGGAGGTCTGTGGACTTGCTTGACCAAGGGCTTTCTACAGCTTGGCAATGACATGTGACGCCCTGCCAATGGGTCAGCATCACTCACCCTGCTTTGTGTATTCTGGCATTTTTAATATGCTTCATCCCTCATTTTATTTTACCAAGTCTTACTTTGTGATCCTTTGTCATAGAATCATAGAATTGTCTGGGCTGGAAGGGACCTTTAAGATCTGTCTGGTTGTCTTACATAGCTGATAGTTGAACCCCTCTGGGGTTCTCTACCTTAAGCCAGCACTCCAAATTTATTTTGAAAGGTTGCAGAATTGAGGGGAAGCCTGTTGATTTGACACAGATAGTAATTTATGGAGGTAAGTATATTTTTTTCTTAATGCTTTCCCCCTCTATCAGGGTTTGAACCCATCCCAGTAGAGTGGGAAACAACAGGCAACTCGTAGCATGGTGAGACACGAACCAAGAAAGGTGGGTGGCTTGGGGTGAGGCTGTTGCTCTGTATGGCATGGGAGAATGATAGAATCATAGAATTGTCTGGGTTGGAAGGGACCTTTAAGATCATCTTGTCCAACCATCAACCCAACTCTGATAAAAAAACCATCACTAACCCTTGTCTCTAAGCACTATGTCAACCCGGCTTCTAAATCCCTCCAGGGATGGGGCCTCAACCACTGCCCTGGGCAGCCCATTCCAAGGCTCAATAACCCTTTCTGTGTCAAAATTGTTCCCAATCTCCAATCTGAACCTCCCCTGGGGCAACTTGAGGCCGTTTCCCCTTGTCCCATGGCCTGTTCCTTGGGAGAAGAGACCGACCCCCCCTGGCTACACCCTCCTTTCAGGGAGTTGGAGAGAGCAAGAAGGTCTCCCCTCAGCCTCCTTTTCTCCAGGCTGAACACCCCCAGCTCCCTCAGCCTCTCC
Source organism: Tringa tobata (assembly GCA_033628505.1). Lineage (NCBI taxonomy): Eukaryota > Metazoa > Chordata > Aves > Charadriiformes > Scolopacidae > Tringa > Tringa tobata. The sequence goes on along the minus strand of JAHREE010000527.1, from coordinate 301,139 downwards.
TCATAGACTTTTTCTCCAGACCCCTCCATCTCACTCACTTCTCTGGGTCAAGAATGGCAAGAATCCATCCTCCTTCCTGAGTCTTGATCTCTGGGTTGGTAGCTTGATCGCCATCCTTTACCTGGGATTAGCACCTGGTGCCTTGATCTGTAAGGAAAAATGGCTTGCAATCGGTGGGAACCATACAAGGAATGGTACTTTTGATTTTTCTGGTCATGCACTGAGCAGTGTCTGTGTCTTTTGCTGTGCTGTTGCTGCTTGGTTGAAGAACATAAGCCAAAGTGGGAAGAAAAATGAAAAGGCAAGAAATTGCCGCTTTTCACACTTCTCAAACTCTGCAAAAAGCATATTGTGCTTTTATGTGAGATCACAAAGGTTCACAGCAAAAGCCACACGTGGCACACTCCGCCACTCACAAAGAGCTTGCGAAGGGTCGCAGTGCTTGGGTGTTCACTGGAGCTGGGAACCAGACCTACTGGATCTCATTCTGTCTCTGTGCACCCCTGTGCACCTCTTTGCAGCTTTCCTGGGCTCAATTAGTTGACAGGCACTTCCCTGAGACAGCAGAGGGCTGGAGGGTGGGAGTGGAACAGCTTGAACTTGCCTAAGTGAGGGTTGCCATCATGCCCCTTCCTTGTCTCTGCCTTCATGCCCCTTCATGCCTGCCCTCACGCTGGTGGCACTGGGGGGTGAGGACATGTTGTCCAGCCTCTCTTATCCCTCTGTCCATCCAATGCAGATTAAAAACAGAGTGTGATTCTCACCACCACAGCCCTGGCTGAATAATTAGCTCATTTGAAGACTTCAGCTTGAGTCAAGTGGGTGTTGAGATATTGAACTCCTCTCATTTCTAAGGGAGTTAGGCGTCTGAATCTTGAAGGCGATTTGAGCCTTATATATAGTATCAGGGGTTTGCAACATTTAATACTAAAAGCCTATTAAAATCTAGATTCTCAGAGTTTAATAATCTGCTTACACAAGTATATTCCTTTCAAGCTGTTCTGAATAGAATGACAGCTACATTTGCCCACTGCAAAACTTTAAGCGCCTTAAATATTACTGTTAGATATTGCCATTTCCAAATTGGTCCAGACAAACTTGTACATTAATCTAAATCACCCGCATAACTCTTGCTCTCTTTATACCAATTCCAAATTAATATATTTTTAGCACCTTGCCAGATTCTCTTCTTCGAGCTAGAAGTCTCAGATTTCCCTGCTGTTGCCAATGTACTGTGGTTTGTTTTAATCATACAAATCATAAACAATGAAAGCACAATTGGAAGCAAGAGAGAAAAATGAGATTCTGTAATTGGAACAAAGGAAATTCCATGCCAGCAATAACCCTTTAGCTCATGAAGGGTTCGGTTATTTCTGGCAATGCTGCAAAATATCTGATACAATGGAGTCCCCAAAGAGAGAGGCTGCATAACTTTTCAAGCACATAAAACACAGCTTTGTAGCAAATGTAAGCTATAATGAAAGGATAGTAGGCAAATTCAGTGGGTTATTGAGTGGCCATAATTGTTTCCAGAATATTTTAGAAATGGAGATCATGAATCTTCCTATAGTAAGCCTGCTGCTTGGCTTCAGGTTTAGCCATTTTTTCCATAATCTATTTGTCTTGAACTTTACTCAACTGAAGGAAGAACGGAGGGAGACTTCAGGCTTTATGCTTCAAACTCCCATTGATTTGCTATGAATATTACCGTTTTTGCCGTTCTCAAAGTCCCGTCTTCCAGAACCAAGTGTCTATCTGAGACTTTGTGTTTAATAAAACAAATTGTCACCTGGAGCACGGTTACCGGCCATAGCACATTGCTATTGGTGGGAAGAGGCAGTTCTTCCCTTTGGCAGGAACAGCAGCATCTCAGAGGCTCTCATGGTAGTGAGACCCGGCTGCAAGGTGGTTGATATTTGGAAATCCAGCAGAAAATGTCTCCTTTTTATTTAGGTGAGAATATTTCCTACTGAGAGCGTTGGGTTTTCCTGGTTGCTTTTGAAGAAGCTTGCTCAGAGCCTCTGATGGCTCTGAGCCATCAGAGGAATGATGGAATAGGCTGCCCAGGGAGGGGGTTGAGTCCCCATCCCTGGATGTGTTTAAGAGACGATTAAATGTGGTGCTGAGGGATATGGTGTAGGGGAGGACTTTGTAGAGTAGGGTAGATGGTTGGACTCAATGATCCCAAGGGTCTCTTCCAACCTAGAGGATTCTATGATTCTATGGTGTAAATCGACTACGGCATTGCACGCTCTGCGATGACTGCAGGCGCTCACTGCAAGCAAAGAGCCGTACACCCCAATTCTCTCCTCCCACCTGCACCCCCATATAGCGTATGATCAAGGGATGGTGGGACCGTGCTCCCCATATGGAAGCAGACAGCTGGGGTGGACCTGCGCTTGGCTGGCCTGCAGCCCACACCCAGACCGTGGCTGGGCTGGGGTAATTGGTGTGATTGACCAGGTCTCTCTGGACAGTCTCTTCCTAGAGAGGAACCAACAGGGAAAGAGTTATCACTCTCAGAGGCTTATGGACTCATCCAAGAGTTACAGGGCAGGATGGGTGGGTTGGAAGCAGCTCTTCCAGCCTTTTGGCTCCCACCGCTCGCACTGCTGGTATGACACTAAGGTTGTCACCCTGAACCAAAAGGCAGCTGGGCCAGAGAGACTAATAGATGGGCATCACCACTGCGCCCGCCTGTACTGGTCCATGAGGACCAACTGGAGATAAGATTCGAGATCCTGCCAGGAGTGCGGGGGAGAAACTTTTCATTCTTGCCTCCCCCTTTTTGTATCTTTTTGCCTCCTTTGTGGTGAGGACTCGATGTCACCAGCCCGCATGTAAGTCGTGTCCTGAAATGCAGAGCAGCTTCAGGGGGCTGCAGGTGCTGGGAACCCTCCTCTCTCTGGCTCGGGTATTAAGTCCTGTGCAGTGAAACCTCTTCTCTTGTACCGTCGTCCTGTCTTGTAGCAGCCTGTGTCGGGTTTGTCCCCCCATCCACTCCCTCAGGCGAGTATGATTCAGTGAGCAAAGATAATAGAGGAAGAGCCTGCAGGGGATATCACCCTGTTTAAATTGTGGAGCTGCACTTGGATAAATACTTTGCAACTGGAAGGCAGGCATAAATTAATTGTTATTTGAATGAAAAACTTACTTTCCTTTTTCCAAAAGGTGTAATTCCTTATGTTTGACTTACAGGATTACTTTCTCTAAATCACACGTCAGGCATTGCAGTAACTCATCTCTAAGCCTGGCAGGGCCAAGTGCGATGAACACACATTTTACACCCATTGCCATGTATTTAAATTGCATTTGTCACCTCGTCTTCCTTGCTCTGAAATGAAAGCCTGGAAAGACCTGCATTTGGACGGGAATGACCGAACGTTCACAGGAGACATTTGTGGATGGTGGGGAGAAAAGGAGGGGAAAATCCCTTAATTTGGCTGCATGCTTTGACATTTATGGCTGGTGGGTGAGAAGGAGCAGGAAGGGTCTGTACTTGTGCTGTCCCCCCAGATCGTTAGTGTGTTCATCAGTGTTTAAAGTTTAGTGTTTCGTTGGTGTTTAAAGTCATTTTTAGCGAGAGCTGCTTATCAGCACATTTCACAATGTGACATTTGTCTTTGGAAAATACGGCGTCCCCAGCAAGAGCCCATACCCAGGGAGCCCAGGCAAGGGGATGCTGCTGCTGACTGACGTCAAGACACGTCAAAGAGGAAAGTATTTTGGGCTTTGCTTATGAAGTGGAAGCCAGACTGTGCTCGTGTTGCAACACTGATATCCTTTCGGCGCAGGGACCCCCCGGGACCACGGGGTGGGCTTTAACCCTGTGCATATTTGCTGTTCAATGCCGATGTCACCATGGCAGAGGTATGTGATGGGTTTCGTGGAGTGGCACAAGTGTCCTGCAGAAGGGGCTGTACCATTGGTGTTATATTGAGAGCAGTTAGAGACAGCTCTCAGATTTTTCCCCTTGCTGAGCTGTGGCTGGGAAGATGGGAGGAAGGTGACACGTTGCCTTTGCTTTGCAATGGGACCTTCGACCCCAGCAGCAGTGTGGTGGGATGCGTGGGGGACTGACTGCCCTGGCAGCCCCCCCATCCTCCAGCTCGGTGGGGGCTGCAAAGGCATCTCCCTGCCATATTAAGGCCTGGCTGCTTGGCCCAGGCTGCAGGGAGAGGTGCCAGCTGCCTTTTCCAGCTTTTCTGGCATTTCAGGAATGTCCATCCCTCACTGAAGCTACATTTCAAAGCCTTTAACCCTTCGTATGGCAGCATCCCACGTGCCTGAATGCGTGCCAGCCCTGCTGGGTGGGCAGAGAGGGGCACAGCCACGGGGCAGCTGGTGTCCCCCTCATACCCCAGCGCACTGGCCGGTCTCAGCTCGGCACTGCAGAGTCAACGTGTCCTGAAGACCCAAGCCACCCAGGAGATCCTCTCTAGCTCTTTGGATGTAGCATGTCCCTGTGTACCTGCTTCTCAAAGGTGTGCAGCTTGCAGAGCCCACTGGCTTGCTGCTTCAAAGGACTTGTGTAATGATCCAAATGGTTCATTATGGGCCTATTACATACCCTGGGACCTGGCCAGGAGGGAAGGACCAGGTGGTGGCCCTCGGTTTCCCCAGCATCACTGTTCTAGGGAGAGAACCTCTGCAAAGCCTTTCAGGTTTGCTTTCTTCTCTGGTAGACTTGTCCCACTGGGGAAGGTGATCTGGCATCCTCACCACTCCACTGCAGTCACCGAGGTCGTGTCAGGGATCCTGTCTTCTGGAGAACAATTTCAGCCTTTGGACACAGAGTTATGGTGACCTGCTATAGCTGTGTTCCTCCCTCCTGTACGACATCACCTAGGCCACAGAAACCCTCTCTGGCAGCCCTTGCATGGATTTCAGAAGGGGTTTCATCCACTCAAATCCAAGCTATTGAGTTTCTTTGTGTGAAACTGTTTAGGACAGAGATTGTGTTAACTTAGGTAGGCACCAAACGGTGCTCTTGCTAAAACCTGCAGGAGATTTATCCTGCTAGTTAAATCTCTTAAACCACAGGAGACTTTTCAGCAATGTACTTTAAAGTTCCAACAGTGTTTTAAATTAAATTTACAGTGACACCAAAAATGGTAACTTCTTGGGTGCCTATAAAGCCATGTGTCTTATGGATGTTTATGTTCAGTCACCGGAAGTGCTTTTTCAGGTTGGCACGGTGGCACGAAGTGACTGTGTGACAAATAAGCAGCAGGTTTAATGGTTTGCTGCTCCCAATGCTTTATTCCCCTGCAGAAAGTTAAGCCCAAGCACTCGCAGAGCCGGGCAGGTCTGTGCTTGCGGCAGCAGCATCTTCCCACGAGATGGTGCTGGGAGCCTGTGGTCCCGCCGGTGCCGGGAAGCCAGGCCTTCTCCTGGGCATGGGCTGCTGAAGGCTGGGATCCAGCTTGGCACTCCCTGGCCCCACTTCTACCAGTCGCTTTGCTTTCAGCCTATGATGAGCCTCTAATTGCATGTCTACGTGCTTTTCTGAGCTGGGAGCTGGTATCTGTCGGATATAGCTGTGTTTTGTACTTCCCAGGATAATGCAACTATCAAAGAAGAAAAAAAAACCAACAAGGGTGTGTTTTGCAAAATGTTGGTTGCTAACTGGAGGCAGTGGTGTGGGGAAAGGTGTCTGGATGGAGGATGGAGCTGTTGGAGTGGGTCTGGTGTAGCTGGGCAGCACCGTGCCGGGTGGTAGGTTGGCTGTGCAGGCAGCTGCCCCGGTGCTGAGGAGCTGGGGGGGCTTGGGAGACCCCAGGGGATGTCTGTGCTTTGCAGCCACACTTCTCCTCTACCTGGACAAGCTGTTTATGTCTGGAAACAGGACTATATACATGGGAGAGTGCTCCTCTGTTAGAGGCACAAACACGTTCTTTCTCCCACCCTTTGTCATCCGTCATCTCTTTCAGTGAAGCAGCTCACGGGGCAGCCAGCCCTCAGCTGGGCTGTGTCTGGGGGTGCCCGCTGCTGGGGACCCGGCTGGGAATAGGGCTACAAAGATGATGAGGGGCCTGGAGCAGCCCCCTTACAAGGAGAGGCTGAGGCGCTGGGGTCTTTTTAGTCTGGAGAAGAGAAGACTGAGGGGGGATCCCATCAACGCCTATAAAGGGTGGGTGTCAGGAGGATGGGGCCAGTCTTTTTTCAGTGGTGCCCAGGGACAGGACAAGAGGAAATGGGCACACACTTGAATATAAGAAGTTCCACGTAAACATGAGGAGGAACTTCTTTGCTGTGGGGGTGGCAGAGCCCTGGCAGAGGCTGCCCAGAGAGGTGGTGGAGTCTCCTTCTCTGGAGACATTCGAACCCACCTGGACACGTTCCTGTGGGACCTGCTCTGGGTGGACCTGCTCTGGCAGGGGCTTGGACTGGAATGATCTCCAGAGGTCCCTTCCAACCCCAGATCATCCTGTGATTCTGTGACTCCTGCTCTGAAAAAGCCTTGCAGTGGAAATCAGCCTCAGTCCTGTAGTTTTGAATGATGTGAATATTTTGGGTCGGGGGCAGATTCCTGCTGCACTGGTATAAATCTGGGGTTGCCTTTGCGTCCCCACATGTCGGAATTGGTCACATTCTTAATTTAGAGTTTAAATGGGACCAACCCCCTGCGCATCCCCAAAACCCTCAGTGTGCCCTGAGAGCTGTTGTGACTGAATGTCCCCGTGCCTCTTGCTTTTTCCCCCAGCAAAGCATCCTCCCTGAGCTGCCGCCTCCCCCCTCCCC